>ONZH01017281.1:0-41037 GCA_900303285.1 Rhinella marina | reverse complement strand
GCTGACAGTGGGGATTTACCAGTGTTGTCTGAGGAGGTGGTGGACAATGGAGACACAGGGTGTCGGGGGTGAGGTAGTTGTATGGGAAGCAAGTTACAGTGGGGACTCCTTGGGGGGACTTTCTCATGATGGGACAGATTCAATTGTGTTTAGAAAGGCTGATGGGCTTCCGTCAGCACTGTGTGTATAGAACCCCATGGCCTTTCATAAAAATAGTCTGGCGATGACCCCAAGGCAATTTTCAGGGACACGATAATGGTGACCCACTTAAAAATGCCTGCCTGACAACCTGGCGGTGAACCCCTGATTGTCTGTCTTTCAATAAGATTGCAGTGTAAAGCATGGTGGTGAGCCTGGCAAGTAACAAGATTGCAGTGTAAAGCATGGTGGTGAGCCTCAGGTATGACTTTTTAGATGGAGATTGCATGTGGTCACGTAATCCCTGAAACCCATAGTCACCCCTTCTCTGATGTGCTACCCCAGAACATTCTCTGCCCCAATTCACAAGACCTTTTGAGTCTCCGTGTGCTGACAGTGGGATTTACCAGTGTTGTCTGAGGAGGTGGTGACAATGGTGAGACACAGGTGTCGGGGGGTGAGGTAGTTGTATGGGAAGCAAGTTACAGTGGGGACTCCTTGGGGGACTTTCTCATGATGGGACAGATTCAATTGTGTTTAGAAAGGCTGATGGGCTTCCGTCAGCACTGTGTGTATAGAACCCCATGGCCTTTCATAAAATAGTCTGGCGATGACCCCAAGGCAATTTTCAGGGACACGGTAATGGTGACCCACTTAAAAATGCTGCCTGACAACCTGGCGGTGAACCCCTGATTGTCTGTCTTTCAATAAGATTGCAGTGTAAAGCATGGTGGTGAGCCTCAGTAATAAGATTGCAGTGTAAAGCATGGTGGTGAGCCTCAGTATGACTTTTTAGATGGAGATTGCATGTGGTCACGTACTCCCTGGAACCCCATAGTCACCCCTTCTCTGATGTGCTACCCCAGAACATTCTCTGCCCCAATTCGCAAGACCTTTTGCTGTCTCCGTGTGCTGACAGTGGGGATTTACCAGTGTTGTCTGAGGAGGTGGTGGACAATGGCGAGACACAGGTGTCGGGGGGTGAGGTAGTTGTATGGGAAGCAAGTTACAGTGGGGACTCCTTGGGGGGACTTTCTCATGGTGGGACAGATTCAATTGTGTTTAGAAAGGCTGATGGGCTTCCGTCAGCACTGTGTGTATAGAACCCCATGGCCTTTCATAAAAATAGTCTGGCGATGACCCCAAGGCAATTTTCAGGGACACGGTAATGGTGACCCACTTAAAAATGCTGCCTGACAACCTGGCGGTGAACCCCTGATTGTCTGTCTTTCAATAAGATTGCAGTGTAAAGCATGGTGGTGAGCCTCAGTAATAAGATTGCAGTGTAAAGCATGGTGGTGAGCCTCAGTATGACTTTTTAGATGGAGATTGCATGTGGTCACGTACTCCCTGAAACCCCATAGTCACCCCTTCTCTGATGTGCTACCCCAGAACATTCTCTGCCACAATTCGCAAGACCTTTTGCAGTCTCCGTGTGCTGACAGTGGGGATTTACCAGTGTTGTCTGAGGAGGTGGTGGACAATGGCGAGACACAGGTGTCGGGGGGTGAGGTAGTTGAAAGTGAAGCAAGTTACAGTGGGGACTCCTTGGGGGGACTTTCTCATGATGGGACAGATTCAACTTGGGTGGATCAGGCACAGGAACAAATTTTTTTTTTGCGTGTGTGTGTTTATTTAACTTTTATTTAGCACAAATAACCACAGAGATATTTATTCGTTCTCTTCGCTGCGCAGTCTGGCATTGGTGTTCGTCACTTTGATGGCGAGCTGTGCCGCTCTCTCCACAATGGTCTTTCGGTTCTTTGAGGAGACGTTGTGGGCGATTTCTGCACAGAAAGACTTGTTGCTCATCAACAGAACCTCGAGCTCCTTGACATTGTGGACCAGGAATTTGCGGAACCCTGTGGGCAGCATGTGTTTGGTCTTCTTGTTGCTACCGTACCCAATGTTGGGCAATATAGATACGCAGGTAATATTATTTTTCACACCTATCCCAAAAAAAAATTTACGCAGTTTGCGCAAATAAAACTGGAAACTGGAACTGGAGAGAGGGCCTGTAGGTGGACCTCCGGAAAAATTGTTTGGAGAGAGGGCCTGTAGGTGGACCTCCGGAAAAATTGTTTGGAGAGAGGGCCTGTAGGTGGACCTCCGGAAAAAATTGTTTGAAGAGAGGGCCTGTAGGGGGCCCTCCTGAAAAATTGTGGTAAAAGAGTGCCAGTTGGACCTCTGAAAAATGGCGTTTTTTTGGTCAGCGTTAGGCAAAGACAATATGGAGGAGGAGGAGGAGTAGGAGGAGTAGAGAAGAGGAATCGGATACATAAGTAATCTTAATCTTTAGCTGCTTTCCCCCGGAGGAGATTTGAATTCCGGTGAAATCCAGGCTTTGTTCATTTTAATAAGCGTCAGCCTGTCAGCGCTGTCAGTTGACAGGCGTGTACGCTTATTGGTGATGACGCCACCAGCTGCACTGAATACCCGCTCTGACAGCACGCTAGCGGCAGGGCAGGCCAGCACCTCCAAGGCGTACAGCGCTAGTTCAGGCCACGTGTCCAGCTTTGAAACCCAGTAGTTGTATGGAGCAGAGTGATCACGCAGGACGTTGGTATGGTCAGCTAGGTACTCCCTCACCATCTTTCTGTACAGCTCCCCCCTACTCTGCCTAGACTGGGGACAGGTGACAGTGTCTTGCTGGGGTGACATAAAACTGGCAAAGGCCTTGGAGAGCGTTCCCCTGCCAGTGCTGGACAAGCTGCCTGCTCGGCTCCTCTCCCCGCTACTTGGCCCACAGAACCATGCCCTCTGCCGCTAGCGGCGTCAGATGGGAAGGATTGTTTCAGCTTGTGCACCAGGCCTGTTGATATCTATTCACTCTCATACTCCTTTCCTCTGCAGGGATGAGAGTGGAAAGGTTCTGCTTGTACCGTGGGTCCAGGAGAGTGAACACCCAGTAATCGGTGTTTGAAAAAAATGCTTCTAACGCGAGGGTCACGGGATAGGCAGCCTAACATGAAGTCTGCCATGTGCGCCAGAGTCCCAACACGCAAGAATTCCCTCTCCTCACTGGCCTGACTCTCCATTTCCTCCTCCTCCTCCTCCAAGTCCTCCTCTTCAGCCCATACACGCTCAAGAGTTAAGGACTGAGCACTGGTACCCTCTTCTGTCTCGCCGACATTCTCCTCCTCTTCCTCCTCATCCCCCTCCTCCGATACGCGCTGAGAAACAGACCGGAGGGTGCTCTGGCTATCAAGCGACGTATCTTCCTCCACCGTCTCTTGTGACAAGCGCAAAGCATCCGACTTGATGCTGAGCAGTGAGTTTTTCAACAGGCAAAGCAGCGGGATGGTGAGGCTGATAATGGCGGCATCGCCGCTGACCATCTGTGTTGACTCCTCAAAGTTGCTCAACACCTGGCAGATATCAGACATCCACGTCCACTCCTCATTGTAGACTTGAGGAATCTGACTGACCTGACTACCAGTTCTGGTGGAAGTTGACATCTGGCAGTCTACAATCGCTCTGCGCTGCTGGTAAACTCTGGATAACATGTTTAATGTTGAATTCCATCTCGTGGGCACGTCGCACAACAGTCGGTGAGCGGGCAGTTGTAGGCGGCGCTGCGCTGCCCTGAGAGTGGCAGCATCTGTGGTCGACTTGCGGAAATGTGCACAGATGCGGCGCACATTGGTGAGCAAATCAGACAGATTGGGGTATGTCTTGAGGAACCGCTGAACTATTAGATTGAACGCGTGGGCCAGGCATGGCACATGTGTCAGTCTGCCGAGTTGCAGAGCCGCCACCAGGTTACGCCCGTTGTCACACACAACCATGCCTGGCTTGAGGTTCAGCGGTGCCAGCCACACATCGCTCTGCGCCGTGATGCCCTGTAACAGCTCTTGGGCGGTGTGCCTTTTGTCACCTAAGCTCAGCAGTTTGAGCACCGCCTGCTGCCGCTTACCCACGGCACTGCTGCTGCGCCTAGTGCTACCGACTGAAGGTGCTGTGCCCGCGGATGGTAATTCGGAGGAGGAGGTGGAGGCGGAGGAGGAGTCGGAGGAGTCGGAGGAGTCGGAGGAGGAGGCATAGTACGTCTGAGAGACCGTGACCGAGGTAGGCCCCGCAATCCTCGGTGTGTGCAGTACATGAGCGGCCCCAGGGTCAGTCTCGGTCCCAGCCTCCACCAAGTTAACCCAATGTGCCGTCAGTGAGATATAGTGTCCCTGCCCGGCAGCACTTGTCCACGTGTCCGTGGTTAGGTGGACCTTTTCAGAAACAGCGTTTTGTCAGGGCACGGAGGATGTTCTCTGACACATGCTGGTGTAGGGCTGGGACGGCAAATCGGGAAAAATAGTGGTGGCTGGGGACCGAATACCGAGGGGCAGCCACCGCCATGAGATTGCAAAAGGCCTCGGTCTCTACCAGCCTATAGGGCAGCATCTCCAGGCTCAGCAATTTGGAGATGTGGACGTTGAGGGCTTGGGCATGTGGGTGGGTGGAACTGTATTTCCTCTTGCGCTCCAGCGTCTGCTGTAAAGAAAGCTGAACGCTGCGCTGGGACACATTGGTGGACACTGTGGAGGATCGTGGAGGCAAAGGTGTGGTTTTCTGGCGGGAGGCACTCGTGCCGGGGTCCTGGGCAGGGGTTTTGACTAGCAGAGGCAGCGAGTGACACAGGGGAAGGAGCAGTGGTGTGACCCGCAGGAGGTGAACGGCCTTGGTTTCATTGAGTGGGGTGTTTAGCACTCATATGCCTGCGCATGCTGGTGGTGGTTAGGCTAGTAGTGGTGGCACCCCTGCTGATCCTGGTGTGGCACAGGTTGCACACCACAGTCCGTCGGTCATCCTCAATTTCTTTAAAGAACCTCCAGACTTGCAAACATCTAGGCCTCGCCACGGGAGCTTCACTACGTGAAACAGTTGCTGCTGATGCACCAGCTCTGGCCCTGCTTCTCCCTCTGGCCACACCACTGCCTCTTACAACCTGTTCTGGTGCAGCACTCGCCTCCGCCTCAGAAGCACTGTCTTTACTCGGCTTATCAACCCAGCTTGGGTCAGTCACCTCGTCATCCTCCGATTCCTCAGTCTGCTTCCCCCTCGGACTTCCTGCCCTGACAATAACTTCACCACTGTCTGACAACCGTGTCTCCTCATTGTCCGACACCTCTTTACAAACTTCTTCCACTAACTCAACATTGTCATCATCATCATCACCCACAGACTGCGACAGTTGGAAAACTTGGGCATCGGGAACGAGGTCAGCAGCAACCTGAGAAGTGGTTTGTGACTCTGGGAAGGGTCCAGAAAAAAGTTCCTGAGAGTATGCCGGATCGCATTCCAAATTTTCCTGGGAGGGGGCAGACTGGGGGGAAGGAGGTTGAGGTGGAGGAGCCAGAGGAGTGCTCCCTTGGGTAATGTGAGTGGACTGCGTGGAAGACTGACTGGTGGACAAATTACTTGAAGCATTGTCCGCAATCCACAACATCAGCTGTTCGCACTGTTGTGGTTTCAACAGTCCTCTAGCACGTGTCCCTGTAAGTTGAGACATGAAGCTAGGGAGTGTAGCTCTGCGGCATTCCCCTGCTCCCTCATCAGCAGGTACTGTCTCACCCTGCCTAGGACCACGGCCTCTGCCCCCTGCAGTAATTGAATGCCCACGCCCTCGTCCTCGACCCTTAGCCCTGGGGTTCAACATTTTCTGTATATAAGTGTATTATATAAAAAATAAAAAATAAATGGGCCTGCTGTACTGAAACCCACAAACTTGTTCAGTCTGGTTGAATTAAGTGACGTACAGAAAGTGTCACCTGGACAGAATATATGGATTGGAGTGAGTGTACTGAACTGTGACACACAGAATGGTTCCACGCAGCTATGTGAAATGGATTTGTATCACTGAGCTAAAACAATAAAAAAAACTATTTTTTTATATGTTTTTTTGGTAGTTTTGTTTTTTTTGGGAACGTGACATGCAGAAACTATCGTAGAGCTAACTGACACCCTGCTGACGGTGGCTATTTTGACTGCGACCCAGAGAAATGTCGTACAGAGATTTTTGGGATCAAGCTATATATGTGACAGCAAAAGACTTGGTTGTTTTAAGTGACGTACAGAAAGTGTCACCTGGACAGAAAATACGGATTGGAGTGAGAGTACTGAACTGTGACAGACAGAATGGTTCCATGCAGCTATGTGAAATGGATTTGTATCACTGAGCTAAAACAACAAAAAAACTATTTTTTTATATATTTTATTTGTAGTTTTGTTTTTTTGGGAACGTGACGTGCAGAAACTATCGTAGAGCTAACTGACACCCTGCTGACGGTGGCTATTTTGACTGCGACCCAGACAAATGTCGCACAGAGATTTTTGGGATCAAGCTATATATGTGACAGCAAAAGACTTGGTTGTATTAAGTGACGTACAGAAAGTGTCACCTGGACAGAAAATACGGATTGGAGTGAGTGTACTGAACTGTGACAGACAGAATGGTTCCACACTGCTGTGTGAAATGGAAATTTGTATCACTGAGATATAACATTAAAAAAAAAGGGGGTTATATATGGCGATAGCTGCACTACTAGTGCCAGCCAGCCAGCCAAGCCAGGAGACAAAAAAAAAATTCTTGTAGCCCTTAGAAGGGCTGTTGGGTTCTTTGTGGGTGATTCCTGCCTAACAGAGAACTAAATGCAGGCCCTAACACTCTCCCTGAAACGCAGCAGCTCTATCCGTAATGACATCCAGACAGCATCTGAGCCGAGCACCGCTTCCAGTCAGTAGTATATTCCAGGGTCACCTGATCAGGCCAGCCAACCCCTTCTATCGACATGTAAGGGCCCCACGTGATGCTGGGTGTACCGCAGAGTCTCCTGGCTTGTGTTTATAGGTGCCAAAAATGCACGATGCGGAAGTTGCTATTTCCTCGAGCATGGCGAGATACTCGTCCGAGCAGCGAGCACTTACGAGTACCCTAATACTCGAACGAGCACCAAGCTCGGACGAGTATGCTCGCTCATCTCTAATAGCTATGTATGTTGGTGCACTGCAGGGGCGGACATATCGTCTGTGCAGCCGGTTCAGCTGCACAGGGGCCCAAAGAGGGAGGGGGGCCCTTCCCAGTGCCATCAGTGGTGTTTCTTTTACATTTATTTTATTATTTTTTTCCCCTCTCTCTGCCAGGATAACATGCGCACCTTGGGGTGGGGGGTGTTTGGGGGTGGGAGCCCTGATTAGAACTTAATGACAATCTTCTGCCCCTTCTGCCTGTTCTCCATACTGAAGGACCTGGGATGACATCATAGTCATGTGATCTTTTCAACACTGGAAGTGGTGGTAGGACCTGTGATGAGGTCATGGTCATGTGACCAGTGCAGAAAGAGGCAGCGCTCAGCTGTTGAGACCTGTGATGCCCTGGAATGTGAGTGCCAGAAACATGCTGGGAGATGTGGTTCTCCCCTGTTATACCTCCTCCCTGCTTAGTGGGAGGGAAATATGTTATTTAACTGGGGCTGTATGTTAGAGGGGCTGAGGGGAGGGGTGTGAGTTACATGGGACTGTATGTTACAGAAGATTAAGGGGAGATGACTGGTGTTATTTACATGGGACCGTATATTATAGAGGACTGGAGGTTAAGGAATGATGTTATTTACATGGGACTGGATATTATAGAGGACTGGAGGGTAGGGAGTAATGTTATTTACATGGGACTATGTGTTGGAGGGACTGAAGGAGGGGATTTAAAGGGGTATTCTCATCTTAGACAATGGGGGCATATCGCTAGGATATGACCCCATTGTCTTATAGGTGCGGGTCCCAGCTGGGACCCGCACCTATATCCAGAACGGAGCGGGGAGCGCTGAGCCTGGAGGACCCCAGGTTTCCGGGGGTCCGGCCACCACCAGGCACAGCTCCCCGCTGCCCTCATAGAAATGAATGGGAGTGCAGCGCGCAAGCGCAGCCACCGCTCCCATTCATTTCTATGGAGCCGACGGAAGTAGCCAAGCCAGCGCTCGGCTATTTTCGGCGGCCCCATAGAAATGAATGGAGGGCGGCTGCGCATGTGCAGTGCGCCCTCATTCAGTTCGGGGGCTCTGTTCTGGATATAGGTGAGGGTCCCAGCAGTGGGACCCGCACCTATAAGACAATGGGGGCATATCCTAGCGATATGCCCCCATTGTCTAAAATGAGAATAACCCTTTAAGTTATTTACATGGGACTGTATGTTATAGAAGACTGTAAAGAATAGCGGTTCTTTACATGGGACTGTATCTTATATATGAGAAGTGGGAGAGGACTGGTGTTATTTACATGGGACTGCGTGCCATAGAAGACTGGAGGGAGAAGAGTGATGCACTGCAGGGACCATTATAAATACTGTGGGCAGTGGTGGCGGGCATTACTACTGAGGGCTCCATAGGAGTGCCTTATAGATTGGCCTTAATTCTATTTGGGGTGCCCTATTAGTACTGAGGACTCTGTAGGGGTACTATAGTGGTGGTGGTGGGGGCTAGCAGTGAGCCCGGTGATGTCACCGGCACTAATGGACGGGTGTTAGTTCTGCCCTAGCCTGTAAAGCTGCCCATCAGTGCCAGTGATGTCACCGAGAACACTGCTAGGACTGTAAACAAAACAGCCCTTGCCCTTCGCTTTACAGTGCAGGGCAAGGGAGAGCATAGGAGTATGAAATGTCAGAGGGGCTGAGGGGGAAAAAAGGAATATGTCCGGGTTCTGCTCTGAACCCCGACAACTGCTTTAAAGGGCATCTGTCAGCAGTTTTGTACCTATGACACTGTCTGACCTGTTATAGGTGCACTTGGCAGCTGAAGGCATCTGCGTTGGTCTCATGTTCATATGTGCCCACATTGCTGCTGCTGATGTTTTAATATAAGCAAATGAGCCTCTAGGAGCAACAGGGGTGTTACCATTACACCTAGAGGCTCCGATTTCTTTGCAGCTGCCGCGACCTGTCTACATTGACTGGACCCACAGTGAAAATGTCATCACAACTGGCCAAAGGGGTGGGGGCCCAGGTACATTCCTTGCACAGGGGCCCTCTGCTGTCTGTGTCCGCCCCTGGTGCACTGCACAGTGATGTACACCAGGATACATTCTCCCTAAAGTTTAACTGCAGGCCAGGATAGACCTGATTTAATGTGCTTCATGACAAATTAATTTTTTTGCGAAGCCACCAAAATGAAGTTTAGAAAACTTTGCTCCTCTCTAGTATATGCACATAAGCATGGTTTTTCACTGATCCTCTTCACAGCATATTCCATATTGTTTTATTTCACACAGCCTCATTTATTTATGGGACATGAGCTGCAAGAAAAACGGAAGGCTTCGGAAGGCAATGTGTTTTTCACGGATGGTTGCTGAGCGTTGAATGTTTTTTTTTAGTTTTAATTCACTTCTTGTGTGAAAAATGGATGTACAATAGATGCAATAAGTGAAACACTTAATGCAATTGCAGGCAAAACTGATTGAACTTGCATGAAAAAACACATTTTGTGTTTCTCATGTGAAAGAGGCCTTACTGTCTTTCCTAGGAGTCCAGTCGGGATTTACTCTGCTTTCTACTCAGAAATCTTGCTCCAAGTTATATAAACCTATATAGCACAGAGTATAGCATTAATCACCTGACAATTGTTAATTCCCTGTTCTTCAATGTAAAAATCTAATTAGTAGTAGTATAGATGTAGCAAATGGGTAGAGAAGTTAAAGTAGTGCATCCTGGAAAGCCTCATCTTAGCATGAGCCCCCTTGGCTATTAACTCATTTTTACCAATAACAGAATCAAGCATTCATTTCAGAAAAGAAGAGAATATGGGACTGTATAACAATGGGGATAGCACAAGAAAGAATCTGGTCCTTAGTATTAGATCTCAGGCATCCACATAGAATCATCAATGTGGCATCAACTGAACCACTGAGAAAAATCCAAAATGGTTATAGATAGATGCATAAAATGTAATAATAGTAACTGGGGCATCATGGATATAACTAGAGCACAGGCGAACATTGAAATCATTGGGCCCCATAGCATGAATCAGAATTGGGCCCCCTAAATCCGCCCACTTCCCACCCCTGGTCCATCCCACCGCCTGCCCTGGCTCCTCCCCTGCCACACCCCCATTTATGACTCAAGGAAGAAAAATGAAAACGTAAAAACGAAAAAACCTCCGGTATCCTAATTAAAGCAGGAATGTCCAACCTGTGGCCGTCCAACTATTGCAAGTACAAGGCAGGGCATGCAAGTTTTTTGGAAGTTAGTTTTGCACAAGCTGGAGGAACAAAGTTTTGACATCCCTGACTTAAAGAACTTCATGTGTACACAAACCTTAAAAAAAAGTTTACGGGGAGGGGGGGGGGAGTAGCCAATAGCAGGCCGTGATGGGAACGAGCCTCCCTAGCATCACCTGCGATGCTAGGGATGCTCATTCTCATTGAGGCCTGCTATTGGCTGTCCGCACATATCCGGATGTTTTGATCCGTGTGACGGGGAGATGCAGTGGTGGCCGTGCATCAGGAGCAACGCTGGTGCTGGGGAGCAGGATAAGAATTACCTGTATGCAGTGCCGGGGCATTCATTGTTTACCTGCTCGCCATCAACATCACAGTGATGAGCAGCTGTAATTATGTCGGATGTCGTCCCATTCACTTAAGTCGGACTGCTCATTCCTATACAAGTGTTTCTACAACACTGAAGTAAATGGGACGGCTTTTTGTAATTACACCTGTGATTACACCTTGTAATTACATGCAGCGATCTCCTCCAGAGTATGGGGAGGAGCAATCGCTAATGCCATCACTCATTCCCAAACAAAATCATTGTTTGCAGGCAACAGAATGTGTTTAGATGGCATAATCTGCTGCTGGCAAATGATGATTTAGGTGTCCACACCATCGAGCTATTACCCAAAGAACAAACTTTTCACTTGTTCAGCAGGATAATCTGTGGCACCTTTACACTGGCAGATAATCACTAATGAACGTTCCTATGCGTTCCTATTGTTTCTTTAGGTAGGTCCAAGAGAGCCAAGTCTAGAACTGCCTGAATTCTTCAAATACAAACCTACTTTCAGTATCCGGATATAACCTCAATCATTACCTGTATATAACCTCCAAAACTAACTGTTAGAAGGGAGTGTTATGCATGCGAAACGTAACATACTAAGTAAAATAGCTATTTAAGAATTAGGAAAGTAAAACTAGTGCAGCTGTAATGTATGAGAAGAATTTATTCTGTTTTGTTGGAGTTAAAATTTGTCACGAATGGTCTGGACCGAGCATCAAATTGCTCAATTCATTATGCTTGATTAAAATCCAAATGCTAATAAAAATATTTCTAGCTGGAAATGGCATATTAATTGGCAACAATTTTCTCAGAAGCTTTTCAAGGTCATTGAACTCTTCAAATGTCTTGTTCTATTGTAGGAAATATTAAACATCTGTAAAAAAAACTATCTATCTACCTATCTACCTATCTACCTATCTACCTATCTATTGCAGGATAGCTCAGTGGCTATCACTCGTGCCTTGTAGCACTGGGGTCCTAGGTTCAAATATGACCAAGGATAACATCTGTATGAAGTTTGTATGTTCTTCTTGTGTTTGTGGAAGTTTTCTCCCAAACTTCAAAGACATACTGACTGTGTGCTCCATTTGAGGACAGTGTGATGCTAATGTTTGTAAAGCACTGTGGAATATGTCAGCACTATTTAAGTGAGTAAAATAAAAATATATATACACACAGTGCATTGGGAAAGTCTTCAGAATAGACCCTTTCATGTTTTGTTAGAAAATATTGCATTACAGTGACATATGTATTCAGCCCCTTTGGACTTAGGTGAAGCACCTTTGGGAGTGATTACAACCTCCAGTCTTCTTGGGTATGATGCCACAAGGTTTGCACACCTGGATTTGGGTATTGCCTTTCTTCTCTCCAGATCCTCCCAAGCTCTGTCAGGTTTTATGGGGACCATTGGTGGACAGCCATTTTCAGGTCTCTCCAAAGATATTTGATTAGTATAAGTAAGTGCTCTGGCTAGGGCTCTAAAGGACATTCAAAGAGTTGTCCCCAAGCCACTCCTGTGTTGTCTTTACTGTGTGATTAGGGTCATTGTCTTGTTGAAAGGTGGACCTTTGCCCATTCTGAAGTCCAGAGCACTCTGGATCAGGTTTTCATTGAGAATATCTCCTTGCTCTATTCAGCTTTCTCTCACATCCGACCAATTTCCCTGTCCCAGCCACTACATCCCCCCCCCCCCCCCCAGCATGATGCCACCACTATTCTTCACTGTAGGAATGCTGTTAGGCAGTGCCTGGTTTCCTCTAAACATGATGCTTAGAACTGAGTCCAAAAAGTCCACTCTTGGTTTAATCAAACCAGAGAATCTTGTTTCTCACAGTCTAATTCTTCTCAGTCCTTTTGATACTTTTTTGCAAACATTCATGTGTCTTTTACTGAGGAGAAGCTATTTTTCTGACCACTCTGCCATAAAGCCCAGATTGGTGGAGTGCTGCAGTGATGCCTGACCTTTTGGAAGTTGCTCCCATCTGCACACAGGGTCTTTGGCAGTCAGCCACAGTGACCATTGGGTTCTTGGTCACCTCTCTTACCAAATCTGTTATTCCCTGATAACTTAGTTTGGCAGGACAGCCAGCTCTAGGAAGAGTGCTGCTTGTTCTAGATTTCTTTCATTTAGGAATTATGGAGGCCACTGTGCTCTTAGAAACTTTCAGTGCAGCAAAAATATTTTTCTACCCTTCTCTGAATTCATGCTTCCATACAATCATGTCTCTGGGCTCTACAGGCAGTTCTTTCCTCCTCATGGCTTGGATTTTGCTCTGATATGCATTGCAAGCTGTGAGACCTTATATAGACAGGGGGTGTCTTTCCAAATCATGTCCAATCAACTGAATTTACCACAGGTGGACTCAAGTTGGGGTGTAGAAACATTGCAAAGATGATAATGAGAAATGGGAGGCTTCCAGAGCTAAATTTCAAGTGTCAAAGCAAAGGGTCTGAATACTTATGTGCATGAAAAAATTGTAGTGTTTCCTTTAAAAAAAAATAAAAAATGGCAAACATTTCTAAAATTCTGTCTACACCTTCTCTTTATGGGCTATTGAGTGCAGCTTGATGTGTGAAAACTTGAATTGTTGAACATTTTACCACAAGGCTGCAACATAAAATGCGGAAAAAGTGAAAGGGTCTGAAGACGTTCCAAATATACTATATATTTAGACTGGGTGGCTTCCTAGGAAGGGGCTCCACCTCCAAAGTGTGGCCTTTCTTAATCCCCAAGGCTACTATAATTGTGAACAAAATTAAATGACATATTATATTGTAAGGGGGGCTTTTAGTGTTGTGCTTCTATAAGTAATTAAAGGATTATTCTGACTTTTATGTATGTGACCTATCCTAAGGTCATCAATATCAGATGAGTGAGGGTCTGACACCTGGCACCCACAGCAATCAGATGTTTTCAGCTCTTTACTTGAATGAGCGCTAAGCTACAATATGTTGGCATTTCCTTTTAGTGCCTTCCATTGTAGGGTGTCTGGTGTTTATTATATTGATGACCTATCCAGACAATAGTAAATCAATATCTAAAAGCTGTAATACACCTTTAATGATATTGCCTCATTGTTTTAAGGCCATGACAGTGTCAGATGGTTGCCTCCTTACTTCACATGGCTCAAATATTCATTAGAGGTTTAAAGTTATTGCAGTGCCCTGAGGCAGGGGTACTTTGAAGTCTGGACATTTGTGGATATTTTCCCCTGTTTCCTCTATGCAAAGTTATAAACTTCTAACTGTATTTCAATTGAAACTTGATTTAATTTGCACTGTTTACTACTGTGTAACTGCATTTTATATGTTGTGATATGTATCCTGTTCATTATCACTGTATTTGCAAGGTTCTGTGGAAAGGGTTAATGAACACTGAGAGACTAGTAGGACTTTGAATGAGAAGCTGGTAATTTTCCACAGCTGCCATAGTGTTTAAAGAAGTTGTTTACCGCCAAACCCAGACAGCCTGATGGTGTGACTGTCTGGTTTAGCTCTGTTGTTATGTCTGGAAACTTGTTTTTGTTTGGAAAAACTGATGTGTCGTTGCCATTGAGTATCATCAAAGCTGTAATCTAAATCTATGGGACACGGAAAGTGTTACAATGTATCTGTTTGTGCTGAGCTTCTCCACTCCAACCCTCCCACTAGAAGGTTCCAGTGTAGCTAAAACTGTATATAAGGAGAGAAGTAAGAGCCCCTAGTGTGCTGCAGTTAGGGAACAGTGCTTGGAAGAGGATACTGAGTGACCAAAAGAAGAGGCTGAGATGGGAACGCTGAGCAACAGACTATGGGTCACTAGCCCAGTGACCAAGGAGCCACCCGGACTACTGAAATACAGACCGTGGGCCCTTGACCAGGGTGCCAACCTTCTGAGAGAGAGAGGTACAGCTAGCTTAGGCCAGCATCAAACCCTTCTTCTGCCAGGGAGGAGACTGGAGAAGCCAGTCCTATGCCTCATCTGTATTGTTTTGCACCTGAATCAGTCCAGTAAAGACGCACACTGGTTTACTGCAGACCCTTACTCTCTGGACTTGTTTTCCATTGGGGTGCACCACATCTTACCATCCCTTCCAGAGAGCAGCAACACATGGTGACATCTTGACGGTCGTTGGGGTCACCCCAAACCCGACCACTGCATTGTGACGCAGTATGAATACATCCCATTCCCTAGCTTTCAAAGATAGAAATTACTGCACCCGTTCTGCACTTTAGTAAATAAAGACAATAGTTACTAACTTCAGCAGCATATGTCAGCCATTGCAACCTATACTTTCTGCCTTGCATCCATACAACGCTCATAACTCCAAGGGCTTCTTGAGGGAAAAAAGGGTGTTCCCTCCTTTCACTGCCCTGGCCCTATGGAGCATCAGTGTGAGGATTACCACTGTGATTGAATGTTGCAGACAGAGCCACTACCACTCCCATCCTCAGTAACACACTCCATTTGTGCTTCAGCCAGAGGAGTGGAGCAAAGACACCTCCATGGGATGTCATGCATGTATCTTTTGGTACATGCATAAGCTTTTTTCTGTCTTTTCATAAATCTACTCAATTATACCACCAGCGAGGCTTGGCTGTTTTCCATATGAAAAAAAAAAATAAAACTGATGAAAATCAAGACTGTTCCACTGAAAAAAATACAATTTTATCACTGTTGAATAACCAAATGACATACATGGCTCTCATAAGCAGTAGAAAAAAAAGCTGCCTGAATAGGATGTTGCAAGGAGGTAGGGGGGATACATGTGTAAAGAGGGCTAGTATCCATGACAACCATTCTATGGGTGCAAGTATATGATAGGAAAGAAAATATGGACAAAACACTGGAATTATATAACCTAATGTGCTCATGACATAACACATGTTATGTGTCCATCCTCTATTGTTAGTAGCTAAAGGAGTAGCGTTCAGCATTGTTCATTAATAGCCATCATTATATGAGCTCTCCATTGCTGGCCTCTGTGAACTATCTAATTGTTGAGAGCATTATGGGACCACGGAATGAAAGCGCAACATTGTGATTTATATATGAAAATAATGATTTATGAAAAATATGCATTGTCTTGCAATAGTTAGATGGGTTGTCCATTCATTACATGGGATATTCATTTTATAGCTCTTATACAGCATTTGCCATTTACAAGCTTTAGTGACAAAATATATTTACTTACATAGAATGGTGCCGCCTGGTGTTCAAAATATATAGCAATGTGCATGTCCATTGACTGTACTGAGTGCTGCTGGTCATGCAGGCTTAGTCACTTTTCCCTCAGCCAGGTTTTTGCATAGTAATCCTCTGTTCACTGCATAACAGCTAATACACATAGCTTGGTGGTGTGACAACCCCTTTAATGGATCATCCTAAATCATTTAAATATTATACAAGGCTGTTTTAACTACATGGAAAGAAGGCTCAGCTGTAGCAGCTACAGATGTTGTAAGAAGTTCATTAAAGGCTGAGCTCTGGAGAATGTCTGGTACTTTTCCTCTGAGGTTTGTGTAAGAATGAGGCATGTATAGTGCTTATTTGGATTGTAAAGTGTTAAAATGTTAAGAGAATGCATAGATTGTGTGACAACGGTGGTTTGTGGCCACCACTGCTCTGCGCTCCTAGGCAGGCATGGGTGCTCCTCCATTGACCCTGTGTCTGTCGTAGCTCCAGCCCTACAACAGCGGTCCCAGAAGTCGGTTTCCTGTGTGTGTATTAGGGATATTATTCATTGAACCTCACATTACCTTGCCCTTCTGAAAGGGTTGATTCACTTTTGCTATGTGTGCAGCTGCTTTACTAATATGCTAATCAGCTCTGCTATATATGCTGTGCTCTTTGTCCCCCCCTTTGCCTGAGTAATAGGTTTCACTAGCTTACTAGAGCCTGAAAAGGTACACGTCTACAGACCTCTGCCTGATTCCCAGATTCTGACCCCTGCCTAACCTGACCCATGCTTTTGCACCGTACTGACCCTGTGCTGCCTGCCTTGAAGTTTGGACTATTTCAAGGATTCACATGAACTCTGACTGCCCTTGGCCTGTTTCTGACTGTGACTTTTGGCTGATCCCTCGTGTTTTGCACTGGTGTTAGTAAATATAGAAAAAAGATTGTAGCACTCACCACGCAAGTGCTCGAAACGGCTGTCGCCTTTCCATATACCCTGCGTCCTGTACCACCATGGCGCTTTTTATCGCTAGTTTGGAATAAAGAAGATATTTAATGGTGAGTGCAGCGATCATTTTTCTATATTTACTGCCATTTACTACGCTGACATCGCTGCGCACCTATACCGCTGTTTTGTGCACACACTGCAGGTCCAAGTGAATGTGGTGGGAGTTGGTTGCTTTGCAGATTCCTGCGTTACAGTGTTGCAGTGCCGGTCAATGTCTTTACTCTTGTTGATGGTTTTACACTGGTATTTCTGAACTCCCCACCCCACCCGTGGATCAGCAATCAACCACATAGAGACTACTCCCAGAGGTAGGAGTGTTCTCTGCAGAGGAGACCAGATCCTGTATAGGGGTTAAAGTATAAAAATCAGGGGGCCGCCAGGATATAGCCCAAAGCCAAATACGTTGGCACAGTGGTTCCCCAACCACTGTCCTTAATAACTTGTAAGTAATATTAACATTAATACTGATGTCTTGGCATTAAAGAGCTTAAAAAAGGTTGGATATATAGTATCATAAAAAACTTTTCAAGGCTATTTGGGAACTTTCATTTCAGACCGATTTTATTTGTACCCGAATCTAATTTGCTCATCTCTATCCGTCACCTACTTCAAAACACTACAACTAGAGATGAGCGAGCGTGCTCGTTCGAGCATTAGGGTACTCGTAAGTGCTCGATGCTCGGACGAGCATCTCGCCATGCTCGAGGAAATGGCATCTCCCGCATTTTGAATTTTTGGCGGCTGTAAACTCAGCCAATCACAAGCCAGGAGACTCTGCGGTACACCCAGCATCACGTGGGGCTCTTACATGTCGATCAGGTGACCCTGGAATATACTAGTGACATCCGGCGGTGCTCGGCTCAGAGGCTGTCTGGATGTCGTTAGGGACAGATCTGCTGCGTTTCAGGGAGAGTGTTAGGGCCCTGATTTAGTTCTCTGTTAGGCAGGAGTGATCTCAAAAGAACCCAACAGCCCTTCTTGTCTCCTTCTGGCTGGGCTGGCTGGCACTAGTAGTGCAGCTATCGCCATATATAACAATTTTTTTTTTTTTATTATTTTATCTCAGTGATATAAATCCATTTCATACAGCTGCGTGGAACCATTCTGTGTGTCACAGTTCAGCTGTCCAGTCACCACAAACCACAATCTGTATTTTCTGTCCAGGTGGCCCATTCTGTACGTCACGTAATTAAAAAAGGTATTTTGCTCTCACTGATACAGCTACATTAGAAAAATCTGAGTGCGACATTTTTCTGGGTTGCAGTCAAAATAGCCACAGTCAGCAGGGGCTGAGTTTGCTCTCTGATATTTTCTACACGTCACGTTAAAAAAATTAATTAATTTAAAAAAAAAATGAAAAAAAACAAAAGTTTTTTTTGTTGTTTTATCTCAGTGATACCAATCCATTTCATACAGTTGTGTGGAACCATTCTGTGTGTCACAGTTTAGCTGTCCAGTCACCACAAACCACAATCCGTATTTTCTGTCCAGGTGACCCATTCTGTACGTCACGTAATTAAAAAAGGTCTTTTGCTCTCACTGATACAGCTACATTAGAAAAATCTGAGTGCGACATTTTTCTGGGTTGCAGTCAAAATAGCCACAGTCAGCAGGGGCTGAGTTTGCTCTCTGATATTTTCTACACGTCACGTTAAAAAAATTAATTAATTTAAAAAAAAAATGAAAAAAAAACAAAAGTTTTTTTTGTTGTTTTATCTCAGTGATACCAATCCATTTCATACAGTTGTGTGGAACCATTCTGTGTGTCACAGTTTAGCTGTCCAGTCACCACAAACCACAATCCGTATTTTCTGTCCAGGTGACCCATTCTGTACGTCACGTAATTAAAAAAGGTCTTTTGCTCTCACTGATACAGCTACATTAGAAAAATCTGAGTGCGACATTTTTCTTGGTTGCAGTCAAAATAGCCACAGTCAGCAGGGGCTGAGTTTGCTCTCTGATATATTCTGCACGTCACGTTAAAACAAACAAAACAAAAAAAATATATATATAGTTTTTTTGTTGTTTTATCTCAGTGATACAAATCCATTTCATACAGCTGTGTGGAACCATTCTGTGTGTCACAGTTCAGCTGTCCAGTCACCACAAACCACAATCCGTATTTTCTGTCCAGGTGACCCATTCTGTACGTCACGTAATTAAAAAAGGTCTTTTACTCTCACTGATACCGCTACATTAGAAAATCTGAGTGCAACATTTCTCTTCAGGGGGTGAAGAAGCTTGATGCGAAACGCGCGTTGGGACGCGGGACTTAGCGGTCGGTAACATGAGTTCATGATATCTAATACTATGAGGTTTTACATGTTTAGTTATGTGCAGCATATGGCACTGGCACTTTATCAGTATATATTTATTTGATGACTTTATATTTCTAAATCATGTGGACCTTTGTTTTTGTTTTGAGACTATTTGTTTAAGGTCTGCAATATATGCTAACATAAAAATATATATTCCCAGTAATTTGGATGGGACGGCTAATTGATACTATATCCTGCTTGTCCATTTTTACTATGAATTCTGTGGAATTTTTTGTCTGACCTTGCATGTAATACTACAAATACCCATTGGTTCATTTCTGCCCCTCTTTGTCCCTGTGTAATCATGTACCTAGAATTGTCCTCCATCATTATTTATTAATTTTAATATATGTGTTATTTATTGAGATATGAATAAAGATTCATTGAGTTCAACATTCTCCCAGTTTTTGATTTTGGGTTTATATTAGTGAAAGAAGTGTGTAAAGAGGTGTCGGACGATGAGGAGACACGGTTGTCAGACAGTGGTGAAGTTGTTGTCAGGGCAGGAAGTCCGAGGGGGGAGCAGACTGAGGAATCGGAGGATGACGAGGTGACTGACCCAAGCTGGGTTGATAAGCCGAGTGAAGACAGTGCTTCAGAGGCGGAGGCGAGTGCTGCACCAGAACAGGTTGTAAGAGGCAGTGGTGTGGCCAGAGGGAGAAGCAGGGCCAGAGCTGGTGCATCAGCAGCAACTGTTTCACGTAGTGAAGCTCCCGTGGCGAGGCCTAGATGTTCGCAAGTCTGGAGGTTCTTTAAAGAAATTGAGGATGACCGACGGACTGTGGTGTGCAACCTGTGCCACACCAGGATCAGCAGGGGTGCCACCACTACTAGCCTAACCACCACCAGCATGCGCAGGCATATGAGTGCTAAACACCCCACTCAATGGAACCAAGGCCGTTCACCTCCTGCGGGTCCCACCACTGCTCCTTCCCCTGTGTCACTCGCTGCCTCTGCTAGTCAACTTCCTGCCAAGGGCCCGAAAACCACACCTTCGCCTCCACGATCCTCCACAGCGTCCACCAAAGTTTCCCTGCGCAGTGTTCAGCTGTCTTTACAGCAGACGTTGGAGCACAAGAGGAAATACAGTTCCACCCACCCACATGCCCAAGCCCTCAACGTCCACATCTCCAAATTGCTGAGCCTGGAGATGCTGCCCTATAAGCTGGTAGAGACCGAGGCCTTTCGCAATCTCATGGCTGTGGCTGCCCCTCGGTATTCGGTCCCCAGCCGCCACTATTTTTCCCGATGCGTCGCCCCATCCCTACACCAGCACGTGTCACAGAACATCATCCATGCCCTGACCAACGCTGTTTCTGAGAAGGTCCACCTAACCACGGACATGTGGACAAGTGCTGCCAGGCAGGGACACTATATATCACTGACAGCACATTTGGGTTAACTTACTGGAGGCTGGGACCGAGTCTGACCCTGGCGCCGCTAATGTAATGCCCACACCGAGGATTGCGGGGCCTACCTCGGTCACGGTCTCTCAGACGTACTATGCCTCCTCCTCCAACCCCTCCTCCTCCTCCTCCGAATTACCATTCGTGGGCACGGCGCCTTCAGTCAATAGCCAGGGCTGTATTTAGGGTTCATGCTGCCCTAGGCACTCTCTGTGATAACACGCCCCCAACCGCCCCCCCCCCCAACGTGACCAATTCCCCCACACCCCCAAATAGTAGCATAGTAGCCTCTCCTCAGCCCCCCCCACACCATAGTAGCCTTCTCCCCCCACAGTAGCATAGTAGCCTCTCCTCGTTACCCCACCCCCCATAGTAGCCTCCTCCCCCCACAGTAGCATAGTAGTCTCTCCTCAGTAGCCCCCCAACGACATAGTAGCCTTGTTACCCCACCCCCCATAGTAGCCTCCTCCTGGACTTATTACAGTGACCTATCCTCCCCCCAACCCCCTGGATATTAAAAATGGTCCTCTGCCAAGCCAATTAACCCCCACCCAACTACCCCCACCATCCCCATACACCCAACTACCCTCAGTCTGTACCCCCCCCGCCCACCTGCCGCTGGTGCACCTAGATTTTCTGATGCCCAAGGCAAAACTTGAGATTGAAACGCCCCCCCCATGCCAAATTCTCAACCTAATCCCTTCCTGCCAGTCCTACTGTTAAAGGGGTTGTCTTCTTTTTACTACTGATGACCTATCCTCACGATAGGTCATCAATATCAGATCGGCTGGGGTCCTCCGGCACCCTGACGATCAGCTGTTTGAAGAGAGAGCAGAGCTCATATGAGAGCTGCTTTCTCTGCTCTGTTCACCTGCTCGCCATAGAATTTGCAGTGAAGAGCAGTAAACAGAGCAGAGAAAGCAGCGCTCGTACAAAAAAAAAGACAACCCCTTCAAAGACAGACTTGGAAAACATTTCATACAGCACTACAGAGCATACAGGGTCATACAGCGCCACATATGTACCTCTTACATCCAGTGACTTCTCTTCTCTGATGTAGACGTTCTCTTTCCTCTTCTTCTGTCAGACCAGACCGCCATGGTGACTTCTTTCAGCTGTGCCTCGTCTCTGAAGAGTTCAACAAACAGACATCTTACTTTCCTACTTTTCCATCATCCTCTCACCTTCTCCACATCTCACCCTGCCCACCCCCCATACTATACTACAGAAACAGCCCCCCTGAAAATACTGGCACCACACAGAAAAACAGTACCCCCCTTACCTTTCAAATCAGATCCCCATATCAAACCCCAGATGAGACCCCCCATCTACAGACCCCCATTAGACCTCCAAACTCCCATATCTGACCCCCATTAGACCTCCAAACTCCCATATCTGACCCTCATTAGACCTCCAAAGCCCCAATCAGACCCTCATTAGGCCTCCAGACCCCCAATCAGACCTCCAGACCCTCAATCAGACCTCCTTCAGACCCCTAATTAGATCCCCAATCATACCCCCCCCTTCTGGCCCCATATCATACTCTTGTGGCCCCCATATAGAACTCTCCTTCTGGGGCCCATGTCAGACCCCCCCCCCTTCTGGCCCCATGTCAGAACCCCTTTTCTGGCCCCCATTTTAGACCTCCCTTTCTGGTCCCCATTTCTGTCCCACCATTTCAGACCCCCCATTCTGTCCCACCATTTCAGATCCCCCCATTCTGTCCCACCATTTCAGATCCCCTATTCTGTCCCAACATTTCAGATCCCCCCCATTCTGTCCCACCATTTCAGACCCCCCCCATTCTGTCCCACCATTTCAGACCCCCCCATTCTGTCCCACCATTTCAGATCCCCCCATTCTGTCCCAACATTTCAGATCCCCCCCATTCTGTCCCACCATTTCAGACCCCCCCCCATTCTGTCCCACCATTTCAGACCCCCCATTCTGTCCCACCATTTCAGACCCCCCCATTCTGTCCCATTTCAGAACCCCCCATTCTGTCCCACCATTTCAGACCCCCTCCATTCTGTTCCACCATTTCAGACCCCCCCCCATTCTGTCCACCATTTCAGACCCCCCCATCCTGTCCCACCATTTCAGAACCCCCCCATTCTGTTCCACCATTTCAGACCCCCCATTCTGTCCCACCATTTCAGAACCCCCCATTCTGTCCCACCATTTCAGAACCCCCATTCTGTCCACCATTTCAGAACCCCCCCATTCTGTCCCACCATTTCAGAACCCCCCCATTCTGTCCCACCATTTCAGAACCCCCCCATTCTGTCCCACCATTTCAGACCCCCCCATTCTGTCCCACCATTTCAGACCCCCCCATTCTGTCCCACCATTTCAGACCCCCCCATTCTGTCCCATTTCAGAACCCCCCCATTCTGTCCCACCATTTCAGACCCCCTCCATTCTGTTCCACCATTTCAGACCCCCC
The DNA here is from genome assembly GCA_900303285.1 of Rhinella marina. Classification (NCBI taxonomy): domain Eukaryota; kingdom Metazoa; phylum Chordata; class Amphibia; order Anura; family Bufonidae; genus Rhinella; species Rhinella marina. Next base: position 18,034 of record ONZH01017281.1, on the reverse strand, counting down.
CCCATTCTGTCCCACCATTTCAGACCCCCCCATCCTGTCCCACCATTTCAGAACCCCCCCATTCTGTTCCACCATTTCAGACCCCCCCATTCTGTCCCACCATTTCAGAACCCCCCATTCTGTCCCACCATTTCAGAACCCCCCCATTCTGTCCCACCATTTCAGAACCCCCCCATTCTGTCCCACCATTTCAGAACCCCCCATTCTGTCCCACCATTTCAGAACCCCCCCATTCTGTCCCACCATTTCAGAACCCCCCCATTCTGTCCCACCATTTCAGACCCCCCCATTCTGTCCACCATTTCAGATCCCCCCATTCTGTCCCACCATTTCAGATCCCCCCCCATTCTGTCCCATCATTTCAGATCCCCCCCCATTCTGTCCACCATTTCAGACCCCCCCATTCTGTCCCACCATTTCAGATCCCCCCCCATTCTGTCCCACCATTTCAGATCCCCCCCATTCTGTCCCACCATTTCAGATCCCCCCCCATTCTGTCCCACCATTTCAGATTCCCCTATTCTGTTGCCACTTTTCAGATCCCCCCCCCATTCTGTCCCACCATTTCAGACCCCCCCCCCATTGTGTCCCCACCATTTCAGATCCCCCCCATTCTGTTGCCACTTTTCAGATGCCCCACTCTGTCCAGATCCCTTTTTGGCCCCCACTTCAGACCTCAGATCAGACAAGAAAAAAAAAACAACAACTTACCTCTGGTCCTGGCTGTGTCCCCGCTCTCTCCACTTCCAGGGGCCCGCGCTGAAGTCACCTGACCTCCTGCAGCGTCAGGTCAGAGGGCGCTCTGTACATCCTGACGCTGCAGGCAGTCAGGACACAGCAGCGCCGGCAAGAAGGAGGAGGGGTAAGTACTGTACAGCGCTACCAGCGCTTCACTCCCCCTCCTCCTGCAGGCTAGTGAGCGCTCGCTAGTATTCCCACAGCACCCCCCCAGGGGAAAAAAAAAATAAAAAGCCAGGATAGTTTTACAATTTTTTTTTTTTTTTACAATATCATTATAGATTAACCCGGCGGGGTGCCACCCCCCCCCCCGCAACCCGCCGCCCTAGGCACCGTGCCCCCGGTGCCTAGTTGGTAATACGGCCCTGTCAATAGCTCTAGGCGCAGCAGCAGTGCCGTGGGTAAGCGCCAACAGGCGGTGCTCAAACTGCTGAGCTTAGGTGACAAAAGGCACACCGCCCAAGAGCTGTTATAGGGCATCATGGCACAGACCGATCTGTGGCAGGCACCGCTGAACCTCAAGCCAGGCATGGTTGTGTGTGACAACGGGCGTAACCTGGTGGCGGCTCTGCAACTCGTCAGACTGACACATGTGCCATGCCTGGCCCACATGTTCAATCTCATAATTCAGCAGTTCCTCAAGACATACCCCAATCTGTCTGATTTGCTCACCAAGGTGCGCCGCATCTGTGCGCATTTCCACAAGTCAAGCACAGATACTGCCACTCTCAGGGCAGCGCAGCGCCGCCTACAACTGCCCGCTCACCGACTGTTGTGCGACGTGCCCACAAGATGGAATTCGACATTAAACATGTTATCCAGAGTTTACCAGCAGCGCAGAGCGATTGTAGACTGCCAGATGTCAACTTCCACCAGAACTGGTAGTCAGGTCAGTCAGATTCCTCAAGTCCACAATGAGGAGTGGACGTGGATGTCTGATATCTGCCAGGTGTTGACCAACTTTGAGGAGTCAACACAGATGGTCAGCGGCGATGCCGCCATTATCAGCCTCACCATCCCGCTGCTTTGCCTGTTGAAAAACTCACTGCTTACCATCAAGTCGGAAGCTTTGCGCTTGTCACAAGAGACGTTGGAGGAAGATATGTCGCTTGATAGCCAGAGCACCCTCTGGTCTGTTTCTCAGCGCGTATCGGAGGAGGGGGATGAGGATGAGGAGGAAGAGGAGGAGAATGTTGGCGAGACAGAAGAGGGTACCAATGCTCAGTCCTTCTTAACTCTTGAGCGTGTATGGGCTGAAGAGAAGGAGGAGGAGGAAATGGAGAGTCAGGCCAGTGAGGAGAGGGAATTCTTGCGTATTGGGACTCTGGCGCACATGGCAGACTTCATGTTAGGCTGCCTATCCTGTGACCCTCGCGTTAGAAGCATTTTTTCAAACACCGATTACTGGGTGTTCACTCTTCTGGACCCACAGTACAAGCAGAACCTTTCCACTCTCATCCCTGTAGAGGAAAGGAGTATGAGAGTGAATCAATATCAACAGGCCCTGGTGCACAAGCTGAAACAATCCTTCCCATCTGACGCCACTAGCGGCAGAGGGCATGGTTCTGTGGGCCAAGTAGCGGGGGAAAGGAGGCGAGCAGGCAGCTTGTCCAGCACTGGCAGGGGAACGCTCTCCAAGGCCTTTGCCAGTTTTATTTCACCCCAGCAAGACACTGTCACCTGTCCCCAGTCTAGCAGAGTAGGGGTGAGCTTTACAGAAAGATGGTGAGGGAGTACCTAGCTGACCATACCAACATCCGGACCGATCACTCTGCTTCATACAACTACTGGGTTTCAAAGCTGGACACGTGGCCTGAACTGGCGCTGTACGCCTTGGAGGTGCTGGCCTGCCCTGCCGCTAGCGTGTTGTCAGAGCGGGTATTCAGTGCAGCTGGTGGCGTCATCACCGATAAGCATACACGCCTGTCAACTGACAGCGCTGACAGGCTGACGCTTATTAAAATGAACAAAGCCTGGATTTCACCGGAATTCAAATCTCCTCCGGGGGAAAGCAGCTAAAGATTAACATTACTTATGTATCCGATTCCTCTTCTCTACTCCTCCTACTCCTACTCCTCCTTGTCGTCTTTGCCTAACGCTGACCCAAAAAGTGCAATTTTTTAGAGGTCCAACTGGCACTCTTTTACCACAATTTTTCCGGAGGGCCACCTACAGGCCCTCTCTCCAAACAATTTTTCTGCAGGGCCACCTACAGGCTCTCTTTTACCACAATTTTTCCGGAGGTCCACCTACAGGCCCTCTCTCTAAACAATTTTTCTGGAGGGCCCCCTACATGCCCTCTCTCCAAACAATTTTTCCGCAGGTCCACCTACAGGCCCTCTCTCCAAACAATTTTTCCGGAGGGCAACCTACAGGCCCTCTCTCCAAACAATTTTTCCGGATGTCCACCTACAGGCCCTCTCTCTAAACAATTTTTCCGGAGGGCCCCCTACAGGCCCTCTCTCCAAACAATTTTTCCAGAGGTCCATCTAAAGGCCCTCTCTCTAAACAATTTTTCCGGAGGGCCACCGACAAGTACCGACATTTAAAAAAAAATTTTTGCTGAGGGTTGACTTTATGTACTCCGAAAAGAAAAAAAATTTTGGAGGCTCAACAAAAGCCACTCTGTTGTCACCGCCGCCATACAGGGCCATGAAAAATGTTTATGTGGTTCGCCTGCTCCCGCAGTGTCACTCGGTCACTCTGTTGTCACCGCCATGCTGCGTCAGGCTAAATTTTTGGGTGGCTCACCTGTACCTCATCTAACTTGGTCACTTGTTGGTGTCACCGCCATGCTGTGTCAGGCTTATGCCTGCATCGTGTGGCTGGGGATAGGAGAGCAGTGCCAGCATGGGCATGGGTGATGGACTATCGTTGCACCTAGTTGGGTGCTTCCCTAACATGTGATGGGCATGTGCCTCGCCTTTCTTGGTCTGGGTGAGCACAATTGCCATGAGGGTAACCACCAGGCTGTTGCCTGAGAATTTGGGGTAATAGTGGGATTAGGCAGCCTCAGAGGCATCCATGCATGCTGCCTCTGCTGTTTCCTGTCCATTTCCGTGGTGTTTCCATCATTTTCTGATGTTTCCAGGTTTTCACCCAGCCTTCCCTAGGCAGAGCCTTGGTCCCCTGCAAAAATGCTCGAGTCTCCCATTGACTTCAATGGGGTTCGTTACTCGAAACGAGCACCCGAGCATCGGGAAAAGTTTGTCTCGAATAATGAGCACCCGAGCATTTTAGTGCTCGCTCATCTCTAACTACAACCAATCAATTTAGAATGGTAGTGATCACATTGAAGCTCAAAAAAAAGGCGTTAGTATTCATGAAATGGAAATCATAAGTACCCTAGAATTGATTTTACTCTTTTACGCTTCCCAGTTTTCTGATGGACTTTTATTGCTTATATCAATATGTCTATTTTTTTTTTTCTCAAAACCCCAGTTATAAAATTCAATTCAGGTCTGATTCCGCTGAATCAATCATCCTCTAATTGCCTGAATAAGTCTGTGTCTCTCTCTCTCTCTCAGAACTTTTAGAAAAATTTAGGTTAAAGTTCAGAATTTTAGAATTGATTTGCTTATCTCCAAAATGGACAAATTAGGGAACAATACCCATGCAAAATATACATACACTGACATTAACATTTTTATTGTTTGTAACTATCCAAAAACAAAGCAGTTAACTTATATAAATGACACAGTTGAGATACAAGTAAATTGTGTATTACTTATAATCTCAGTTTCGTCCTGAGGTAAATAAAATATTTTCTGAATAAAACCTTCATCAGTATCTTTTCAATAAAATTTCAGTTACTCATTCTTTTAACAGTGTAACTCATGGAGACTTGAGACACACTATATTGAAATTACTTTATGCCTACCCTATCCATAAATACAAAGTATAAATATCTGACTTTGTCTATTACTAACATCAATAGAAATTATATAAATGTATCCTTACAGGGAGACCCCTGAGTGGCCAGTGGCAGTAACGTTTTGCAGGAGACTAGTCTGCGCTGCTTAAAGGGATTCTGTCACCACGATTTTAGTGACAGAGTTTTTCACATCATCACATCTATCACCTCGATTTGGTTAAAACTATACTTGTCCTAATACCATATGTCTTGTCATTTTAGAAAAAAATACCTTTTATTCACATGCAAATCGCCGCTATAAGGAGCCCAAGGGGCTGTCTCTCCAGCCGTTGCAGCCCAGCAGTGCCCATTCTCTTGGAGCCCAGCACCGCCCTACTACTAATTATTCACTCCTTTCAGGACTGACGTCATTCTCCTGGTGTGCCGTAATCTCGCGTTTTGCTGGCTGAGGCTGCTACCAGGACACTGCACAAGTGCAGACAGATGGATCCAGGGCGCATGCGCGAGATTACGGCACACCAGGAGAATGACGTCAGTCCTGAAAGGAGTGAATAATTAGCAGTAGGGCGGTGCTGGGCTCCAAGAGAATGGGCACTGCTGAGCTGCAACGGCCGGAGAGACAGCCCCTTGGGCTCCTTATAGAGGCGATTTGCATGTGAATAAAAGGTATTTTTTTCTATAATGACAAGACATATGGTATTAGGAGAAGTATAGTTTTAACCAAATCGAGGTGACAGATGTGATGATGTGAAAAACTCTGTCACTAAAATCGTGGTGACAGAATCCCTTTAAAGTCAGATGAATCTCACCTATTTCAGAAGACTTCCAGACAATCCGAAAGAGCAAGTAAACATGGTATAATATTTTGGTGGCTTTGAATACCTTTATATTGTCCCATATGTAATCAATATATTAACACAGTATTCAAAATAAATGTATATACTTTTTAAAAGACTAATTATTTTAATCTTAGAGGATAAATAACAATTATACATTATGAACAGTTAATCTGAAGTCATCATCTGTAAAATAAATTTTAGAGGCTCTTACAATAAATTATTAGAATGACTATTAACATAGAGACCACGGGTTATCTTCTACTAGGACAGCTCTGTAGGATACATCGATGCTGTGTGTTTTTCGATAGTTAAGCTTCCCTTAAGCTATCAGCAATAATCTCCTGGCTTCTTGAAACAGAGCAGATGAGACTGCATATCCTGAGCTGTTAGCAGGAAACAGAGCTAGAGGCATTTGCAAAACAACAGTGCCTCAGCAAGGATGGAGACGAGAAAATGATGCATGCTGAAAATGGAAATTCTAACTGAAATAGAAGAAAACTGTTCCCAGAATACCTTGTGCAAGCACAGAAAACTCAGGGGAATATCCATCAACCTGCATCAGACAATGCTACTTATATGTGTTGCAAATTAATTTTATATCTCAGCTGACAAAATAATATCTTCAGAATCAATTTTGTAGATGTTTCCAAATGCAAGGCTTCTACATTGATTTATAGAACACAAATATATTCCCTCGGCTAAGAGGCCCAAAACATGCATTTCAATTATGGCGTTGGGTAGTTCGCTGCATTCTCTTGTAATTGTTTTATTTAAGAAAAGAAATATTTTGCATTTCACATTGCCAACAGAGATTACATTTGGGGAATGTATTAAAGGATTTTAGCGTAGAGGAAAGCATCTTTGCAATTAAATAGCCCAGAATAAAGTAGATTAATCAAATCTACTCTATTGTACATTTCTATTGATGTAGAAGTTAGATTTTCATAATGCTTCAGGCTCAGGCAACCAGTCTCATCTCCTTTATTATTGTTATTGAACATGTATGCAAAAACTTTTGTTTCTATTTTGCATTAACATGCAAGTTATATAGTTATCTAAATCTAATATAGGACTCTAAATCCGTAGTAAATTCAGTTCATGCGCATATTCCTGCCTACTCTTACTGGTAAAGCTAGCAAGCCTGGTGCATAGAGTCCTTGCATATGCCTTTAGTGGAATGTGCTACAACTGCATTAATATTGCTATTCTATAACAAGATATAAGAAAAAGAAGCTGCCTGCCTAAATATGTAGAAGGTGAGTTCGTACCTGAGGCAGCTGCTGGGTATCAGAATATTGTAATTTAATTCAAGGCTCTGTGCCGGCAGTACTGTTCATTAGAGGCAGCCTGCTGGCATTGTTTATAGTATGTATTTTGATGGTACAGATACTTGAGAGGGGGAATAGCCTTGAAAGAGGGGAGTTACATTGAAAGTATTTATGTAAATAACAGTTACTTTCTGCTAAGCACTAGCAGCTTTGTACCCCCTTCAGCACCCTGTGATCTTTGGACCCCCCTTCAAGCTCCTTAGATGCAACAGACATAAAGGGTCTAGCGGCTTCAAGTGGTTTTCTAAGACTTTTTAACGGATGACCTATCCTCTGATTGGTGGGGGCCCAACACCAAATCCACCCACCGATCAGCTGCTTGAGAAAGCATCAGCTATCATAGTAGCACTGCTGCCTTCTCTCAGCTCAACAAGCACAGCGTCATACATTATATAACAGCTGTGCTTGGTATCACAGCTCAACCCCATTCACTGCTATGGTGCTGAGCTGCACCTAGGCCGTGTGACGTCACATGGTCTAGGCAAAGCTGCAAGAAGGCACCAATCAGATACTGATGACCTATCCAAATGATAAGTCATCAGTTAAAAAATCTCAAAAAACCCTTTTCTTGAGCAATTAAAGGGGTTATCCGAGTTATATTTATTGATGACCTATCCTCAGGATAGATCATCAATATCAGATCGGCGGGGGTCCAACACCCAGCACCACCGCCGATCAGCTGTTTGAAGAGGAGGCACGCGCCGTGCCAGCGCTGCCTTCTCTTCATTGTTTACCTGCTCGCCGTAAGATCAGTAGTGGTGAGCAGGTGCAATTACACCTAACAGTCCCATTAATTTCAATGGGACGGATCGCTCCTATACAAGTGTATGGGAACAAGCCTTCCATTGAAATGAATGGGATGGCTTGGGTGTAATTACACCTGCTTACCGCTACTGATGTTACAGCGAGCAGGTAAACAATGAAGAGGAGGAAGCACTGGCACTTAACGTGCCTCCTCTTCAAACAGCTGATCGGCGGGGGTGCGGGGTATCGGACCCCCGCCAATCTGATATTGATGATCTATCCTGAGGATAGGTCATCAATAAATATAACTCGGATAACCTCTTTAACAGGTTCTGCTGTTATTCAGCATGCTCCTCCTAACATAAGTGCAGTATATGGCATTGAGGTTTTAGGGACGCAATCTATGATACATCTGTCCATCATAGAGTATTCAAGGGATGCTAGCTGTTTATACAGCTGACACCATCCTGCAGCAAACAGAATCGGAGATAGCTCTGATCCTGGACATTTAACTCCTGAGATGCTTCAGTCAATACCAACTTCTGCATTTTAGAGGCTAGACAGAGGGAAGGACTGCCCCATGGGTTGTCGATCAGTAACTATGGCAGCAGGGGGCCTGCTGAAAATTCATCCTGCCTATGGCAGGGTATAGTAGAATGCTAGCAAAATTGTTAATTACAGCAGTACAGAATAATTGCTGCAAATGGTCCAAACAATTGTAGGGTCAATTCTCTTCAGAGGACTAAAGTAAGAAAAGCAAGAATTAGTTAAAAAATATAAAAAACTAAAATATTCAACCCCCAATTTCCCATATAATTGATATCAGCATGTCTGACATAACAATACTATGTTATTTATAACTTGTGGCGAATGCTGTAAAAAAATAAAAATAAAAAAACTACCTCTTCTCACAAAGAAAAAAATAAATGGAATGTTGTGTATAGGATAGAGGCAAGCATGGATCTTACAGTGACAATTGCCAATGCATCAGGGCATACTTCCCTTGCCATTGCCTAGGCCAGAAGGCTGAAATATTAGTCTTGAATAGAGATGAGCGAGCATACTCGTCCGAGCTTGGTGCTCGTTCGAGTATTAGGGTACTCGTAAGTGCTCGCTGCTCGGACGAGTATCTCACCATGCTCGAGGAAATGGCAACTTCCGCATCGTGCATTTTCGGCACCTATAAACTCAGCCAATCACAAGCCAGGAGACTCTGAGGTACACCCAGCATCACGTGGGGCCCTTACATGTCGATAGCAGGGGTTGGCTGGCCTGATCAGGTGACCCTGGAATATACTAGTGACTGGCCGCGGTGCTCTGCTCAGATGCTGTCTGGATGTCGTTAGGGATAGAGCTGCTGCGTTTCAGGGAGAGTGTTAGGGCCTGCATTTAGTTCTCTGTTAGGCAGGAATCACCCACAAAGAACCCAATAGCCCTTCTAAGGGCTACAAGAAATTTTTTTTTGCCTCCTGGCTTGGCTGGCTGGCTGGCACTAGTAGTGCAGCTATCGCCATATATAACCCCCTTTTTTTTAATGTTATATCTCAGTGATACAAATCCATTTCACACAGCAGTGTGGAACCATTCTGTCTGTCACAGTTCAGTACACTCACTCCAATCCGTATTTTCTGTCCAGGTGACACTTCCTGTATGTCACTTAATACAACCAGGTCTTTTGCTGTCACGTATATAGCTTGATCCCAAAAATCTCTGTGCGACATTTGTCTGGGTCGCAGTCAAAATAGCCACCGTCAGCAGGGTGTCAGTTAGCTCTACGATAGTTTCTGCACGTCACGTTCCAAAAAAAACAAAACTACAAAAAAAATATTCAAAAAAAATTTTTTTGAAAAATAGTTTTTATGTTGTTTTAGCTCAATGATACAAATCCATTTCACACAGCAGTGTGGAACCATTCTGTGTGTCACAGTTCAGTACACTCACTCCAATCCGTATTTTCTGTCCAGGTGACACTTTCTGTACGTCACTTAATACAACCAGGTCTTTTGCTGTCACGTATATAGCTTGATCCCAAAAATCTCTGTGCGACATTTGTCTGGGTCGCAGTCAAAATAGCCACCGTCATCAGGGTGTCAGTTAGCTCTACGATAGTTTCTGCACGTCACGTTCCAAAAAAAAAAAACTACAAAAAAATATACAAAAAAATAGTTTTTTGTTGTTTTAGCTCAGTGATACAAATCCATTTCACACAGCTGCGTGGAACCATTCTGTCTGTCACAGTTCAGAACACTCACTCCAATCCGTATTTTCTGTCCAGGTGACACTTTCTGTACGTCACTTAATACAACCAGGTCTTTTGCTGTCACGTATATAGCTTGATCCCAAAAATCTCTGTGCGACATTTGTCTGGGTCGCAGTCAAAGTAGCCACCGTCAGCAGGGTGTCAGTTAGCTCTACGATAGTTTCTGCACGTCACGTTAAAAAAAAAAAAACTAAAAAAAAAAAATATTTAAAAAAATTTTTTTTTTAAATAAATAGTTTTTATGTTGTTTTAGCTCAGTGATACAAATCCATTTCACACAGCAGTGTGGAACCATTCTGTGTGTCACAGTTCAGTACACTCACTACAATCCGTATTTTCTGTCCAGGTGACACTTTCTGCACGTCACTTAATACAACCAGGTCTTTTGCTTCCACGTATATCGCTTGATCCCAAAAATCTCTGTGCGACATTTGTCTGGGTCGCAGTCAAAATAGCCACCGTCAGCAGGGTGTCAGTTAGCTCTACGATAGTTTCTGCACGTCACGTTCCAAAAAAAACAAAACTACAAAAAAATATATAAAAAAATAGTTTTTTTGTTGTTTTAGCTCAGTGATACAAATATATTTCACACAGCTGCGTGGAACCATTCTGTCTGTCACTGTTCAGTACACTCACTCCAATCCGTATTTTCTGTCCAGGTGACACTTTCTGTACGTCACTTAATACAACCAGGTCTTTTGCTTCCACGTATATAGCTTGATCCCAAAAATCTCTGTGCGACATTTGTCTGGGTCGCAGTCAAAATAGCCACCGTCAGCAGGGTGTCAGTTAGCTCTATGATAGTTTCTGCACGTCACATTCCAAAAAAAACAAAACTACAAAAAATATATATAAAAAAAGAAATAAAAAAAAAATAGTTTTTATGTTGTTTTAGCTCAGTGATACAAATCCATTTCACACAGCAGTGTGGAACCATTCTGTGTGTCACAGTTCAGTACACTCACTACAATCCGTATTTTCTGTCCAGGTGACACTTTCTGTACGTCACTTAATTCAACCAGACTGAACAAGTTTGTGGGTTTCAGTACAGCAGGCCCATTTATTTTTTATTTTTTATATAATACACTTATATACAGAAAATGTTGAACCCCAGGGCTAAGGGTCGAGGACGAGGGCGTGGACATGGGCATTAAATTACTGCAGGGGGCAGAGGCCGTGGTCCTGGGCAGGGTGAGACAGTACCTGCTGATGAGGGAGCAGGGGAACGCCGCAGAGCTACACTCCCTAGCTTCATGTCTCAACTTACAGGGACACGTGGTAGAGGACTATTGAAACCACAACAGTGCGAACAGCTGATGTCGTGGATTGCGGACAATGCTTCAAGTAATTTTTCCACCAGTCAGTCTTCCAAGCAGTCCACCCACGTTACCCAAGGGAGCACTCCTCTGGCTCCTCCACCTCAACCTCCTATCCCCCAGTCTGCAACCTCCCAGGAAAATTTGGAATGCGATCCGGCATACTCTCAGGAACTGTTTTCTGGAGCCTTCCCAGAGTCACAAACCACTTCTCAGGTTGCTGCTGACCTCGTTCCCGATGCCCAAGTTTTCCAACTGACGCAGTCTGTGGGTGATGATGATGATGACAATGTTGAGTTAGTGGAAGAAGTTTGTAAAGAGGTGTCGGACGATGAGGAGACACGGTTGTCAGACAGTGGTGAAGTTGTTGTCAGGGCAGGAAGTCCGAGGGGGGAGCAGACTGAGGAATCGGAGGATGACGAGGTGACTGACCCAAGCTGGGTTGATAAGCCGAGTGAAGACAGTGCTTCTGAGGCGGAGGCGAGTGCTGCACCAGAACAGGTTGGAAGAGGCAGTGGTGTGGCCAGAGGGAGAAGCAGGGCCAGAGCTGGTGCATCAGCAGCAACTGTTTCACGTAGTGAAGCTCCCGTGGCGAGGCCTAGATGTTCGCAAGTCTGGAGGTTCTTTAAAGAAATTGAGGATGACCGACGGACTGTGGTGTGCAACCTGTGCCACACCAGGATCAGCAGCGGTGCCAACACTACTAGCCTAACCACCACCAGCATGCGCAGGCATATGAGTGCTAAACACCCCACTCAATGGAACCAAGGCCGTTCACCACCTCCTGCAGCTCCCACTGCTCCTTCCCCTGTGTCACTCACTGCCTCTGCTAGTGAACCCCCTGCCCAGGACCCCGGCACAAGCGCCTCCCACCGGAAAACCACACCTTCGCCTCCACGATCCTCCACAGTGTCCACCAATGTGTCCCAGCGCAGCGTTCAACTGTCTTTACAGCAGACGCTGGAGCGCAAGAGGAAATACAGTTCCACCCACCCACATGCCCAAGCCCTCAACGTCCACATCTCCAAATTGCTGAGCCTGGAGATGCTGCCCTATAGGCTGTTAGAGACCGAGGCCTTTCGCAATCTCATGGCTGTGGCTGCCCCTCGGTATTCGGTCCCCAGCCGCCACTATTTTTCCCGATGTGCCGTCCCAGCCCTACACCAGCACGTGTCACAGAACATCATCCGTGCCCTGACCAACGCTGTTTCTGAGAAGGTCCACCTAACCACGGACATGTGGACAGGTGCTGCCGGGCAGGGACACTATATCTCACTGACGGCACATTGGGTTAACTTGGTGGAGGCTGGGACCGAGACTGACCCTGGGGCCGCTCATGTACTGCCCACACCGAGGATTGCGGGGCCTACCTCGGTCACGGTCTCTCAGACGTACTATGCCTCCTCCTCCGACCCCTCCTCCTCCTCCACCTCCTCCTCCGAATTACCATCCGTGGGCACGGCGCCTTCAGTCGGTAGCTCTAGGCACAGCAGCAGTGCCGTGGGTAAGCGCCAGCAGGCGGTGCTCAAAATGCTGAGCTTAGGTGACAAAAGGCACACCGCCCAAGAGCTGTTACAGGGCATCACGGCGCAGACTGATCTGTGGCTGGCACCGCTGAACCTCAAGCCAGGCATGGTTGTGTGTGATAACAGGCGTAACCTGGTGGCGGCTCTGCAACTCGGCAGACTGACACATGTGCCATGCCTGGCCCACGTGTTCAATCTAATAGTTCAGCGGTTCCTCAAGATATACCCCAATCTGTTGATAGCCAGAGCACCCTCCGGTCTGTTTCTCAGCGCGTATCGGAGGAGGGGGATGAGGATGAGGAGGAAGAGGAGGAGAATGTCGGCGAGACAGTAGAGGGTACCAGTGCTCAGTCCTTAACTCTTGTGCGTGTATGGGCTGAAGAGGAGGACTTGGAGGAGGAGGAGGAAATGGAGAGTCAGGCCAGTGAGGAGAGGGAATTCTTACGTGTTGGGACTCTGGCGCACATGGCAGACTTCATGTTAGGCTGCCTATCCCGTGACCCTCGCGTTAGAAGCATTTTTTCAAACACCGATTACTGGGTGTTCACTCTCCTGGACCCACGTACAAGAAGAACCTTTCCACTCTCATCCCTGCAGAGGAAAGGAGTATGAGAGTGAATAGATATCAACAGGCCCTGGTGCACAAGCTGAAACAATCCTTCCCATCTGACGCCGCTAGCGGCAGAGGGCATGGTTCTGTGGGCCAAGTAGCGGGGAAGAGGAGCCGAGCAGGCAGCTTGTCCAGCACTGGCAGGGGAACGCTCTCCAAGGCCTTTGCCAGTTTTATGTCACCCCAGCAAGACACTGTCACCTGTCCCCAGTCTAGGCAGAGTAGGGGTGAGCTTTACAGAAAGATGGTGAGGGAGTACCTAGCTGACCATACCAACGTCCTGCGTGATCACTCTGCTCCATACAACTACTGGGTTTCAAAGCTGGACACGTGGCCTGAACTGGCGCTGTACGCCTTGGAGGTGCTGGCCTGCCCTGCCGCTAGCGTGCTGTCAGAGCGGGTATTCAGTGCAGCTGGTGGCGTCATCACCGATAAGCATACACGACTGTCAACTGACAGCGCTTTAAGGCTGATGCTTATTATAATGAACAAAGCATGGATTTCACCGGAATTCGAATCTCCTCCGGGGGAGAGCAGCTAAAGATTAACATTACTTATGTATCAGATTCCTCTTCTCTACTCCTCCTACTCCTCCTCCTCCTCTATGTCGTCTTTGCCTAACGCTGACCAAAAAAACGCCATTTTTTAGAGGTCCAACTGGCACTCTTTTACCACAATTTTTCAGGAGGGCCCCCTACAGGCCCTCTCTTCAAACAATTTTTCCAGAGGTCCACCTACAGGACCTCTCTCCAAACAATTTTTCCAGAGGTCCACCTACAGGCCCTCTCTCCAAACAATTTACGTCTTTTTCCTCTTACATCTTTCTCTCTCTCCAAACTATTTTTCCGGATAGCTGCCATATACGTTAATAAACTGAGAAGAATACATAGAACACATGCCACACTTGATCAAGCTCATAATTTACGACTGTACCGGTTGATGCTAAATTTTTAAGTTGGGGTCCTGCGTCGTCATTCACTGAATTTCACTGATCTCCTCAACGTCTCCTCAAAGAACCGAAAGACCATTGTGGAGAGAGCGGCACAGCTCGCCATCAAAGTGACGAACCCCAACGCCAGACTGCGCAGCGAAGAGAACGAATAAATATCTCTGTGGTTATTTGTGCTAAATAAAAGTTAAATAAACACAAAAAAAAATAAAAATTGATCTGTTCCTGTGCCTTATCCATCCAAGTTGAATCTGTCCCATCACTGGTAAATCCCCACTGTCAGCACACGGAGGCAGCAAAAGGTCTTGCGAATTGGAGCAGAGAATGTTCTGGGGTAGCACATCAGAGAAGGGGCGACTATGTGGTTCCAGGGAGTACGTGACCACATGCAATCTCCATCCAAAAAGTCATACTGAGGCTCACCACCATGCTTTACACTGCAATCCTGTTACTGAGGCTCACCACCATGCTTTACACTGCAATCTTATTGAAAGACAGACAATCAGGGGTTCACCGCCAGGTTGTCAGGCAGCATTTTTAAGTGGGTCACCATTACCGTGTCCCTGAAAATTGCTTTGGGGTCATCGCCAGACTATTTTTATGAAAGGCCATGGGGTTCTATACACACAGTGCTGACGGAAGCCCATCATCCTTTCTAAACACAATTGAATCTGTCCCATCATGAGAAAGTCCCCCCAAGGAGTCCCCACTGTAACTTGCTTCCCATACAACTACCTCACCCCCCGACACCTGTGTCTCGCCATTGTCCACCACCTCCTCAGACAACACTGGTAAATCCCCACTGTCAGCACACGGAGACAGCAAAAGGTCTTGCGAATTGGGGCAGAGAATGTTCTGGGGTAGCACATCAGAGAAGGGGTGACTATGGGGTTTCAGGTAGTACGTGACCACATGCAATCTCCATCCAAAAAGTCATACTGAGGCTCACCACCATGCTTTACACTGCAATCCTATTACTGAGGCTCACCACCATGCTTTACACTGCAATCTTATTGAAAGACAGACAATCAGGGGTTCACCGCCAGGTTGTCAGGCAGCATTTTTAAGTGGGTCACCATTACCGTGTCCCTGAAAATTGCCTTGGGGTCATCGCCAGACTATTTTTATGAAAGGCCATGGGGTTCTATACACACAGTGCTGACGGAAGCCCATCAGCCTTTCTAAACACAATTGAATCTGTCCCATCATGAGAAAGTCCCCCCCAAGGAGTCACCACTGTAACTTGCTTCCCATACAACTACCTCACCCCCCGACACCTGTGTCTCGCCATTGTCCACCACCTCCTCAGACAACACTGGTAAATCCCCACTGTCAGCACACGGAGACAGCAAAAGGTCTTGCGAATTGGGGCAGAGAATGTTCTGGGTAGCACATCAGAGAAGGGGTGACTATGGGGTTCCAGGGAGTACGTGACCACATGCAATCTCCATCCAAAAAGTCATACTGAGGCTCACCACCATGCTTTACACTGCAATCTTATTACTGAGGCTCACCACCATGCTTTACACTGCAATCTTATTGAAAGACAGACAATCAGGGGTTCACCGCCAAGTTGTCAGGCAGCATTTTTAAGTGGGTCACCATTACCGTGTCCCTGAAAATTGGTGGTGATGGACCTTCATTGCACCTAGTTGGGTGCTTCCCTAACGTGATGGGCATGTGCCTCGCCTTTCTTGGTCTGGGTGAGCACAATTGCCATGAGGGTAACCACCAGGCTGTTGCCTGAGAATTTGGGGTAATGGTGGGATTAGGCAGCCTTAGAGGCATCCATGCATGCTGCCCCTGCTGTTTCCTGTCCATTTCCGTGGTGTTTCCATCATTTTCTGAGGTTTCCAGGTTTTCACCCAGCCTTCCCTAGGCAGAGCCTTGGTCCCCTGCAAAAAATGCTCGAGTCTCCCATTGACTTCAATGGGGTTCGTTATTCGAAACGAGCACCCGAGCATCGGGAAAAGTTCGACTCGAATAACGAGCACCCGAGCATTTTAGTGCTCGCTCATGTCTAGCCTTTAACCTTTTAAACAATCTGTAGCACAGGAGAACTAAAATAAATTGTCTTAGGTCTCTTTCACGTCAGTGAATTATGGATGTGTGCTGTTTGTGTTCTCCAAGGACAGCACACTCAACCATTGATTTCAATGGGGTTATTTACACATCAGTGATTTTCTACTGACTGTGGGTCAGTGGAAAAACCATAGAGATATGCACTACTTTGGTCCGTGATGCAGACCAAACATGCCTTTTGAGATCTATGAGTCCATAAAAGCAATGGCAGAACAAAGAATTCACCTATGTTCTGTAAGTGATGTTCACAGACCATTGGTAGGAGATGCTCTGGAAACTCATTTTCAGCCGAGTTATGTTTATGTAATATGGATGACATACGGAGGGCACAAAACAAATGGACATTGGATCCTTCACAGATATATTCAAGGATGAACCACTGACCATCCTGTCATAACGTATCATTACCGTCATACCATATCATCACTGGACGCAGACATATGAAAATGGGCTTCACAGCTAGCCAGCTAAGCCACAGGTACCAGATGCGGATTACCACCAGGGTGGCCAGACGTCTGGCTTTATGACAGCCCTGTTTCTTGGCCTTCTGTCCTCCAACCAGCACAAGGCCTGGATGGACTCTGAGGCAGTGGTGTGCCTAGGTTGTTTAGCACCCAGGCAGGGTCCTTTCTCTGCCATCCCCGCCCCCAAACCTTTAAAAAATCGTACCCCCTCACAGTAGTATTGCCCTCATTGTACAACCTTCACATTAGTTTTGTACAGATGTGTGCCCCCTAACAGTAGTTATGCCCATATTGTACCCCCTTAAATTACTTATCCCTTCATTGTGCCCCTTTCACAGTAATAATGCTCTATCTGTGCCCCATTCATAGTTGTAATGCCCTCTTTGTGATTCCTTCACAGTAATAATCCCCATTGTGCCCCCTCCATAGTAATAATTCCCATTGTGCCGTCTTCACAGTAATAATGCTCTATCTGTGCCCCTTCATAGTTGTAATGCCCTCTTTGTGATTCCTTCACAATAATAATCCCCATTGTGCCCCCTCCATAGTAATAATTCCCATTGTGCCGTCTTCACAGTAATAATGCTCTATCTGTGCCCCTTCATAGTTGTAATGCCCTCTTTGTGATTCCTTCACAGTAATAATCCCCATTGTGCCCCCTCCATAGTAATAATTCCCATTGTGCCGTCTTCACAGTAATAATGCCCCACCGCTGGGACCCGCACCTATATCCAGAAAGGAGCCCTGTAAGGTGGCATCTGGAGGACTCTGGTCCGGCCCCCATTGTCCAAGATGACACAAATCCTTTAATAGTAGTAATGCCCATTGTACCCCCTTAATATTAATAATTCCCATTGTGCCCCTTATCAGAAATGTCCATTGTACCCCCTTAATATTAATTAGAGATGAGCGAACTTTTGAAAAGTTCGGTTCAGTTCGGCGAACTTTCGTGAAATTCGGATTCGTACGAACCGAACCTAAAACGAACCTTGCTATAACGGCTGAATAATTGCAGCTACAATATTGGGAGTCTGATAGGGTATAGTTTTGTTTAGTTGCAGTTGCTATTACAATGAAAAAAGCGGAAAAAATCAAAGTGCAAAAATAGTCGTCGACAGCCAGGTCGACAACATTTGACAGCATTGAAGATGTCCGCTGGAGCAGTCCATGTCATGCCAGAGCACCAAAAACACACGGTAGATCATGGCACCAGCCCAAGAATAGGCTGCGTTGAAGTCGATGCGGTCTCAGTGACATCACAGGTCAGAAGACAGACAGGCGTACTCCAGCACTTGTATAGCACC
>ONZH01017280.1:0-377175 GCA_900303285.1 Rhinella marina | reverse complement strand
GGCCTATATATTGTATTTTTCAAGGTACACAGCCGTGTATTAAGTGATCAGACGGTGTGTATGAACACCAGTTATGAGAAATTACTTTGCAAGAGAACGCACAGTACAGTTGCCAGTTATAAGGCCTATATATTGTATTTTCAAGGTACACAGCCGTGTACTAAGTGATCAGACGGTGTGTATGAACACCAGTTATGAGAAATTACTTTGCAAGAGAACGCACAGTACAGTTGCCAGTTATAAGGCCTATATATTGTATTTTTCAAGGTACACAGCCGTGTATTAAGTGATCAGACGGTGTGTATGAACACCAGGTTATGAGAAATTACTTTGCAAGAGAACGCACAGTACAGTTGCCAGTTATAAGGCCTATATATTGTATTTTTCAAGGTACACAGCCGTGTACTAAGTGATCAGACGGTGTGTATGAACACCAGGTTATGAGAAATTACTTTGCAAGAGAACGCACAGTACAGTTGCCAGTTTAAGGCCTATATATTGTATTTTTCAAGGTACACAGCAGTGTATTAAGTGATCAGACGGTGTGTATGAACACCAGTTATGAGAAATTACTTTGCAAGAGAACGCACAGTACAGTTGCCAGTTATAAGGCCTATATATTGTATTTTTCAAGGTACAACAGCCGTGTATTAAGTGATCAGACGGTGTGTATTGAACACCAGTTATGAGAAATTACTTTGCAAGAGAACGCACAGTACAGTTGCCCAGTTAAGGCCTATATATTGTATTTTTTCAAGGTACACAGCCGTGTATTAAGTGATCAGACGGTGTGTATGAACACCAGTTATGAGAATTACTTTGCAAGAGAACGCACAGTACAGTTGCCAGTTAAGGCCTATATATTGTATTTTCAAGGTACACAGCAGTGTATTAAGTGATCAGACGGGTGTGTATGAACACCAGTTATGAGAAATTACTTTGCAAGAGAACGCACAGTACAGTTGCCAGTTATAAAGCCTATATATTGTATTTTTCAAGGTACACAGCCAGTGTATTAAGTGATCAGACGGTGTGTATGAACACCAGTTATGAGAAATTACTTTGGCAAGAGAACGCACAGTACAGTTGCCAGTTAAGGCCTATATATTGTATTTTCAAGGTACACAGCAGTGTATTAAGTGATCAGACGGGTGTATGAACACCAGTTATGAGAAATTACTTTGCAAGAGAACGCACAGTACAGTTGCCAGTTTATAAGGCCTATATATTGTATTTTTCAAGTACAGCCGTGTATTAATGATCAGACCGGTGTGTATAGAACACCAGTTATGAGAAATTACTTGCAAGAGAACGCACAGTACAGTTGCCAGTTATAAGGCCTATATATTGTATTTTTCAAGGTACACAGCGTGTATTAAGTGATCAGACGGTGTGTATGGAACACCCAGTTTATGAGAAATTACTTTGCAAGAGAACGCACAGTACAGTTGCCAGTTAAGGCCTATATATTGTATTTTTTCAAGGTACACAGCAGTGTATTAAGTGATCAGACGGTGTGTATGAACACCAGTTATGAGAAATTACTTGCAAGAGAACCGCACAGTACAGTTGCCAGTTAAAGGCCTAATATTGTATTTTTCAAGGTACACAGCAGTGTATTAAGTGATCAGACGGTGTGTATGAACACCAGTTATGAGAAATTACTTTGCAAGAGAACGCACAGTACAGTTGCCAGTTATAAGGCCTATATATTGTATTTTTCAAGGTACACAGCCGTGTACTAAGTGATCAGACGGTGTGTATGAACACCAGGTTATGAGAAATTACTTTGCAAGAGAACGCACAGTACAGTTGCCAGTTAAGGCCTATATATTGTATATTTTTCAAGGTACACAGCCGTGTACTAAGTGATCAGACGGTGTGTATGAACACCAGTTATGAGAAATTACTTTGCAAGAGAACGCACAGTACAGTTGCCAAGTTATAAGGCCTATATATTGTATTTTTCAAGGTACACAGCCGTGTACTAAGTGATCAGACGGTGTGTATGAACACCAGTTATGAGAAATTACTTTGCAAGAGAACGCACAGTACAGTTGCCATTATAAGGCCTATATATTGTATTTTTCAAGGTACACAGCCGTGTACTAAGTGATCAGACGGTGTGTATGAACACCAGTTATGAGAAATTACTTTGCAAGAGAACGCACAGTACAGTTGCCAGTTATAAGGCCTATATATTGTATTTTTCAAGGTACACAGCCGTGTACTAAGTGATCAGACGGTGTGTATGAACACCAGGTTATGAGAAATTACTTTGCAAGAGAACGCACAGTACAGTTGCCAGTTATAAGGCCTATATATTGTATTTTTCAAGGTACACAGCCGTGTACTAAGTGATCAGACGGTGTGTATGAACACCAGTTATGAGAAATTACTTTGCAAGAGAACGCACAGTACAGTTGCCAGTTTAAGGCCTATATATTGTATTTTTCAAGGTACACAGCCGTGTACTAAGTGATCAGACGGTGTGTATGAACACCAGGTTATGAGAAATTACTTTGCAAGAGAACGCACAGTACAGTTGCCAGTTTATAAGGCCTATATATTGTATTTTTCAAGGTACACAGCAGTAGTGCCAAATATAGTTTGGTATGTAGCAGAGCACCTAATACACCACTAATGCCTCTCTCTGTCCCTACTCCAGCAGCTATCCTGAATACAGCAGCCGTTCTCTGTAAAGTCTATATTGTAGTAAGCTATCACTGAAGTCCACTGTAGTAGCCCTGATAAGGGCTTTTAATCACGCTCCTGCCTGTCCAACAGCTAAAATCTGTCTCTCCCTTCTCCAGCCTCTGTCCCTGACTAAGTTCACGCAGCATATGCGTACGAGCAGGAAGAGCTGAGTTTTTAATATTCGAGGTCACATGGTTTTTCCAGCCAATGCATGTAGACGCTGTTTTCGCGCTGCCAGCGTGCTCAGCGTGCCTGTCATACCCCCCCTGCATGGTGATTGGTGGAAAAAGAGCGCCAGGGAAGGTGGGAGGGGAAACGAATTCTAAGTGCGCCATCGCCGTTATACTCTAACAAAATCGAGTACGCCGAATATCGTAGTATTCGATCGAATACCAGCTCGATCGAACACTACTCGCTCATCTCTATTTATTGTGTATCTGACTACTCATTATCATATGAGTTATTCAGTTTTGTACAATTTCGTAAAACTATTTTTTTCTAGTACTTGGATGGAAATAGCTTGCAAATGTTTATGTAAGAACTGAGCATCATCAGTGAACCCTTAACGTTGTAATTACCAAGTTAGGACAATGGAAAACAAACAAAAATTACCAAAATATTCAGTACATCATGCTGAGGAACGTAATCTCCAAACAGACTGAAGACCACATAATGAATTAGCCAACATATACATGCAATGATATCTTGCTAGGAATAGGGAATAGGAATTTGAGTTGAGCGAACCTGCCTTTTGGCAGGTTCAAGTTCGGGTTTAGGGTTTAAGTGAATTACCTAATGGATTCCATTCTCACAGAATCCATTACGTAATTCAATGCCGGCATGCCAAACGGAAAGCTTTCCGTTTTGCATGCCGTCATAATACAAGTGTATGGCCAGCAGAACATAACCCCCAGGGCTGGCCATACACTTGTATTATGTCGGCATGCCGGCATTGAATTACATGATGGATTCCATGAGAACAGAATTCATTACATAATTCACCAAAAAGCAGGTTCTCTCAACTCTAGGGATGAAAGAGAATGTATCCCCTTGGCCTACTAGACTGGGTCATTATGTCCGCTTCCACATGGTGATTATAATTATTAGTGTTGAGCGAATCGAAGTTAACGGAGTGGAATTCGATCTGAATTTCAGAAAAAAAGTGATTCACCATGAATCGGAATTTCCTTGTTCTTCTTGGTAACAAATTGGATTTTTTTCTAAAATGGCTGCTGCACATGTTACAAAGTGAAAGTAAGAAGCCCAGGAACGAGGGATCACCCATAATGCCAGCCCCTGTGACGTCACAAATATATTGAAGAGAATAGCGCCCAATACTGACCCCTGTGGTACCTCACTGGTGACAATGACCCAATGTGAGTGTGCACCGTTAATAACCAACCTCTGTTTTCTATTTGTGAGCATGTTAGTTACTCAAACACACACACATTTTACCCCAGTCCAAGCATTCTTATTTTATGTTGACTTTTATGTCGCACAGTATCCAATGCTTTTGAGAAATCAAGATGGGACATCCAGTGACTCACTGTACCTCCTCATAGAAATTAATTAGATTGGTTTGACAGGATCCATGCTGGTACAGAGTTTCATTACTAATTTTCATTGAGATACTCCAAGATAGCATCTCTTACAAAACCTTCAAGCAGTTTACCAACAATAGAGATTAAACCTACAGACCTATAGTTTTCTGGCTCACTTTTTGGCCCCTTTTTGGATATTGGCTCCACGTTTGCTGTGTGCTTAAATATTATAAATAAGGCTATGTCTATCACATTACGTAAAGGGTTTGTGTCATGAGTTATTTTCACTCTAAAGTTTATTTTCATCAATTACTTGAGTTCCAATTCCTCTTAGTTTTTTTTTATTTACCTCATTTGCAGTTTTCTCTTAACTCCCATGTTTGAATCCTACTTCCTGGTATGTCAGATATCGGCTGTCCCATCATCCATAGGACAATGAGATGTGTCCTGACATCAACAGATCATGTGATACTAACTACGCCCCTTATCTTACCAATGGCGTTTTCTACAACCTACATTACAAAGCAAATATCAAAAATGATGTGTCACAGGATGCAATTGTAGGCTAGTAAGGCAGTTTTGATAAATGGTGATATTTGGAGAGAGTGATATCTGTTGGGTGGAATACATTTATATTAGTGGCACTGCCACTAATATCCCTTAGAATACATGGGTGTATGCCATCTGGACCTGGTAATTTGTTTATTTTAATCTTTTTAAGGTAGAACTGAACTTCTTCCTGGGACACTTCCTGCCACCAATACTAAAAGACTCATCAAGCCTTTTTCAACTGAATGCTTGTCTAGTGATGTCTGGGAGAGTCAAAAGGCCCCCATACTCATAAGACAGTTGGCCAACTTTAGTCGGGCTTTAACTCTGTATGTTCATGATTATACACAGGGTTATTTTCTGTATAACACAAAAAAATCTTACCATGTTCCATCTGATTCTGTACTACACTTCAAGTGTGGAATACCTCTGCAATATGGTGCATATGACTTTGTGTGCACAAGCCCTTAGACAGTCAATCGAAAACCTCTTACTAATGTGTTGATGGAGTATTTCCAGTATATAAGCATTCCCTGCAGTGTTGAGTAAGTGGCCTGGCTGAGGGGAAAGGACCTTTAGCATATGTAAAGGAGATCATTTCAGCCTTGATTGTCACTCTAGGGAGTTTTTAAGTGGGCTGTCTACTAGTTCTACTCTATTAGTATATAGCTACATGTATGCATATGTTATTATGTACTTAATAGTGGTACACTGTGTTAAGAATATGATGCCATTTCCCAAGGGTGTTGTCAGTAATGACTTGTTCAGTATATGCACTTGTTACACCCCTGTGTGTAGTATTAGATAGCGATAGGTGTACTAATCAGAAGAAAAAAAACACTGTATTAAATTGGCATACACCCCATATTCTGCTTGTGCAGATAAGATTACACTGTGAGGCAAGCCATATTGTTAATGTAACTGATTTGTTCATTTTATATTGTTGTATTAAATCAGTTACTATTGAATTATGGAAACAGGATCAAGCGAATTAAAGTAAACTACCACATCCTATGTGCCAAGAGAACTGACATCCATAGTAAGCGATTTATTATTATCTTATGTGTGCAGTACAGTGTGTTTCTTCAGTTGTATGGATACAGCCTCTGCTTGCAAGAATGACTCATTTTGCCAGGCAGCACCTACAAAGTAATCTATTTATGTCATTATCAAATTACTTCCAACGAACCACGCCTAAAATGTTTTTGTGTGTACTTGAGTCACACAGTTCTCTTTTACAGAAGAGATAACTGGATTTTATCTCGTTCTCTCCACCCTAGATGACCCGTTTTGGCATAGCCTAACATATACGCCTTGATTATTTTTGCACAGACATTGGAATTTTCTGTACAACAGTTTAATCAAATTGGTCATTGCCCAATTTTTTTTTGTGGAAGCCAAGAACAGGCTGACTGCTCCACTCTCCATGCCCTGCATATACTCCCTGTAAGGGGCAGTCACACGACCATATCCATTTTGAAGTCCACAAATCGCGTATCCACAAAACATAGATACCAGCCATGTACATCACGGAATTTCCCCTTCCTCCATAAAACTGACAAGCATAGAAAATGTTACTTTTTTTTTTTGTGGGGCCGTCAAATGGACATATGGTGCTCTGTCCGCATCTTCTGCAGTCCCATTGAAATGAACGTGGTCCAAAAATATGGTTGTGTGAATGGACCCTAAGATGTATTTAAAAGGGCTCATACAATATTATCATGGTATTATACTTAAAGAGTTGGACTGGCTAGGATCGGCCTGGTCAATCAATCGAACCACAGCCTGTAATTTTTAAACTCTTACCTGACACCTAGTGCTTAAAGGGAACCTGTTATTTCATGCCTTCCATCGTATCTGTGGTCAGTGAGGTACAGAGCAGGAGCTGAGAAGATTGATAGCTTTGTACAAATACTGTAATTACATGATAATTGATATATTCCTCATTTAAAGGGGTTTTACCATCACATACAATGGGGGCATATCGCTAGGATATGCACCCATTGTCTGATAGAGATGGGACCCGCACCTACAATGAGAACAGAGAGGGGAAATGAATGGAAGGCACATTACATATGCGCAGCCAGCACTGGCTCGGCTATTTCCATCTTCCCCATAGAAATGAATAGGAGCAGAGGTCGCGCGTGTGCGGTGAGCTTCCATTCACTTGTATCAGAGCTGCGCTTGATGGTGGATGGGGTCCTCCAGCCACAGCTCTACCCGCTCTGTTCTCCTTGTAGGTGCAGGTCCCAGAGGTAGGACCCACACCTATCAGACAATGGGGGCATACCCTAGCGATATGCCCCCATTGCATGTGATGGGAATACCTCTATAAGTCCCTGTTCTTTGTATGCTTCGGAGTCCATTGGACAGTCCTACTTAGTGATCGACAGCTATCTTTGTATCAGTCATACAGAAAACATTGTCAGTCATTAAAGGGGTTCTCCAAGTTAAATTTATTGATGACCTATCCTCAGCATAGGTCACCAATATCAGATCGGCGGGGGTCCAACACCCAGCACCCCAGCCGATCAACTGTTTGAAGAGGAGGCGCGTGCCGTATCAGCGCTGCTTCCTCTTCATTGTTTACACACTAGCCGTAACAGGGGTAGTGGTGAGTAGGTGTAATTACACCTAACCACCCCATTCATTTCTATGGGAAGGCTCATTCCCATACAAGTGTAGGATAGGTCATCAATAAATTTAACTTGGAGAACCCCTTTAAGCAGGATAGACTACTGGACTCCTGATCTTAGAACAGAGGCTCTTCTCCCTGTCTTGCCCCTACTACTAAGACAGAGATATTCACTCCTGGTCCTGAAGTCTCCTGGATGCGCCTTTCGGAGCATGTTCTATACATAGGTGGAGACCGTTGTGCAAAAAAATAAATAAAAAATGGGTAGGCCAAAAAGTTACTTATTGATACATTACCACCTTAGACCAGCCCAGCTACAGGTGTGCCAGATCTATCAGTCATCATCAAACACCATGATAAATCTGGACGACTTTAATCCAGTTAAGCTGTCTCACTTTTAGACCGGTAAAAAGCATAGTTTGCTGCGGTATGCGGTTTCCTGAGCTCCCATGCTTTGCAATGGGAGCTAATAAAACAACAGCGCCCCCAACTTGCTCCGCTGTTTCCCTGCCACCTTATGGTTGGGGATTATTCCATCTTGTCTTTGTAACAGCTCAAAGAGACAAACCCTTTCAAGGGGTTATCCAAGGCTGGAAATGCCCCCCATATGCCCAGGCCCCTCACACTGATTCTACTTGCCTGGCTCCCCACTACCTGCACCGCTCCTGGTCCCTGCATGGCCGCAGCAGCTTCTCCCCATGCGCAGATGAAATCATCAAGTGGAGGGGGTGCAGCCAATGGCAGGAGGTGATGGGGACGAGCCTCCTTAGCATCACCCGCGATGCTACGGATGCTTGTCCCCGTCACCGCCTGCCATTATCTGCTCAACCCCAACAATGGATGTTTTCATCTGCGCACGGCGAGAAGCAGCTGTGGCAGTGCGGAGAGCCAGGTAAATAGAATCAGTTTGAGGGGCCCGGGCATATGGGGGGCCATTTCCAGCCCCGGGTAACCCCTTTAAGGCAAGGCTCTTGACTGGTGTCAGTTTGACAACCTCCCCCCCCATATACATTATGCTCTTGTATTCGCTTATAATTAACAACTATACCTTTTGTTGACCCAAATATATATATATTTGCATGTGGTATCAGATTCTTAATCGATCTGACTATAGACCTATAGAATGAGAAATTCTGCATAGTGACTAATCAGAGATTGCTTTTAATATTCCATGAGTTAGGACAAAATCTTGAACCTGTTCGACTGATATTGGCGTAACTTTGTACAGACTCTTATAAACTACCCCAGTATGTGCTTTGCTGTAACTATATCATTATAAATTGGCACAGCATGGTGTATGAAATATTAAGCAACAACCATGCTCTTTATTTCTTTCTTTTTTATATTTCCCATATCTTATATATTCTTTATGTGAAACGTAGTGTCTACAAGTGGCCTAGTGTATGAAAAAATAAACCTTCCCTCCCATGACAGAACAATCCGGCTTTATGAACAATCTGGTTTCAAGATCCAAGTTCTTGTGATAAAAGTCTTGGAAACTCATATTCCAGATTCCATTCACAGTGTGCTGGAGTTCAGCTCTCTAACAATGCCTTTATTACTAGAATACATGAGCAGAACTCACCTGGAATTCACTTTCTTGCCAACTTGTCAAGAAGTGTCTTAAAGCCGACTCCCAACAACAACCAAGTACTAATTATGAACAGTAGTCTTTATGGTCCCAAAATAGTATGGTTTGTGGCCAATAAAATAATGAAATGGATGCCATCATTTGTATCTCTTAAATCTGCTGTTTGTTTGTTGTTTTTGTCAAATCTACCTCAGCCTTTAGGTCAAGGGCCCTTTACATTGGTCGAGAATCGGGACAATTATCAGGAACAAACATTCAAAAGAATGTTTGTTCCCCATAGCTGCTGTAAGTACAGGTGCTTAGGGTGTCATTTATCAAGCTGAAATATGCCTAAATTAGGTGTATTTCAGTTAGTTTCGCCGCAATCTGCGATTTCTCCATGCTCACGCCAGGTATAAAATTGTGGGTGTGGGGTTGATGGGGAAGGGGACAGGCCTGTAGGCCCATCTCATTTACCATTTTCTGCACCAGTTTCAGACGTAGAAAAAGGTTTAAATGTAAGACAGCAAGGACGCTGTATTACATTTAGAAGCAGCTCTGGATGCAGCGAAGTTATGAAGATCCACCACCAACTACAGGGCTTTATTAACAATGGTGTCTAAAACACCAATCTTAATAAATGCGCCTCTTAGTTGTCAGGTGATCATATCTTGTGGTTCCAAAAATCCTCATATGTCAGTGCACCACAAAGCTCTGTCTATACAGGGATGTACTGCCCACAAAAAATGGAGCTTTATGGGGATGAATGATCGTAGTAATGATCGTTCATCCCCGTAGAGCAGAGATAATTACTGCATGTAGATGCAACTAATGAGAGGGCATGGATGGAGACCGTTCAGCCCTTCCGTTCTCCTGCTCCGTTATATGAGGAGGAGAACGGAAAGGACGGATTCGGGACATAATTGAGCTGAACGAAGCCTACGGACCCCATAGACTATAATGGGATCTGTTAGGTTTCCGCTCAGAAGATGATTTTTGGAGCGGAGACAAAAGTTGTGCCTGCAGGACTTTTGTCTCCGCTCCAAAAATCTTCCTCTGCGCGGAAACCAAACGGACCCCACTATAGTCTATGGGGTCCGTAGGCTCCGTTCAGCTCAATTATGTCCCGAATCTGTCCTTTCCGTTCTCCTGCTCCTATAACGGAGCAGGAGAACAGAAAGGGCTGAATGGGGATGTGAACGAGCCCTCATATAAATCGATTTCTTTCAATTCAAACCAATTATTATGGTAATATAAAAAAAACAATGATCTTCTACAATAGTTTGTATTGGTAATAGAAAAAAAATCATTAGCTTTCTTCAGCTAGAGCTATAGTAAATCTAAACTAGTAATATTCAGGGTGCAATAAAAGCCCGTTACCAATATCAGAGCCAAAACACACTGATTTTTTTATTTTTTTTAATCATTTTATTCCCATGATTGTTGCTATTGCATATTTTTGTTGTTATATAACTAGAACACAAATTGTTACAGAGGCACAGAGCTCCAAAAGTTATTTTGTATTATTGGTAGAATCCCCTATAACTTCAGATGGAAAGATTGCCTCTGCCCAAAGTCCATTTGAAATTACTCTGACCCAGCAACCCCAAAGTATTAATATTTGTCAAGCAGTAAAGAAGCTTCACACAATATGAAATAATCATAGTCTTTAATACATTCTATATAGATTGTTATATAAGCCATGGTGTCAGAAAGTAAGGGTCCTTTTACACAGGAAGATAAAATGGTTGCCTTTCAACAATATGGCACGCCGATGGGAAATCATTTATATTAATATTCACGTTGCGATTAATGTGAACGGTTTGTACAAAATATAACTGTTATATAACTGTTCATTTCTCATACCATTAACATTATAGTTGGCAGCACATGCCCTGTTTACATGAGGAGATCTGCTGCCGAAAAATGTTAGCTTTTATCTCTGCATAAAAATGCAATTTATGACAACTGGGCATTTTATCATTTGTCGTTTGAATGCTGGACATGTTTACGATGGGCAATTATTGGGCATGAATGTTTTTACTAACAATTAGGTGTAAAAATCCCTTAATAGGACACCTGTCAGAAAGAACTTTTTAAAGATTATACCACTGAAAATTAAATAAAACATATTGTGCTCTTGAATGGGTCCGCAATCACGAAGATGCGGTGCGGTGCCGAACTGAGGCACGGATTGGAACCCACGGAAGCACTACGGAGTGCTTCCATGGTGTTTCTGTCCGTGCCTCCGCACCTCAAAAACATAGAACTTGTTCTATGCTTTTGCGGTGCGGACAGTCGGAGGATCCCATTGAAGTGAATGGGTCCGTGATCCACATGCGGAAGGACCATAGTAGGTGCTTGTGCACTGCAGACCGCAATTTGCCACATAACGGTCGTGTGAACAAGCCCTTAATAGTATATGTAGAATTGGGATAGCATACAGTATGATAGCTGTATTGTTCTCTATAAGGCCTAGATAAAGATGACCACAGAAGAGGATTGTACTTATCAGTGTAATGTGTGATATTCTCATCCCCTGACATAAAAGACCTGACATTTTAATTTCAATCCATCACACTGCATTTCCCTTTCATCTATGATGTCAGAATTCAGTCCGAAGGAAAACCTTGATTCGCAGCTAATCGTGCTTCATGTTAACAGTTTTTCTAAAGTATACGTGTTACAAAATGAAAGTAAGAAGTCCAGGAATGCAAGATCACTCATAGTGTCATGCAGCCAGTCCGCAGATAGCCATCCCCTGTGATGTCACAGCCCTATAAAACCCTCTTCTTGCACGGTCTCCGCCATTGTCTTGTGAGCAGAGTATAGGGAGAAACGTGGCAAGCACTCATGCGCTAGGGACAGTGTTGCTGAAAATGATTAAAGAAGAACTCCCGACAAAAATTTTATTCCATGTCCTGCTAGAAATGTACATGATATAATCTGTAGTGAATGCCATTTTCTTACCAGTGTCTGAATTTTGGACTTATATCATCCTGAAGTTTTTTATCTGTGTCATGTGACCAGCAATGACCCACCAACTCATACAGAGACATGTGTGGACAGGAAGTCTAATTCTCTATGTATTCCTATGAGACTGAAAGTGAGGCTCCCATAGGAATGAATAGAGCAGTTACTGGCTTTCTGTCCTGGGTCAGTTGGAGGTCAGGGAGTTGGTCACATGACCCAGCTACAATAAGAAGAGAGGTTTTTACTCACAGAAACAGTCACAGACAATCACTACAGATTATATCATGCACCTTTCTAACAGCTCAGAGATTAAAAATTTTTGCGGGAGTTCTTCTTTAATAGAAGAATATTGGAGAGGGAGAGTGCAGGGAGACTAATTCTGTGTCAGTTTTAATCTCGCTAGGATATGCCCCACTTGTTTTATAGGTGCGGGTTCCACCGCTAGGACCCACACCTATATTCAGAACGGAGCCCCGAAAGTGAAAGCACTGGCTCGGCTATTTCCGTCAGCTCCATAGAAATAAATGGGAGCGGGGCCCGCACATGCGCGGTACGCTCCCATTCATTTCTATGGGGAACGATATGCCCCCATTGTCCATGATGAGACAACCCCTTTGACCATCCTCGTCTTTTTCTGGCTTTACTTCTTCGAAATCATCCTTCAAAGTCTCCATGTCCTAGAAGAGTTAGCAAGATGCAGAGAGAGGAGGAGCTGGATGTTCCTGATGACATATTCTCATTGATATTAGATGATGTGGAAAATGAGGAAAAGCAGATATTAAATCACTGTATGGTGGTAATATTTGATCTAGGTATAGTGGTATTATTTAATAACCATATATGTATATATTTTTAGATCCTAGCAATATACATAGACGTGCAAGAGATCAGCTCTACAGCTCTCTGCAAATCCTTTTCTAAACTTATAAATGACTATTTTTTGGTATAGTAATTCAAAATATGGGCCCCACTTTTAATTTTGCCCAGGGCTATCCATTGTTTAAAACCAGCCCTGCAAGTTGTGATTTCCTGTTCTGTACAGGTAACTTTTCAGTAGCTATTATCATTATCACCACAGGCAGGATTACAATGACAAGTAACACCTCAATATAGATAACACAGCATCCACCATTAAGAATAGGTGATTGTCACTGCTTATCAGATCCCTCCTGACCTCTGCACAGATCACAGAGATTTTTGATCCCTGCAAGCACCAGTTGCTCTAGGAATAAGCATGAGCTTTGAGATAGGGAGATGTGCTGCTGGCCAGGGCACGCTCCGAATATCATCCAGAAATGATCCGCAGGATTACAGCACTTGGCCACACACAGGTTTTTCCTACCACTAATGGAACGATCAAGAGAAAAGTTAGCGGGAGTTTCAAACCAGTACGAGGTTCTTGCTCTATTTTATAGACTGATATGATACTATAGTTCCAAAGGAGTATATTGTCAATTATAGGGAACAATAAGAGGATTTATAAGTAGTGTGAACTAGAAAGAGGGACCATGAAAATAACGCAATATGTGAATGGGTTGTACTGCACAGTGATACTAGATGTGAATATTGTGACTGGAGTTTATGTATTTTACTTTTATAGATGTGTATAGTATATTTTATGTGAATTGAAGTAGAAAAAATGGGTAATTTTAAAGCAAGGACATTTTAAATTAAAGGGGTTGTCCCACAAAAAATATTCTACAGTTTTCAAACCAGCACCTGGATCTGAATACTTTTGTAATTGCATGTAATTAAAAATTTTGTATTACTACTGAGTTATCCAATAGAATGTATCTGTATAGGACCACTTAATTTGTTATTTTTTTGACCTGGCCACTGAGAAGGCCGCACATGCTCAGTTTCAACTTTTAACTGCCTCCTGAGCTGTGATAGGGAGAGCTGAGAGACGCCCCCAGAGCTGCAGCAGAAAAGACACTCCCCGAGCTGTCAGCTTGATATAAATCTAGCAGAGCAATGAATGTGGAGATCTCTGGATCCATGTGAGGTACAGGGCTGATTCTACCTTTATTAGGTAGAATTAGGTAGACAATTAGAAAGGTATTGTCATGTACTATATGATGTCTGATTTTCATTTTTTACATTATTCGTGGGATAACCCCTTTAATGAAGACAAGTATAAAAGGACATCCGGAGGAATCAGAACCCCTGACGAAGCATATTATCGATGTGCTCTATTTGTTTTTACTTTTGTGAGTATAATAAACAGTTGAATATACCACTGTACTGACGGTTCTTCACTATCGGTGTTCCTTCTTGACTATTATACAGGCGCCTGTGGTCGGGAGGAAGAAATAACTATGTCAATGTTGGTGTTTGGGCTATGTTGATATATTCAATTTGGACCCGCAAAGAGTGCAATCCCCTCTGTACTGGAGCAGCGTGGTTTCTTGTTATTTTACTGTTCTCAATAAGGTGTGAACTGAACATTTTATGGACTTACTCTGGGGTGTTTTTAGTATTTTAAGCATACAGACTGCACATGAGCCTGAGTAGGTTTTCTCACTAAATATCTTGGGTATCTTGCAAGGGCCGGGGATGTATAGGCGGTAGTACCTAGCCTACATTTATTCCTATGTCAGCCACTTGCGGTACTGCCTAATTTCTCCGCAGTAGTATTTTGATTTTGCAGTAGCACCATTGCATTTTGTGTTTTTTAGTAGATTACAACTTTTATCTGAAAGTGAAGAATAGAAACTATAACCTAACATCTGACTGGTTGCTACAGGCAAAACCGCTAATTATTCTGTGCACTACTGTTTATACATGAACGCCTTTATCTTTTAGGTCCACTGCATCTTTATGCATTTTAGGTAATTTATGCAGTAGAAAATAAATATCTCCCACCCTCTGCAGCTGGAGGAAATGGGGTTTTTATTATTTTAGGAGCTGTGAAGCTGAGGAATAATGATACATATATACTGTATTAAAGAGAGTCTATCACCTCCAAAATCAGTTTTAAAGTAAGTATACCTAAAAAAACCATGTAGAGTAGGTGCCCGAAACATAATCATTAGTGTTGAGCGAGCATCCTCGGCCGAAGTCGCTGTTCGGCCGAGCATGCCTACGCTCGGGTCCGCTTGGTGTTCGGCCGAACACCGAGTGTACTCGAGCGCAATGCTCAAGTCTCTTCCACGCACTGTAATGTTGATTTGTATGCTAATGCGTACGCGTTGTGCGCTAATGCGTACAAATTCAGTTAATTAGCATACTTTTACGAGTGAAAGGAGTAAAAGAGGAGAAGTCGCGATTCTGACCTTTTTCTATTAACCAGACACCCTCCCCTCTTCCGAGCGGGGGGTGCCTGGTTTAGTCCCATTGACTAACATTATGCTCGGGTTCTCAGCCCAGCACTCGAGCAACCCCTAGTGCTCGGCCAGAGCACCCGAGCGTACGAGCACAGAGGTGCTCGCTCAACACTAATAATCATACCTTTCTTGTAAAAATCTAGCCTTCTACTCCTGAGAAATGCTTCTATTTATTTCTATATAAACGATCCAACAACTTCCTCTACACTCTATTTATTTCTATGCATATACGGTTTTTGGTGCACCGCGGGTGGGACCGCTGAGCTCAGTGCATTTGGCTTCCCCTGCATCATTGCTATTGGCTCTGAATTCTCAGAGACTGTCAATTAAACAAGAAAGAGATGCTGGATGACATTATGGTGAAGCGATGATGCACCAAATAGAGAAGCCCCACCTATGGTGCACAGAAAACCTTATTCGCATAATAATAGAAACAAGTATTTCTCAGGATTGAAGGGCTGGATTTTCACAAGAAAGGTATTGTTATATTTTGGGGACATGGCAGTATCCTTATTTTGAAATCGATTTTGGAGGTGACACACTCCCTTTAACTTCAGCCTTTATTCATGTCAGAAACAGAGTCTTTAAAGGGGTATTTCCATCTGAGACACCGAGAATGGAGCGGGGAGGTGGTGTCCGGAGGACCCTGGGTTTCACCAGGTCTGGCCACCACCAAGCTCTTTCCCCATAGCAGTTAATAGGAGCACACCGCACTTGTGCGCCACCGCTCCTATTCATTTCTATGGGGCCGACAAAAATAGCCAAGCCAGCAATTGGCTATTTTCGGCGCCCCCAGAGAAATGAATGGAGGTCGACTGCGCATGCACAGTTCGCCCTCAAGAACTTTCAGAGCTCCGTTCTCGGTGTAGGTGGGACCCACACCTATCAAGCAATCAGGGCATACCCTAGCGATATGCCCCCATTGTCTTAGATGGGAAGACCCCTTTAAATGACAAAACCAGATTAAAAGTTAACTACTGCCCTTTATACACCACATTTTGGGTAAAGAGTTGAAGAACAGGCAGATTAAAGGAAGGGGTTTTCCAGGCTCCAGATCTTGTTGACTTATCCTCAGGATAGTTGAATGTTTCACGGTATGTCAAAAGTGATCTGTACATTAAACACAAAGAAACCTATACGTTTGAAATTTTTGCTCAAAGTTATTCTTTTGATATAGCCAACATACATTGTGCTAAAGAGGCCTATGTAAACTTAGAAAATAAAGTAAGGCTACTCTCACACTAGTGTTTTTGCTGGATCTGGCAGGGTTCAGCAAAAATGCTTCTGTTACTGATAATAGAACCATCTGCATCCGTTATCAACGGATCCGGTTGTATTATGTTTAACATCGCCAAGACGGATCCGTCATGAACTCCACTGAAAGTCAATGGGGGCGGATCCGTTTTCTGTTGTGTAAGATTGTGTCAGAGAAAACGGATCCTTCCGGTCCGTTTTGCTCTACATCCCGGGACAGAAAGAAAACCACAGCATTTTGCGGTTTGCTCTCTGGTATGAGAATGAAACGGAATGCATTTTGGAGCACTCTGTTCTATTCAGTTACGTTTTGTCCCCATTGACAATGAAGGGAGACAAAACAGAAGCGTTTTTTTCCGGTATTGAGACCCTATGACGGATCTCAATACCGGAAAATAGAAACGCTAGTATGAAAGTAGTCTAACCTCTAGCTTTTACTATACTGCCCTCACTGCCATCTCATCTATATTTGGCCAGCTTTAGGTTAGAAGATGGCCGATCCAAGTGGTTTCATTAGGAGTGGCCGACTATATTTACATGGAGGCCTCCTTACTCTCCTCAAGTGACAGATGTTGAGGGAGACAAAGATCAGACAAGCTGGATTTCAACTGCCTGATCCTTTTCTTCCCTTCTTTCTACTGAGAAAGCATGCTTGCCTAGGCTCACAGTTCACACTTCAGTTATTTGAACAGTTATTTCCATCAGTTATTTTATCAGTTATTGTGGGCCAAAACTAGTAGTGAAGCCTAATCAGAGATCTGGTGTAACATAGTAACATAGTTTGTAAGGCCGAAAAAAGACATCTGTCCATCCAGTTCAGCCTGTTTTCCTACAAGTTGATCCAGAGGAAGGCAAAAAAAAAAATAATGATTTGATTTGCACCTGTTCTGTATTTTTGACCCGCACCTGGTTTTGGATGTCAATAACTGATCGAAATAACTGAAGTGTGAACTCAGCCTTAGTGAAGCCGAGCAGGCACTTGATCGAGGGCATAGTGTCAGCTGTGTGTCATCCTATGTGCATGACGAGCCCGTACTTTACAGGTTTGCATATCTGTGTAACCACTTGTTTGGTTTTCACTGATAGCCATCGCCGTAATCAAGTGTTAACAATGGGATGTCCTGATTGTTTTACAGTAGCCCTACAATTAAAGCTTGCCTCAGGCAACTTGAACTCTGAGGAGCATCCTGTCATGAAGCCTTCACAACTTGTATCGCTGAAATGTCACCTACAGCAATACAAAGATGTTTATATAAAGATATTGGTGAACTGCCCATACAAATACTGTTATTAGGATCATTAACTTTATGAGTGGAATAACTGAAATATTACATGTCTCATGGCTAACACCTGTTAGAAAGAGATATTTATTTTTTCAGCTCAATATTCATAGAAAACAATCTTTTAAATAATTTTTTTTTGTTCATTTCAGCAGTACTATACCATCTGTAGCAGTCAGCACAGAGAGATAAACCTCCTAGGTATCCCATAGCCAGTTTACTGCTGCTGTGAGGGGAAGATGTTACCTGAGTAGTAGATTTGTAGAATTGGCATAAATTACAGATCTCTGTTTTTCTTGAAAGGCCTAGATAAAAAAAAATGCTACAAAGAGGCCATTGCACTAATCAATATATGATGCTCTAAATTAATCACTTAGCCCACTTCCCTCTTTGGTCTGACTGAGAGAGTTAAGAAAGACTGTCTGCTGTGCTAAAAATCAAACCATGGGAGGAAGCTAAAGGAGGTGTCCCACAAAAATATTCTAAGTTTTCAAACCAGCACCTGATCTGAATACTTCTGTAATTGCATGTAATTAAAAAATTAGCGTAGCCATTGAGCTATTCAATAAAATGTATCTGTAGAGTGCCACCTGCTGTTTGTTCTTTTTCTTATTTCTTTGTCCGGGTTACTGAGAAGGCCGCACATGCTCAGTTTCATCCTTCAACTGCCTCCTGAGCTGTGATAGGGAGAGCTGAGGCATGCGCCTTCCCTTGAGCTGTCAGCTTGATATAAATCTAGCAGAGCAAGGAATAGGGAGATCTCTATGAGAGCTAGCTTCCATCAGTCAGTCTGCGGCTGCAGAGCATGTTCAAACAGCGCAATGCTGCTGAGCGTGGAGCCACAGAAAAAGAGGCCTTGTGCTGGCAAGGAGCCATCCAAGCCTTGTGCTGGCAAGGAGCCAGGAAGCCGTTTGGTCAGCCTAATGTATCATGCTTTCTACCCTGGCTCTTAAAGGTGTTATCTCATAATTAATGTAACCAATGGAAATCAGATAACATATAGTACATGACAATCTCTTTCTAACAAAGCTAGAACCAGTCCTGCACCTCACATGGATCCAGAGCTCTCCCCATTCATTACTCTGCTAGATTTATATCAAGCTGACAGCTCAAGGGGAGTGTCTATCACAGCTCAGGAGGCAGATGAAAGATGAAACTGAGCATGTGTGGCCTTCTCAGTGAGCAGGTCAAACAGCAGGTCAACAAACAGCAGATGGCGCTATACAGATACATTTTATTGAAAAATTCAGTGGCTATGCTAAATTTTTAATTACATGCAATTACAAAAGAATTCTGATGCAGGTGCTGGTTTGAAAACTGTAGAATATTTTTTTGTGGGACAACCCCTTTAATCCACATATCTAACTGAGTTCTGTTATGGGCCTCACAGGTGTGAGCAAACTCCATACCAGCAACAGCCCCTGTTTAAAGGTGCAGCACAGCCATTAACAATGACTATATAGTGCAGTCATTATTAAAGTAAAGGCAGCTGCAGGCTAATTGGTCGCACGGTTCTTCACCGCAGCATGGCTGCTCTGTGTGGCCGTACCATAAAGCAGAGTGTCCTGAGTATACCTGATTTATAGGGATTTGTGACAAATGAATTCATAAAGAATCAAATTTCTCGGGGAACTTTGCGAAGCTGACGAATTGAATTTTTTAAAACTTCGCTCACCTCTAATGGGCACCACAGAGATGCAGTCTCTGGGGATTTAGATTGTGCTGCACTGTGTTATGTGGTTCTAAAAGGGCGGTATATTGTGCTGCACTATAGTATTGCTGACCATGCTTACTTGTATTAGCTCCATCTACGTGTGTTGGCCCTGCCTACTTGTGTTGCCTCACCTGCTGTCACTTTGGATTGGTCTACAAACCGGGGCTCAGTTTTAGTTTTTTTCCAGGGCCACGTTAAGTTTCCAATTCCTGGTTGTCAGTGTATATGTTAAAATGTAATGCTAAGAACAATTTAAAAAATCTGAGATCATAATTTTTTGATGCAGGGTGCTGCATCCAAATGAATCCAGCAATCTGTCACGTGCCCTTCCTTTCCACGCTGGGGTGTGAGGAGAAAGTGTTCAGTGTGATTACAGTATTCAAGTTTTCACTAATTCAGTACAATGTGACCTTGTTTCAGCACATGAAGAGTTAATTTTTTAATAAGATGCCTTAGTTCACCCTGCAGTGCATGTTCTAAAATGTTACAGGCCCAAGCTGACTTCTGGCGCAGCCCTCTTCCTGTTCGACTCGAGGTTTACATTTTTAACATATTACACTTATCAAACAGATAAAAAGTACAAAAATGTTATGGTTCCTAGTTTTCTCTTTTGGTTCTGCAACAACATACCAAATTTTAAAACGGTCATCTGTAACTGAAGGGTGTTACAAATGTTAATGAATGTAAATTCATGTGGTTTGTATCTATGGCCAGCAGCTAAATGACCTTAATATCAGTGTAGCACAGAAAATCCACACTGAAAATAGAATTATCATATAATACCCACAAATTTTTAAAAACTTTTTACATCTGCGGCAGAAATCCGATCTTTAAAGATGGTGCCCACTTAGGAGCATCTTGAGCTAACGTTGATAACGCCGAAAACAGACATTGAACTCATCAGACACGGGTTTGGTCAATTGGGACAACTGCATCTCAGGAGGCTTTACCCGGAAGCGCTGTGCTCATGAAGCCCAAATGGATCCCCTGTGCTGAGATTGGGGGAGCTGTTCTTCTAAAAGCTCTGAGGTTACCACAGCTATAGTACCTGCGGCAGGGCTCCATAGGAATGTATTGAATCTCTCATAAACTACAATGGTAATACAATGCAGTCTATGGGAGAAGCAATGTAATGACTGCATGTTCTACTCCCCTAGGGGGACTTTAAAACTGTGTAACATCAAGTCAAGTCTGTATTCATTATGAAGGAGACTGACATCGAATGAATAGAGAAGCTGAAGTCCATGCCAGCCAGAAGCCAGTTTCTGGTGTAAGTTACAGTAAATCTGGCATGTCGCTTTAAGCACTTTTCCGGTCCGGCGAAGACCTGTCCCTTTCCCCTCGCCACTTCAGAAAAGTGGCAAGAAGCCTATAAAGTTGCAAATTATAGTGCATATGTGGCATATTTTTATGCCACAATACTGGAGTAAAGGGCATGTTTTTGTGTGTTTAAAATAGCTGAAATGGATGCAACAATGTTTTCGCGCATGGATTTCACAAGCCTTATCCTTATGTATGAAACAATTGCATTTTTTGCAATATGTCTTTCATGTAAACATAGAGAACTGCACGATAAGAAACTGAATAATATGCTTACCAGATCGGATATGTGAAATTGCTACATGATGATGTGTTTCCCTCTTTATGCACTGAAGCTGGCACGTTCCCTGAGTTTTTCCAGCAAGATGGTGCACCACCACATTATGGGTGTCAGGTCCGAGCATTCCTAGATCAACAGTTTCCTGGAAAATGGATTGGTCGTCATGGGCCAGTTAAATGGCCCCCAAGATCTCCCGATCTGACCCCCTTAGAATTTTATCTTTAGGGTCATCTGAAGGAAATTGTCCATGCTGTGAAGATACAAGAAGTGCAGCCCCTGAAATTCTGGATACTGGAAGCCTGTGCTAGCATTTTATCTGCGGTATTGCTATCAGTGTGTGAAGAGTGGGAGAAGAGGGTTGCATTGACAATCCAACACAATGGGCAGCACTTTGAACACATTTTATAAGTGGTCAGAAACTTGTAAATTACTCATGAAAGAATAAAGTTATGTGAAATTCTCAATAAGTTTGATGTGTCACATGACCCTCTTCCCATTGAAAAAATTAAAGTTGGATCCAAAATGACCGACTTCAAAATGGCCGCCATGGTCACCACCCATCTTGAAAAGTTTTCCCCCTCCCATATACTAATGTGCCACAAACAGGAAGTTAATATCACCAATCATTCCCATTTTATTTAGGTGTATCCATATAAATGGCCCACCCTGTATAAGGAGGGATAACACCAGTGGCGTGTAGCCTTAATAGTAGTAATGCCCTCTGTGCACTGTGCCCCCTTCAGAGGAATAATGCCCTCTATGCCCCCTTCACATTATCAATGCCCATTGTGCCCCCTCCAGAGTAGAGATTCCCATTGTGCCCCTTTCACTTTTGCAATGCCCATTGTGCCCCCTCCAGAATAAAAATGTCCATTGTGCCCGCTCCAGAGTAGAAAATCCCATTGTGCCCCCTCCACAGTAAAAATTTCCATTGTGCCTCCTTCACATTAGTAATGCCATCTGTGCCCCCTCCATAGTAGTAATGCCCTCTGTGCCCCCTCCAGACTAAAAATGACCATTGTGCCCCTTTACATTAGTAATGCTCTCTGTGCCCCCTCCATAGTTATAAAGTCCTCTGTGCAGCCTCAATAGTTATAAAGTCCTCTGTGCCCCCTCCATAGTTATGAAGCCCTCTGTGCCCCCTCCATAGTTATGAAGCCCTCTGTGCCCCCTCCATAGTTATAAAGTCCTCTGTGCCCCCTCCATAGTTATGAAGTCCTCTGTGCCAAAAAAAAGCCAAAAAAAAAAACACAGCACCTACTCACCTTGTTCCGTTCCTGAAGCTCACAGTCCTGTCTTCACAGATCGCGCTGCAGCACTATGCAGATTTCCAGTCTGCAGGCTCTGCCCCTGTTTGCTGGCAGTGCGATCTCTGCAGACTGAATGGTGGAGCAGGAGAAGTCTTCCTGCTTCACCATTCACAGCGCAGCCGGCCTGAAGGAGGGGAGGAGCGCAGGGAGCTTCCATCTGTATTGATGGAAGCGCTCATTGCTTCTGGACTTCTGGTGCAGGGGTCTGGACAGCTGGCAACCGCGGTCCGCCAGTTGAGTACCCCTGGTCTATAGTGTCACACTGCAACATCCGACATGCTACGACTGCGATGCAGCAGTCACAAAAACTCCATCCAAGATGGGTTTTTCTGCGACTGTCGTGTCACAGTCACAGCATGTTGCATGTATCAGTGCGACACCATAAACTGTCATTATAAAAATTGTGGCGCGACATTGGTGCAACATCAATGTCGCGCGACACATGTTGCAGTGCCCTATGTGTCGCGTGACACATGTCGTCATGTAGCCCTAGCCTAAGTGTCATCTAAAGTGCAAAACAGGTGTCCATAGGCATCCATGGATACAAATAGATCCCCCTTCTGACAGCATATAGTAAAGACATGGATCAGTGGACAGCAGGGTGTGGCTGTGGTGTAGTAGAATCAGTTTATTACATGATAATACAAGTAAATTGGGTTCCTGTTATTTAAGACGTTAACCCACCCACAATCACGTTAAAATTGGAAAAACCCACAAAAATGTATTTTTTATTGTAGATATTGAATTTGTGTCTGAAGTTAAAGGGGTATTCTCATCTTAGACAATGCCCTAGCGATATGCCCCCATTGTCTAAAATGAGAATAACCCTTTAATACAGTTGGGCATGAAGTGCACTTAAGTTCTTAGTGACTTAACTTATTTTATCCTTAACCGGTTCTACCCTGGAGTTTTTTTTTAACTTTGCATTTTAGTTTTTTGCACCCTGCCTTCACAAAGCCATAACTTTTTTATTTTTCCATTCACATAGTCATATTAGGTCTTATTTTTTTTGCGGGAAAAGTTGTACTTTCCAACGGCACCATTTAATATTGCATAGATTGTAATGGAAAATGGGAAAAAATTCCAAAGGTGGTGGAATTTGAAAAAAATTCAATTTTGCCACAGTTTTAAATATTTTTTTTTTACTGGTTTATTATGTGGTAAAACTGACTTGTGATCTTCATTCTCCAGGTCAGTACAAATCCAGTGATACTACATATGTACACTTTACTTTGCGTTTTGATGCTGAATAAAAAATAAAAACATGAAAAAAAATATATATTTTTTTGCTGTAATTTTCTGACCCCTATAACTTTTTTGTAGTTATGTGTGCGGAGCTGTATGAGGGCTCATTTTTGTGGGGCAATCTGTACTTTTCATTGTTACCATTCTGGGGTGTGTATGACCGTTTGATAACTTTAATTTTTTGTGGGAGGAGAAGCGACCAAAAAATTGAAATCGGCCATTTTGACCCTTTTTTCATTTTGCCTTTTTCCATATGGGATTAATACTTTTATATAATGATAGTATGGGCGTTTACAGATGCGGCAATACCCATGATGTGTATTTTTTAAAAATGTTTTAACATTTTTTATTCTTATTTTGGGGGGTGATTTGAACTTTTATATTTTTTAATTTGTAAAAAACTTTTTAAATTTCTTTTTTACACTTTTTTTTATAGTTCCCATAGGGAGTTTATGATGATTTTACTACTATCCTATGGAGCCCCCTAATACAGACAAGGGCTCCATAGGAAAGATGTGCAGCAGCCTCCTGTCATTCACTACAGGGGCTGCCGCACACAAGCTCTGGCTCCTCCGATTGCTGCACAGGTAAGCCGGAGCATCACCGGAAGCGCACTCTTTCGGTTTTCAGCACACTCCGATGCTGGGGTTAAATGTCTGCAATCGGGGTTACTGCTGGTCGCGGACATTACTGTAGCTGCGGGTGTCTGCTGTAAGACATAGTTCTGTTGGGGAGATTTATTAAGGCTCTATGCCAGTTTTCTAGTTACAGCAAGTGCTGTTTTGCAACAAAATTTTAAACCTTTTAGCCTTTTCCAACGCCCTTGCCATTTTTCAAAAAAACTGGGTGGGAGGAGACAGATGAAAATTGGCGCGCATTATGCCAGAAATCTACTACAGCTGCTGGCTGGAGTAGATTTAATTTCTGGCTCACAGACAGAAGATGTGACAAATGAATTAAGACCTCGTGCCTTTTAATAAATTTGTCATATCTTCTGGCAGCAGAAGACAAATTAAGACCAGTGTACACAATCCTGGTCCTAATAAACCTAATAAACCCCCCCCTCCCCCTGTGTCTTTAATAGCATCCTAGTGAGTAGTAGAGAAGGACCAAAAGAGACTGTAGACCAGGGATCAGCAACCTCTGGCACTCCAGCTGTTCTGAAACTACAACTCCCAGAATCCTCCTTTCACTTCTGTGGGACTAATTCTACACAGTGGACAGAGAAAACAGGAAATTAGTGGCGGGTGTGGGAGAAACCCTTTAAACATTTCACGGAAGTCTAAGTTATTTTGCGTTGCTGATTAATTTAGTGAGTAATAAGACGGCTCCTTCATTCTTCCATTAAACGTTTGCCCTTCCACCACTAGGACTCCATTTACACCTCACGCTCTTAATGATTGACACTATTTTTATCTTCAATTATCAAATCCTTTAAGTAAGTGTCCCCGGAGGACCACTAAGAGCCTGAACATGCACGACTGCCTATATTTTAATACAGCGTGTTTTCCTCCGGGAAGGTAGGCATTGTCTTTTAGGCAGGTCATGTTCTATCCTCTACACGTTCTGGTTGCTTTGCACTTTAAATACATTTGTTTCCTAAAAGTGACTACAGTTAAAGGGATTGGATGAGGTTAGAGAAACAGCGCCACTCTCATCGATGGGATGTGCCTGGTATTACAGCTCAGCCAGATGTAAGTAAATGGGGGTGAGATGCAATAGCAGCAACAGCTCATGGACAAGAGGAGTGCTGTTTTTGAAAAAATAAATGGAATTAAATGAAAGATAGAAATGTTAGAGGCATAAGATTGTTAATTATAATGCTATTTGCTTAGTGAAGAAATTATTCTAGACCAGTGATTTGGTGAAAGTTCACCCTGTGGCCCCTGGCTCTACTAGGTGATAAATGTATGGCTACTTGGGGTCTAAATAGTGGGACCCACACTGATCACAAGAATAGGGGTCGCTGATTTCCTTGTGTGAATGGAGTAGTAGTACACATGAGTGATGATCACAAGCTGTACTCGTCAGTCCCATAGACAGTGAATGTCATGGTGGTCACACATGCTCACTATTAATCCATATACATTGGAGAATCAGGTGATAAATGCTATTCTTGGGCCAAGCCCAGGGGCGAAACTACCATAGCGGCAGACCATGCGGCTGCTATGGGGCCCAGGGCAGGAGGGGGCCCAGTCTTAGGCCCCATTCACATGACCGTATTGAATGGGGCCGTATCTATCCGCAAAATTGCGGAATAGATGCGGCCCCATTCACCTCTATGGGGCCGGGAGCCGTGGCACGGAGCTAGCTCCGTGCCGCAGCTCATTTGAAGCATGTCCTATACTTGTCCGTGCGCACGGACAAGTATAGGCATTTTCAATGAGGCCACACGGCATGTGTTCCGAGCGCTGCGGAACAAACGCCGGGCGGCCCCCGTATATTTGCAGGTCCGCAGTGATGCAGGCCCGCAAATATACGGTCGTGTGAATGGGGCCTTAGTTGGGATTTTTTCCTCTTCTACTGGAGGTGAAAACTTGGTCAGGACTCTACCCTGGACTCTAACAACTTTTAGCAAATGAGGCAGTGGAAAAATGGCCCAAGGAACATTGAAATAGATTTAGGCAGAAACCCTTCTGTCCTGTGTGTGGGGCGCCTGGTTTGAGCCTTGCATTGGGGCCCCTACTTCTCTATGTACGCCACTGGTCAAGCCCTTTATTGTCTTAGGGCTCATGCACAAACGTATTTTTCTTCAGTTTACGTTCTGCTTTTTTACAGCTCCATATGCGGAACCATTCAT
Source organism: Rhinella marina (assembly GCA_900303285.1). Classification (NCBI taxonomy): domain Eukaryota; kingdom Metazoa; phylum Chordata; class Amphibia; order Anura; family Bufonidae; genus Rhinella; species Rhinella marina. The sequence continues at coordinate 350,681 of ONZH01017280.1, read as the reverse complement.
TTCAATGCAGCGTGAAAAAAACGTGCATTGCGTGACTGCATTGCGTGTCTGTAGGTCCTCATGTCATTCCGCAAAAAAAAATAGAACATGTCCTTTGTGGACAAGGACAGGCATTGTTACAATGGATCCCCCCAAAAAATGGATGCAACACAGACGTCACACAGGCGTCATCCTTTGTTTTTGCGGATTCGTGTTTTGCAGATGGTCGTGTGCATGAGCCCTTATTCAGATACTCTATTTTTGTTATGCTTATAAAAAATGAATGCATTACTGCCATTTTTCATAATGTTTTTTTTAAAAAAGTGTTTTTATTTTGCAACATTTAAAGCGTTTGTTTTTTTTCTAACTTTTTCAAATCTTATATAGAATGCCATACTATGCTGTGTCCTTAAAAAATGACGCATCATTTTTAAAAAGGAAAAAACACTGTTAACACACCAATGAAAACGTCAAACGCAAAAAGCTGTAAAATACTGTACGTGATTCCAGTCTATGGGATGCATCTGAGGCTGCATGTGAGGTTGACTACCAGTTCTTTAAATGAGGTGTCCCACTTTACATGGAGCTTCTAAGTAATGGCATTACAATGAGTGGTATGGAAGGTCTTGAGCCCTAGTATAGGGTTCGTTAATACAGTTTATTAAAGAAGTTCCACAGGCGACAGATATTAATGACCTCAGGACGGGTCATCAGCATCAGATCAGTTCGGGTCCACTGGTTTGTAGTGGCAGTACAGTGTAATTATAGCAGTTTGTGCCATTCAAGTGATTGGGGAAAGAAGCTGTAATTACACTTCACCACCAGTAGATGAATGAAGAGGACGCATTGCTCGCACATGAGCCGCAGTCCCTCCACACAGCTGATTGGCAGGGGTGCAGAGAGTGGGACCCCACCGATCTGACATTGGTGACCTGTCCTGAGGCCGAGCGGACAAACTCTGTATTGTAAAATGGCAAACGATAACCTTTTTGTGAATACGTTTCAAGATGTACTTTATTGACAGACACAGAGGGGGTAAAATCATGGCTTCTGATGTAATCCCATAATAATAGGCAGCAGCAATGCTAAACAGCGCCCCCTCTCTGGTCTGACGCTGATGTTACGTGCATAGCCCAGAGAGGCTCGGCATCTCATACGTTTAGTATTCTGGGCACTTGTCACTGACTCACTTGGGGGAGGGGGAAATGGTGCACCAACTGAATGGGAGGCTGGAGCAAGACTACTATACACAGAGAGAAGGCTGAGAAGACACACGGGGAGGGGGAATGCTGAATGAATGCTGAGTTTTACTATGGCAGAGGGGTAGGGAAGACATCGGTGTGTATAGAAGGTGGACACAAGATTTGCCCACCTTCAGAGATCTTTATTGTACAGATGTGTCAGGCAGAAGTAGACAGGGGAGGGGAAAAGCTGAATGGATGAACTGAGGTGGAATCCAAAACAGGGAATCGAATACCGTGTGGGTGTATATGGAAACAAAATGAACATAACTGGGCAAACAAGCAGGATTTACAAGGAAAAACAACAGGGTTAAACAACGTGCTGATCTATAGATATAAAAGGAGGTAAAAGCATGCTCCAGTTACTACAGCACATGTCACGGGGGAAGGTGTAGACAGACATCATTGTGAAAGCAGGAAAATAGGGGTTAATGTGGCCATAGCTGTGGCTGATCCATCTGCAATTCAGTTCTTGGATTTATATTATTATTATTTATTTATTTTATTATTTATTTTATTTATTTTAAAGCACCATTCATTCCATAGCGCTGTACATCCAGACGAGGTTACACAAATATAAAAATACAATAATCAAGAAACAGACTGGTTCAGAGGGGTAGAGGACCCTGCCCGCAAGAGCTTACAATCTATAAGAAACGAGCTGATGTTTTCAGACAAATGGAAATGAGTCCAACAGCCCCCCAAAATTAAACATGCTTAAAAATGATTTTCTATAACTTATCCTTAACGCAAAAGTGTCCTGAAATTTCCCATATGAGTCAATATAAAAAGCTGGATTTTTGCTATAATGGCACATACAGGGAATGGCAAATATAATCTGAATTTTTGCTATAATGGCAAACTTCTTCCATACATGATAATCTTAGCAAAGTATATTTATCTGTATGGTATTACTGTACAAATAGTCATGAATGAGTATCGGATCGCTGCATCTGATGAGTAGGTAACATTAACTGGACTAACCCAGTGTCGGACTCGGGTATCTAGGGCTAATAACATTTTTTTTTGGGAACCCACCATACGGATACATTCAAATATAATAAATAATCTAACAAGTTTTTATATGAACATAGGCTGGTTGAGGAGCTGTACATGGAATATATGTATGTAGTAGAGTAAATCTAATGTGTTATGTGCCACTTCTGCAGGGGGTGGGAGACTAGGGGCCCACCTTGCTCAGGGGCCAAATCGGGGGATTCCCCTGTACCCCTGTGGGCCAGTCCACGCCTGGACTAAGCCATGCTCTGCCAGCTCTAGCATCAATATAAAGTATGCATGTAACAAGCAAAAAACTTACTTCTTGTGTTAAAGGGAACCTGTCAGCTCCGAAACACCCCCTGAACTAGAGTAAGCGGTGTATAGTCTAAGTGACGTCGAGTCCGGTTATGTAATTTTTATCTTCATACTCACTTCCATTCTGACGCTGTGCTCCCACAAACCTGCAGTAAAATGAACTGAGAGGACTCCAGTGCTCACTCACATAATGGAGAGGACTCAAAGAAGAGTCCTCTCAATGCATTTTACTGCAGGTTTGTGGGAGCACAGCATCAGAATGGAAGTGAGTATGAAGATAAAACTTACATATTCGGATTCAGCATCACTTACACTATACATCTCTTACTCTAGTTCGGGGGTGTTTCGGAGATGACAGGTTCCCTTTAAGTTTAAAAACTTTTCATAACCTATATAAAGAACTTATAATACACACATTTTTCCGACTGCCCTCACGAGTAAAAAAAAATAAAAGAAATAAAAAATAGGTAAGGTTAAAAGTTTGATATATATATAAAAAAATAATAAGATGTATGTATATAGTAAATTAATGAGTTCAAGACCCGCCGTACTAGAAATTACAAGAAAAATAGATGTATTCCCTGAGTAGCACAAGACCAAAAAGTACAATTAAGACTTTTTGCATCTACAAAGTGACCTACTTATTTTGGATCCACGCAGTGGTAAACAAGACTTAAAAGCAAATTAAAAGCATGTGAACTTGATAAAGTAAATCCAGTTAACTCCATGAAGGCTACAATGTATCACAGTTCAGTTTCACACATTCTTCTACTAGATGTATAAGAATTCAAAGGTTGCAATGTGAAAGAGAGAAGCAAACAAAAGGGTTAAATCCATAGCTTCTGCTCTCCCCACCCTTACCTCCCTTTGGCAAAACATCTCCTCCAATGAGAAGCAAGTCCAGGTGAGACTGAGCCCAGCCCCGCACCTGGCACAGTGCAGAACAGAGCTGTAGGATAACAGAGGTACTACGGGGAGCTCATCTCCTCCTCTACTTTCCCTCATCTATTTTGGGAGTATTCTTTTGTGCATTGAATAAAGAGAGAGGTGCTGGGGTGAACCCTCCTTGGAATCTGGCCAGAAACATCCCCCATGTGCAGGAAGAGTTGAGGAGTTGGTTTCTGCAAGTGTCCATAACTCTGTAATCTGCTCTAGTTCTGCAGCTGCCTTCTTAGTCCTGCAGCCCAGAAACAGTTTACAAATAGGAAAAGCACAGGATTTTCTGGAATTTCTGACACGCTCCAAGATTATTCCATTCACGCCGCTGGACCTTAGCCTGGCCTGTCAGAAGTGTTTTTAGGGCATCAACCTTCCTATTCTGATACTCGCTAGAAATCTGCAAGCTGATTCTTGCTTATTCTGCTCCATCCCCCCCACCCCCTTCCATCCCAGTCTCTCCTGTCGCACAATCTGTCAGAGCCCTAACATTTCCTCTCCCTTTTCTGTGCTGGTAAAGGGCTTTCCAATTGCTGTCTAAAGAAGAGAGCGGACAGAGTGCTTCAAAAGCGTCTGAAAGAAAAGGGGCTGAGAAGCGAGCAGCCCCTCCTCGCAAGATCTGAGACGAAGTGTCCTGTGTTTGCCAGACCCTGCAGGGTGAAGTCATGATTTTGGGTGAGTGAACATTTTCCAACAATGTTATTATTTTTATTATTCATCATTTTCTTCTCAAGCTGTTGCAGTAGTGAGCTGTAATGGAATCTATTGACTGTATTGCCTCTGCATCACTTTACTAAGCTCTTCCTTTCTGTCCTGCTATGTTATTTTTATCTTCCCATTCACAGATTTACTGTATGATGCGGCTTCTTTCATGGATGTTCAGTGTAGATCATTCTTCCCTGCACCATCAATGACTTCTACGTGTCCGCTGTTCATGTGTATATTTGAGGAGGAGGTAGATGGACCACTGCTTCCTCTGCTGCGTAGCCTAGAGCCGGTAGACTAACTTCTTTGGTCTTTGAAATGAGTAAGAATTGGTCTTCAAGTAATGACCAATAACTCCCGATTGTCTACCTTCATCTTTATTACCCCATTTGAGGATGGACCAGACTTTCCACAGTTTTTCCCAGCCCTGGTACTAGGAACTTATTTTGGTCTTGGAAACCGGTATTAAGAGGTTTCCAGATAAAAAGCTTACCCTATCTTTCAATTTTATTTCCTCTTCTCCATTTTGATGATGGAGTTGATGGACCACTTGTAACCATCGATCTCCTAGAGGTTGTAGATAAACTTTCTGTCTTAGAAATCAGTGCTGTTTTCCAAGTAATTACAACTAATGACTACCCCCCATTTGTCCCCTCTAAACTATACGTCTTCTACTCTAGCTGTGGTCTACATATGAGGATGAGGCAGAGGCACTGTTACATCAGTGCATCTCCTGGTGACGGTAGAATAAGATTGCCTGATGGTTGCAGTTCAGTGTTGAACAAGTCAGAATTCTGTACAGTAGACATTCTTCAGTCAGTTTCGCACCCTCTGTAAAGTTTGTACCCTCACTTATATTCAGATGATTACAGGTTCTATCCACTTGGTCAAAATTGACTGCGTACTGCAGTAACAGTGTCTAGAACTTGTAATCGAGGTGCCCAAAGTAATGTAAAACCAAAATTGCATGTGTAAAGCAGGGATGCCCAACATGCGGCCCTGCAGCTGTTGTAAATCTACAACTCCCAGCATGCCTGGACATCCTACAGCTATTAGATCATGCTGGAAGTTGTAGTTTTGCAACAGCTGGAGGACCGCAGATTGAACATCCCTGGTTTAAAAGGAATGTGCCATCAGAAAATGACCTATTGTTTAAATCATGTCTTTATGTTAAACATATATTTTTAGAATTTTTGGTGAGTTTTTTGCATTTTACTACGGTATATTTTAAAAAATGTATATAATCCTGCAGTGTGGACAATGGACACTAGGTTTAATAATAGATCATGAGTTACTATTCTATACAAGTAACTTTTCAGTATCTCTTATTATTACCCAGTAAGAATTACAATAACAAGTAACACCTCAGAATAGATAACACAGGATCTACCATTCACAATAGGAGATATCACAGCTTATCTACTCCCTCTTATAAATCTATGGCTATAAATCTCTCCCATAGAACTCAATGGGGTCAGCTCCTGTCCATTGTGTCTATGGCCCATGGTGGTGCTCTCAAAAGACACAAATTAACATATTTTAGACTTTGTGGCCAGTGTGAAAATTGCAGCATTATAGACATTTCATATACATGGGAAATTGAAAAAAAAAAAAAACACTAAAAATTCCAACAAATATTTTTAAAATAAAAATGTGAATTAAACAATAGGTAATTTTTTGATGACACATTCCCTTTAAGCAAGATCGGTTTATTATAATGTGAGATAATAATCCTTGCTTATTTCTGTCCATTAATGTGTGTTTTGGTGTAGTTATGTACAGTATGTTGTGTTTTACTAGCTGCCATATGTTGCACATTGGCTGAATGGATTGATGTATAGTTAGAGCTACTGAAATGTTAATGCGCTGTGTGGGTAGGAAGTCTATATATTGCGGGTAGTGAGCGTGGAGATATATCAGATATTACCAGGGGGATCAGCTTGACTGATGACTTTAGCATAGGCACATAATGCAGGCTGAATGTTATATAAGATTCCTTGAAAGGTTACAGTTTTTTGTCTTTCAAAATGTGGAATTCCAAACTTTTACTCTCTAGCCTCCCACCCATCGAGGCAGTAGATCTGCTGGGTCAGACAATTTGATGGTGGCCAAGTGGGCTCGGTAGTTATTTGTCTATCTAAAGGTTGTGATGTATATTGGTCGCTGGGGAGTTGAAGCATTCATTCTAATGGACACAGCTGCACGTGTCCCTCCTCACCTTGGCCCGCCACCAACATTTCCAGCAGCTGCAGTCTCCCGCCTTGTAATTAAAAAGAGACAAGGAGTTACTGTACCTGTTCCAGTCAGGACCTGAACAATGACAAGACATCGTTTCTTCTGAAGACTTCAAACGTTTTATATCCTTTGCATTAATGAAGACTAAATACTCTGAGGAGATTTACTGCACAAATCCAAAAGTTTCACTAACTGTGAAAAATAACCCATAACTAAAGTCCACCTCATTGAGAAGCCCAACCCTTTATCTAGACCAGATCTTCTGTGTCAGATTTTCAGCCTCATCATTTTCTACAGTATGTTTGATGGCCATGTAGAGGAACGCTCCTCTAGATGATCATTTTTCAAAGCAATCTTGTGTGGTTGTCACAAAGAGGTCTCACTGGATTTCATGATTCAATGGTATCACTGAATTCCCCCAAAATTTCTCTTTAGTTTGTTTTCTTAAAGGGATCTTTCATACAAGTGATCTGCCAGTATACACAAACTAGGTTTTAAAAGGACAGCACACGGGTGGCTTCCTAGTACTGTATTTTTTTTTTATCGCAGACCCATTCATTTCAATAAGTAAGTCTCATAGGGAAATCAAAGCTGGATGGTGCATGCTGTGATATTCTCTGCATGGACGGATGGTTCTTGCAGAAAACTGCACATGTGAATTAGTCAGTTGACTACAATGGGTCAAAGTTCAGTCCGGGTGCTGTGTGTTTTACACTCTGACAGCACCTCGATCTAAACATTGCCCTTCTGAATGAGCCCTTATAGGCATGTCTGGGATTTTTATATTGATAGATAGGATAGGATAGGATAGGATAGGATAGGATAGGTCATCAATATTTGATCCATGGGGATCTGACTCCCAGCACCCCTGCTAATCAGCTGTTTGAAGAGACTAGGCCAGTGATATCACTGTACATTGGTCACAAGGCCTAGGCAAGGCTCAGTCCCATTCAAGTGAATTGGCCTGAGCTGCAATACCAAGCACAACCACTATACAATGTGTGGTGCTGTGCTTAGTAAGGTGTGAGGAGGCTGCAGCATTCATCAGAGAGCCATGGTCTCTTCAAACAGCTCCGATCTGATATTAATGAACTATCCTGTTGATAGACCCAATATACAAATCCCAGACAACCCCTTTAAGGCCCATTTACTTGAGCCGATACACAGGGCAAAGATTTGGAATGAACCATTATTTCATACATAGCAAACACAAATTGTAGCGCTCACCTGCTTTCAATAACCTAGTGAGGCGTGGAAGGGATCAGGACACGGCACCAGTAAGGTCCAAAACAGAAGAAAAAGTTCCAAAAGGACAACCTTTATTTCAGAGCGGTAAAAACCTATACAGACAAACACCAGGAAATACACAGCATCTACGCGTTTCAAATCGAGGAATTCATAAATAAGGATTAGTATTCCTTGATTCGAAATGCATGGACACTGCGTATTTCCTGGTGTTTTTTATGGGAAGCTGGACTTTTCCTTCGGTTTTGGATTATTACATATATCAATCATGCCCTCTGTACGGGGATGAATGATCATTATTACGATCATTCATGCCTATACAGTCTTATTATTGTAGGTAGCAAAAACGGTGATTTCATGTGAGGCATAAATGCTTATTTGTCAGGTGATTGGTGGTCCATTTACAGAGGGCAATTATCGGGAACAAGTGTTTATTCCTGATAATTGGACCTATAATCTGCCCATGTAAATGGGCCCTTCGAGAGCCATGAATCACAAGACCCATTAATAGAGTAATGGAAGCTTATTTCGAGACGCTAAGCTTGTTCATATTGCTTCCATATTTCATTCATGTTTGGTTTTCAAGGATCTAACGCTTGGTATGGATAACTTTAATTAACTTTGTATTGATCAGCTCCTATGCGCTCCTTTGGAAACTATTGTTCAATATAAACAATGGAAGCAAGGACACACCAGCATAAAGAACAGCACAAACATACTTAGCGTGCGGAAGAAGAGGATGTATAGAAATGCTAGGGTATAAAACGTTCACATCCAGATTATACTATGCAGCGGCAAACTTGACCTCAAAAGCTCTTAAAAGCTTGCAGTGTTGACATCAGAATCCATACAGAGGAAGCAGACACCACTCTGGAAGTACAAAGACTTAAAAAAAGGTCATTCTTCTAGTTAGTGATATAGTCCTAGGCGACCCTGTAATATAATCACAGTAATGTATATAATGGCCTCCAGTACCTGGGTACTGCTTCAGTGTGACTGGAATTTCTTTTTCAATAGAATGTGATATTTGTGAAACCTGATTGTGATGGATTTCTGAGCATCTTTCTAATCTTGCATCTGATCTGCTAAAGAACAAATCTCCATCATCTCCCTATAAATCTTCCCTGGCGGAGATGAAATTAAAGACGCATGACTAACAGTTAGACATTTTTTTACATCAATTTAGTGTCTATTTTATAGTTTCTGTATTACCCAGCGTCAAATTATCATTATGATGGCGACTGTTACATAGGAATAATGCTAATGATACCACAGCTAGGACATTGACATTATAGTCCTCTAATCATCCAATAGTCTATTAAAGAGGAGATGTTGTCTCTCCTGACTTGTCTATTTCAGGAAATGCTTGTGTTCCCTCTAACAATTCTGGATTATGTTTTCTAAGGACGCTATCTTGTGCTGTTCCTCTGTTATTCCTCATAGAAATTTAAGACTGAATTGACAACAATTCTGCTGATGGATAGGCTAGACTGTGTAGGGGTAGGGATACACCCCCACGGGTAACACCCAGTTGTCAATGTATTTATACATTTGAATTAGGATAACAGAGGAACGGCATAAAGCAGGGTTCTAAGAAAATATGTTCCAGAATGGTTTTTACTACTGTTGAGCAAATCGAAGTCCATGAAGTGGACTTTGATCCGAATTTCAGGATAAATTTGATTCACCGCAAAGCCGAATTTCCTTGTGCTTCATGGTAACAAATTGATTTAACCTGAAATAGTGTAAAAAAACAAAAATAAATAAATCATGCTTACCTGATCCATTTCCTCGTGACAGACCAGCCGCCGCCATCTTGCTTGAAGATCTTGCACGAAATCCCGTGCGCGGTGACGTATGATGTCACCACGATGGCCGACATCATGACGTTATCACGAGCCGCGCGAGATTTCGTACCAGATCTTCAAGTAAGAAAGCGGCATCTGAGGGGTACAATGACAATGACACAATCGATGTTCCCTGTCATTGCACCCAGTACTTATAAACAAATGTGCTTTATGACAAAGTAATTAGTCATAAAGCCATTTTTTTAAATAAAATTTGACAAAGCAGCCAAATCAAATTTTTAAATAATTTGCTCTAGTTATTACATGAAGAAAACAAGTAGTTACTAAAACAGACATGTCAGGAGAGGTGACAGGTCCTCTTTAAAGGGGTTATCCTATGACAACAACTTACTTCCTGTAGTCATAGGAAAACTGGGCCCATAGAGAGAGATTTATCAAATGGGTGCACAGTATAACTGGCTTAGTTGCCCATAGCAACCAACGAGATTCCTCCTTTCATTTTCCAAAGGAGCTGTGAAAAATGAAAGGTGGAATCTGATTGATTGCTATGGGCAAATACTTTACACCAGTTTGATAAATCTCCACCATAGAGTTAATTTTCAGAAACTGATGCCTTAAATGGATGGTCCGGGCTACACATATTGATGACCTATCCTCGGGATACATCAAATCGGTGGGGGTTTGACACCCGACACCCCACTCATCAGCTGTTTTGGGCAGCCGCTGCACTGGAAACTATACCATGAGCTGGAGGCAGAGGGTTCTGTCTGCACACTGTATAGTTTCCAACTCCGTGGCTGCGCAAAACATCTGATTAGTGGGGATTCCGGGTGTCAGACCCCCACTGATATGATATGAATGACCTACTGTGTCCTGAAGATAAGTTATCAATATCTGTAGCCCGTACAACCCCTTTACCATACAGTGTCATATGGAAAGCCTACAGCTCTATGGTATGAAATCACAGGGACTTTGAGGGAGATTCATCAAAACTGGTATTAAGGAAAACTGGCTTGGTTGCCCATAACAACCAATCAAATACCACCTTTCATTTTTCAGGGCTCCTTTGGAAAATAAAAGGTGAAATCTGATTGGTTGCTATAGGCAACTATGATCAAGCTCCCCTTTGTGTGTATAGGATCGCCAACGTACATGAGGATATATTGTTAAACTGCCCCAAGAATAATTGGCACAAGGATCTCTGCTCTGGAAACAGGCAGGTGGTCATCATGGCCACCGTCAATAATTTAATTTTTTTAGGTTACCTTTAAAAAAATAAACTTATGACAATCAATATCAGTCTATACAACAGCAGTAACGTTATCTATGGTTATCTGAAATACATCTTTCATTACACATACTAATTAGGCCTTAAAGAAAACAATGTATGTGTGTAATCCTGAGCTTTTTTTTTTTTGGAGATAATAAAGTAAAACATCTAGAGATTGTGAATGAGATTGACTACCGATGTAGCAGTGCTGATAGCAGTAGCAGTCATGATTTTATATGAAGTAAAAATTCAACATAGAGATTAGCACATGGGATTCTGGGCGAGTTTACCTGAATTTTGTAAAAAATTCCAGGTGAATCTATTTGGGAGAACAGTTACAGACATGGAGAGAGAGAGGGAATCAGAATTGAATTTTTAGCGATTTGCTGTTCTCTACTTCTACATTATTCCGGTGTGTACAGGAAAGAGTTAAATGACACAGTCCTCTCCTCTACATCTGTATAGTGCTCTGTGTTAATCCTGGGCAGTAATAACACAGGCTTATACCAGTCTATTAAACGGTCAATGCCATGCTTAGCATGCTGGACGGTCTCCGCTGGTGAGGAACATCTGCTGGCCTCTGCCTGGAACTTTGGGCATATGGGCTGTCATTCCTCATTCCTACTCAAGATCCATCGTTTAATGAGGTGATAATGAGTTTGTATGTACCAAGAGACGACGTGGTTAGATGCATGCTCTCACAGGAATGTATGGGCATTTTTTGAATTAACTCAGGACTCTGGAAGTGTTGGTCAGACATTGGCTTTTCACGTCTTTGAGAACACGTCTGAATGGTACCAAGGACAGTGATGGAATGAATGCTATGGCTGTCATTTTTTAATGACCGGAGAACTAATTAGGTATTTCACAAATGGAAACCACTTATAGCGACATCAGTTTTTTTTTAGTATTATTCACTAGTCGCAAAGAAACTTATCAGGCAATTAGTCTCTATTAGAGGGCTTGTGAAACAAAACATATTCTACAGTTTTCAAACCAGGATCTGAATACTTTTGTAATTGCACGTAATTAAAATTTTTGTATAGTCAGTGAGCTATTCAATAAAATGTATCTGTATATCGCCACCTGCTGTTCTTTTCCTTATTTTTTTGTCCGACTCACTGAGCTGGTCGCACATGCTCAGTTTAAATCTTCAATTGCCACCAGCCATATGTTCTGTTAGAACCCAGGGCAGTTACAGTGAGAGCCCTGCAGCCGAAACGACACAAGGTCAATGATCCCAGACTGTATTTTATAGCCACCCTTGGCCCAGTAACCATGGATGATTATTCAGCATGAGTTACAAACTATACAGATGTATACAAAAAAATACTATATATGACTGTAAGGCAAACCCACGCATTTTGGCAGGACCCCATCAAATGTGTATGGCCATGTCTTCAATTTCCCCTGACAGCAGATGTTTAGGGAAAGAAGGATTGGGCAGCTGGATTTCAACATGACCTATCTTTTTATTCTCAAGAAAAACAAGCTGTCACCAGAGGTGTTTGGCAGCATTTTATTTCCCTCTTCCCATTGAAAGCACCTGCATGGCCGAGTGTGCATGTGTATGACGGCTTTGCGGGGTATCATTGTCGGAAAGACAGTTGTGTTGGCTGGCAGCTATCGAATTTGTATGGCCAAACTATCTATCTATCTATCTATCAAAGAAGATTCCACAGCACCTCCTTATGTGATAAGAAAGTGTGTCCTTTATTCACCCATGCCAGGAGGGGTAAATAAAGGAAACACTTTCTTATCACATACAGAAGTGCTGTGGAATATTTTTTTTTGTCTAACTGGAAAATTGGTCAAGTTCCATAACCACTGGCACTCCTCGCACCTTTATGTTTATTGATACAGTGCTGCTCTAATTTCTCTTTTGGTATCTATCTATCTATCTATCTATCTATCTATCTATCTATCTATCTATCAGTCTATCTATCTATCTATCTATCTATGAGTCTATCTATCGATCTGTCTATGAGTCTATCGATCTATCTCTACATAATATATCTATCTATTTATCTATCTCTACACAATATATCTATCTATATCTATATATCTATATCTATCTATCGATCTATCTCTACATAATATATCTATCTATCTATCTATCTATCTATCTATCTATCTATGAGTCTATCTATCGATCTATCTATCTGTCTATGAGTCTATCGATCTATCTCTACATAATATATCTAATCTATCTATCTATCTATCTATCTATCTATCTATCTATCATACATCTAAGCATATCTGTGTGTTTTATGTAATTTTTATCCCACTGTCAAGCTTAGGCTACTTTCACACTAGCGTTTCTTTATTCCGGTATTGAGCTCCGTCAAAGGGGCTCAATACCGGAAAAAAACGCTTCAGTTTTGTCCCCATTCATTGTCAATGGGGACAAAACTGAACTGAAGACAACGGAATGCTCCTGAAAGCATTCCGTTCCGTCTTCAGACCGGAGAACAAACCGCAGCATGCTGCGGTTTGCTCTCCGGTCCAGGCATCCGCACCAAGACGGATCCGGAATGACCCCCAATGGAAGTCAATGGGGACGGATCCGTTTGGTGTGGACACACCAGTAATCCGGATCTGTCCTCCATTGATTTCCAATGGGGGGTCATTCCGGATCCGGCATACATACACACAGACTACATACAAACAAACATACAGACATACATACAAACATACAGACATACATACATACTCACATACTCCCGGGACGCCGGCAGCAGGTCTTCACGCGCCTCCTGCACGCTGCGATGACGTTTCCCCACTGCGCCCAGCAGAGGGCGCTGTGGGGAATCGTCATCACTGCGCGCAGGAGGCGCGTGAAGACGTTCTGCCGGCGTCCCGGGAGTATGTGAGTATGTATGTATGTCTGTATGTTTGTATGTATGTCTGTATGTTTGTTTGTATGTAGTCTGTGTGTTGTTTTAATGTGTGTCATGTGTGGGGCCGGAGCGCTGCTCCGGCTCCACACATGTATAGCGTTAGCACGGATCCGTCGGCACCCTTTAGGTGCCGGATCCGTGCTAACGCTAGTGTGAAAGTAGCCTTAGAAGTTTCTTTTTTTCTTTATCTGCAATCAGAAGGGATGTTACATGAGGCTATTACTGATGAGAACAGATTGCAGACTGTTTGCACACATAACAATGGTTCTATAGAGAAAGTCTGGCAAGGGGGAGTCTATCAATGCCAGTGAGAGAGAATAGGCCAGGTCACACTTGCAAGGGAAGAACAATACTTATGGCAGGTCTTCACACTGGTAATAAAATGTAAGGCTTCTCCCCTCTAGTCGGCCAAGTAAAGCAGTGCACCCTGTACAGAGGGGAAAGGTCCGACCTCGGCCACACCTGGAAGAAGATAATCAGGGTTTTCCCTTTAGTTTGCAATTTGAGTGATTGCTTAATCATTTATACCGTAAACCCCCTGAGGCTTTAACCTTCGCTGATTCCGAGTACGAAATTTAAGGAAAAGAAATATTTTCTTTATGTCGATATAATATTCTGTTGTATTAATGTCTGACACTAGCACAGGAGAAAATGTTGTGAACCTGACAATCATAGCTATATATGGGGTAATTTATAAAACTGGTGTAAGATAGAACTGGTTTAGTTGCCCATAGCAACCAATCAGATTCCTCCTTTCATTTTCCAAAGGAGCTGTGAGCTATGGGCAATTAAGCCAGTTCTACATTACACCAGTTTGATAATTGACCCCAATCGTCTCTATAAATTTCTCATTGGGTAAGAATAGCATTTGTTCACATTAGATGGCTTTATTACATTTGTACATTTTGCTCTTAAATACAGAATTTCTAGTTTTGCACTTTAATACGTAACCTTATGGTCACAAATCACAATCATATTGTATTGCGTAAAAAAGGGGCCCTTAGACCACATCAGACACCTGTTCCCAGGTGTAACTGCTACCTCTTTACCCCTATAGCTACCCCCTGGCTTTCCCTTTGTTACATTGGCACTCCTTGTGTGTTCACATTGGAAATACATCTTATGCTTTGGTCCTATGGGGCACAGAGACTATGCAAGAGGTTATTTTCTGGGTAGAAGAGTGACGATATCTTTACTGAATCAGCAGTACTGTGTATTCTGTTACTCACCTATCTTCCCTCCACTCCTCTACAAGATTCATTATATGTATGAATATAGTTACATATCCTAGAAAAGTTCAAATAAACTAATATTTGTTCTTTATCAGGATTAATAAGAGTGCTGGCACACATTCAGGTTTTTTTTTATGCAGTTTCTGAAGCCAAAACCAAAAGTGGTTTAAAAAAAAAACTTATGAGACTTATGAGAAATATGAAGTAAAGACTTCTAATCTTTTTCCTGACTCTGTTTGAAAAACCTGCAGGAAAATATGACTAAAAAAACTCAGTTCAAACCTACCCTTAAAGGGGTTTTCCAGTTTGCATTAACATTGTTTAAAATAATCATTTATGGAGGTAGCT
Source organism: Rhinella marina (assembly GCA_900303285.1). NCBI lineage: Eukaryota > Metazoa > Chordata > Amphibia > Anura > Bufonidae > Rhinella > Rhinella marina. The sequence continues at coordinate 335,468 of ONZH01017280.1, read as the reverse complement.
GTAATTTTGTAATATATTTCCTTTACCTTTATTGAGCTTATCTTTAGTTTTGGGCTGTGGTCACATGACCATGTCCATGCAAGTCTTTCTTATTTCCTGTCATGTTAGGTTCATGCGCGTGTCAGTGATAGGGGAGTGTCTATGTAACTAGACAGGTGGGAGGTGCTATAACTAGCTGGATGTTGTTGGGGCGATGACAGAGAAAGGAGAAGTGCATCATGGGTTTGGTTGGATACAGCAACATGAAGTGCTATATACACGATGTAACAACCAGAGTGATTAGTTTACATCAGGGATGGCCAACCTGCGGCTCTTCAGCTGCTGTAAAACTACAACTCTCACCATGCTCTGCTGTAGGCTGATAGCTGTAGGACTGGGCATCCTGGGAGTTGTAGCTTTGGAACAGCTGGAGAGCGGCGGGGTGGCCATCCCTGGTTTACATGATGAAAACTGGTCAGGAGAGACTAAACTAAAAAAAGCATGGGGAAGATGTACATGAAGAAAGCAACTGCATAAACTTATCAGTAAAATCACATAGTAAATCTGGAAAACCCCTTTAAGACTTGCAAATAAAACATTTAGTGAAAAATCCAATTTCCAATTAAAATGTCAGTTTTTCAGTTAAAATGTCTTAGCAGACGTGGTTGAAGTTAGTACATGGTAAATCTGCTTAATGTAGATGGAAGGTAGCAATGTTCACCTGGCAGTTCAAATACTGAATATGGCCCTCAAGGTAAATGTAGGCTTCAATATTGTGACATAATCCTTTTAAGTTCTCATAAGTTTTTCTTATATGAAACTGAATGCAGTTTCTTTTTTTCTTTTCTTTTTGTTTCTCAGCCAAGGAATCATCCATTAATAGAAATGTATGTAAGAGCATTGGGAATAAAGACATAAAGAAGTCATCATATATACACATTTCCCAAGATTAAAATCTAGCTATTGCATACTTTACCCTGAAATGGCAGTATATTAATAACATTTCAGCTTGTAACAATGGGTAGATGGGTATTTCAGCCGCCATCTGTAGTGGAAGTGATACATGTGAATAGGCGTTTCAATACACTTGTAGTTATATTGATTTATTGCTGCAATAATGCAATCAATGTACTCTGTCATTGCTGTCCTTGTCTGCCAAGCCATCTTAATGCTTCTATGCGGTTTTATTTACTCACTGTGCACGTTATTATAGATTAACGGCAGTTTAATCAAATGCTTTTGACGAGTTCGACTCCCCCTGGAAATTTTTGGGACACAAACCATTATAGCAGAAATAAAAATAACGGAGACACTGCTTCGGCCAAGTTCACACTTCAGTTATTTGATCAGTTATTTCCATCAGTTATTGTGAACCAAAGCCAGGTGAGGGTCAAAAACACAGAAGTGAGGTGAATATCTTTCCATTATACCTTATTTCTGTATAGGCTTCACTTCGGGTTTTAGTTCACAAAGTAGATGAAGTGTGAACTCAGCCTTAGAAGGCTCTGCCACTTTGGATGTCATCTGCTCAACTCAGCTTTTCAAGTGTTTGGAGTATGGATCCCATATACTTTCTATAGATCTATATTCCATTCAATCCAAAAGCCAAGCAGAGCAGATGAAAGTTTTTTCAGTAAAGTAGTAGTTACCCTTTACCCAATGGAAAGGCCTATGGGGAGGTAACTTCTAAACTGGAATGGGGTGAGTCAGTAGATGTCGTATATCTTGACTTTTCCAAAGTATTTGACACTGTACCACATAAAAGGTTAGTATATAAAATGAAAATGCTTGGCCTGGGAGAAAATGTATGTGGGTAAGTAACTGGCTCAGTGATAGAAAACAGAGGGTGGTTATTAACGGGTCACTGTCACTAGTGGGGTACCACAGGGGTCAGTATTGGGCCCTATTCTCTTCAATATATTTGTTTAATGATCTGGTAGAAGGCTTGCACAGTAAAATATGATTTTTTGCAGATGATACTAAACTGTGTAAAGTAATACAGAAGAGGACAGTACACTGCTACAGATGGATCTGGATAGATTGGAGGCTTGGGTAGAGAAGTGGCAGATGAGGTTCAGTACTGACAAATGTAAGGTTATGCACATGGGAAGGAATAATGCAAGTCACCAGTACATACTAAATGGTAAAACACTGGGTAACATTGACATGGATAAGGACCTAGGAATTTTAGTGAACAGCAAACTAAGCTGTAGAAACCAGTGTCAGACAGCTGCTGCCAAGGCCAATAAGATAATGGGTTGCATCAAAAGAGGCATAGATGTCTGTGATGAGAACATAGTCCTGCCACTTTACAAATCACTAGTCAGACCTCACATGGAATACTGTGTACAGGTCCCTCAAGATACAATATTAATTGGTTCCAGGACGACCATTGTATGTTGAAACCATTGTAAGTTGAGTAATCGGTTCCAAAGCCCCAAAATGTCATCCAAGATAAGAGAAAATGAAGATTTAAGAAAAATAAGCAGATAACTAAGACAGATAAAATATAAAAAAAATATTAAAAAAAAAATAAAAAAAAAATAATTTTTTTTGTTGTTTTATCTCAGTGATACAAATCCATTTCATACAGCTGTGTGGAACCATTCTGTGTGTCACAGTTCAGCTGTCCAGTCACCACAAACCACAATCCGTATTTTCTGTCCAGGTGACACATTCTGTACGTCACGTAATTAAAAAAGGTCTTTTGCTCTCACTGATACAGCTACATTACAAAAATCTCTGTGCGACATTTGTCTGGGTTGCACTTAAGCAGACCAAGTCTGCCTAATCTAATAGTTTCAGTGTAATTGTTCCATACTGCACGGACCCACGGTACGTAATAACATACGTAATTTTGCTCTAACTTATCCACCTATATACAAAGCACAATCCGTATTTTCTGTCCAGGTGACACATTCTGTACGTCACGTAATTAAAAAAGGTCTTTTGCTCTCACTGATACAGCTACATTACAAAAATCTCTGTGCGACATTTGTCTGGGTTGCAATTAACCAGACCAAGTCTGCCTAATGTGGGTTTCAGTACAGCAGGCCGATTTTTTTTTTTGTACATATAATACACTTATATACAGAAAATGTTGAACCCCAGGGCTAAGGGTCGAGGATGAGGGCGTGGGCATTCAATTACTGCAGGGGGCAGAGGCCATGGTCCTAGGCAGGGTGAGACAGTACCTGCTGATGAGGGAGCAGGGGAACGCCGCAGAGCTACACTCCCTAGCTTCGTGTCTCAACTTACAGGGACACGTGGTAGAGGACTGTTGAAACCACAACAGTGCGAACAGCTGATGTCGTGGATTGTGGACAATGCTTCAAGTAATTTGTCCACCAGTCAGTCTTCCACGCAGTCCACCTACGTTACCCAAGAGAGCACTCCTCTGGCTCCTCCACCTCAACCTCCTTCCCCCCAGTCTGCCCCCTCCCAGGAAAATTTGGAATGCGATCCGCCATACTCATAGGAACTGTTTTCTGGACCCTTCCCAGAGTCACAAACCACTTCTCAGGTTGCTGCTGACCTCTTTCCCGATGCCCAAGTTTTCCAACTGTCGCAGTCTGTGGGTGATGATGATGACAATGTTGACTTAGTGGAAGAAGTGTGTAAAGAGGTGTCGGACGATGAGGAGACACGGTTGTCAGACAGTGGTGAAGTTGTTGTCAGGGCAGGAAGTCCGAGAGGGGAGCAGACTGAGGAATCGGAGGATGACGAGGTGACTGACCCAAGCTGGGTTGATAAGCCAAGTGATGTCAGTGCTTCTGAGGCGGAGGCGAGTGCTGCACCAGAACAGGTTGGAAGAGGCACTGGTGTGGCCAGAGGGAGAAGCAGGGCCAGAGCTGGTGCATCAGCAGCAACTGTTTCACATAGTGAAGCTCCCGTGGCGAGGCCTAGATGTTCGCAAGTCTGGAGGTTCTTTAAAGAAAGTGAGGATGACCGACGGACTGTGGTGTGCAACCTGTGCCACACCACGATCAGCAGGGGTGCCACCACTACTAGCCTAACCACCACCAGCATGCGCAGGTGTATGAGTGCTAAACACCCCACTCAATGGAACCAAGGCCTTTCACCTCCTGCGGGTCACACCACTGCTCCTTCCCCTGTGTCACTCGCTGCCTCTGCTAGTCAACCCCTGCCCAGGACCCTGGCACGAGCTCCTCCCGCCGGAAAACCACACCCTCGCCTCCACGATCCTCCACAACCTCCACCAATGTGTCCCTGCGCAGCGTTCAGCTGTCTTTACAGAAGACGCTGGAGCGCAAGAGGAAATACAGTTCCACCCACCCACATGCCCAAGCCCTCAACGTCCACATTTCCAAATTGCTGAGCCTGGAGATGCTGCCCTATAGGCTGGTAGAGACCAAGGCCTTTCGCAATCTCATGGCGGTGGCTGCCCCTCGGTATTCGGTCCCCAGCCGCCACTATTTTTCCCGATGTGCCGTCCCATCCCTACCTCACGTGTCACAGAACATCATCTGTGCCCTGACCAACAAGAGAAGGTCCACCTAACCACGGACACGTGGACAAGTGCTGCCGGGCACTATATATCACTGACGGAACATTGGGTTAACTTGGTGGAGGCTGGGACCGAGTCTGACCCTGGGGCCGCTCATGTACTGCCCACACCGAGGATTGCGGGGCCTACCTCGGTCACAGTCTCTCAGACGTACTATGCCTCCTCCTCCGACCCCTCCTCCTCCTCCACCTCCTCCTCCGAATTACCATCCGTGGGCACGGCGCCTTCAGTCGGTAGCTCTAGGCGCAGCAGCAGTGCCATGGGTAAGCGCCAGCAGGCGGTGCTCAAACTGCTGAGCTTAGATGACAAAAGGCACACCGCCCAAGAGCTGTTACAGGGCATCACGGTGCAGACCGATGTGTGGCTGGCACCGCTGAACCTCAAGCCAGGCATGGTTGTGTGTGACAGCGGGCGTAAACTGGTGGCGGCTCTGCAACTCGGCAGACTGACACATGTGCCATGCCTGGCCCATGTGTTCAATCTCATAGTTCAGCGGTTCCTCAAGACATACCCCAATCTGTCTGATTTGCTCACCAAGGTGCGCCGCATTTGTGCGCATTTCCGCAAGTCAACCACAGATGCTGCCACTCTCAGGGCAGCGCAGTGCCGCCTACAACTGCCCGCTCACCGACTGTTGTGCGACGTGCCCACAAGATGGAATTCGACATTAAACATGTTATCCAGAGTTTACCAGCAGCGCAGAGCGATTGTAGACTGCCAGATGTCAACTTCCACCAGAACTGGTAGTCAGGTCACTCAGATTCCTCAAGTCTACAATGAGGAGTGGAAGTGGATGTCTGATATCTGCCATGTGTTGACCAACTTTGAGGAGTCAACACAGATGGTCAGCGGCGATGCCGCCATTATCAGCCTGACCATCCCGCTGCTTTGCCTGTTGAAAAACTCACTGCTCAGCATGAAGTCGGAAGCTTTGCGCTTGTCACAAGAGACGGTGGAGGAAGATACGTCGCTTGATAGCCAGAGCACCCTCCGGTCTGTTTCTCAGCGCGTATCAGAGGACGGGGATGAGGATGAGGAGGAAGAGGAGGAGAATGTCGGCGAGACAGAAGAGGGTACCAATGCTTAGTCCTTCTTAACTCTTGAGGGTGTATGGGCTGAAGAGGAGGAGGAGGAGGAAATGGAGAGTTAGGCCAGTGAGGAGAGGGAATTCTTGCGTGTTGGGACTCTGGCGCACATGGCAGACTTCATGTTAGGCTGCCTATCCCGTGACCCTCGCGTTAGAAGAATTTTTTCAAACACCGATTACTGTTTGTTCACTCTCCTGGACCCACGGTACAAGCAGAACCTTTCCACTCTCATCCCTGCAGAGGAAAGGAGTATGAGAGTGAATAGATATCAACAGACCCTGGTGCACAAGCTGAAACAATCCTTCCCATCTGACGCCGCTAGCGGCAGAGGGCAGGGTTCTGTGGGCCAAGTAGCGGGGGAGAGGAGGCGAGCAGGCAGCTTGTCCAGCACTGGCAGGGGAACGCTCTCCAAGGCCTTTGCCAGTTTTATGTCACCCCAGCAAGACACTTCACCTGTCCCCAGTCTAGGCAGAGTAGGGGTGAGCTTTACAGATGGATGGTGAGGGAGTACCTAGCTGACCATACCAACATCCGGACCGATCACTCTGCTCCATACAACTACTGGGTTTCAAAGCTGGACACGTGGCCTGAACTGGTGCTGTATGCCTTGGAGGTGCTGGCCTGCCCTGCCGCTAGCGTGTTGTCAGAGCGGGTATTCAGTGCAGCTGGTGGCGTCATCACCGATAAGCGTACACGCCTGTCAACTGACAGCGCTGACAGGCTGACGCTTATTAAAATGAACAAAGCCTGGATTTCACCGGAATTCAAATCTCCTCCGGGGGAAAGCAGCTAAAGATTAACATTACTTATGTATTCGATTCCTCTTCTCTACTCCTCCTCCTTCTTGTCGTCTTTGCCTAACGCTGACCCAAAAAACGCAATTTTTTAGAGGTCCAACTGGCACTCTTTTACCACAATTTTTCCGGAGGTCCACCTACAGGTCCTCTATCTAAACAATTTTTCCGGAGGGCCCCCTACAGGCCCTCTCTCCAAACAATTTTTCCGGAGGTCCACCTACAGGCCCTCTCTCTAAACAATTTTTCTGGAGGTCCACCTACAGGCCCTCTCTCCAAACAATTTTTCCGGAGGTCCACCTACAGGCCCTCTCTCTAAACAATTTTTCCAGAGGACCACCTACAGGCCCTCTCTCCAAACAATTTTTCCGCAGTGTCAACTACAGACACTGTAAAACAATGTTTCAGGAGCGTCAGACAGACAGTCCAAAACAATTTTTCAGGAGGCACAAGTACCGACATTTAAAAATAAAATTTTTTTGCTGAGGGTCGACTTTATGTACTCCGAAAAGAAAAAAATTTTTGGAGGCTCAACAAAAGACATTTCACTGCATTCTCAGTCGGACAAAGTCATTGGTGGTATAACCGCCATGCTGTGTCAGGCTAAATTTTTGGGTGCTTCACCAGCTACCTTATCTAACTTGGTCACTTGTTGGTGTCACCGCCATGCTTTGTCAGGCTTATGCCTGCATCGTGTGGCTGGGGATAGGAGAGCAGTGCCAGCATGGGCATGGGTGATGGACCTTCGTTGCACCTATTTGGGTGCTTCCCTAACATATGATGGGCATGTGCCTCGCCTTTCTTGGTCTGGGTGAGCACAATTGCCATGAGGGTAACCACCAGGCTGTTGCAGGAGAATTTGGGGTAATGGTGGGATTAGGCAGCCTCAGAGGCATCCATGCATGCTGCCCCTGCTGTTTCCTGTCCATTTCCGTGGTGTTTCCATCATTTTCTGATGTTTCCAGGTTTTCACCCAGCCTTCCCTAGGCAGAGCCTTGGTCCCCTTCAAAAATGCTTGAGTCTCCCATTGACTTCAATGGGGTTCGTTACTCGAAACGAGCACCCGAGCATCCGGAAAAGTTCTTCTCGAATAACGAGCACCCCAGCATTTTAGTGCTCGCTCATCTCTACTTATAACTAGTAGCTAATACAGCTATTTTACCAGAGAACTGACCTTGATTGGTTGGATCTAAGTCTGAGATATTGTATGTTGAGTCTAGTTTCAACATACGATGGGTCAGAAAAGACCATTGTATGTTGAAACTATTGTATCCTGAGGCCATTGTATCTTGAGGGATCACTGTACAGTTCTGGGCTCCTGTGAACAAGGCAGACATAGCAGAGCTGGAGAGCGTTCAGAGGAGGGCAGCTAAAGCAATAACTGGAATGGGCGGACTACAGTACCCAGAAAGATTATCAAAATTAGGGTTATTCACTTTAGGAAAAAAGACGACTGAGGGGAGATCTAATAACCATGTATAAATATATCAGAGGTTAGTACAGAGATCTCTCCCATCATCTATTTATCCCCATGACTATGACGAGGGGACATCCTCTGCATCTGGAGGAAAGAAGGTTTCTACACAAACATAGAAGAGAATTCTTTATTGCAAACCATATCCATATTATGGTCTGCAAACCACAGATACGCAAAACACTGATACTTTCCTTGTGCAAGCCACATTTTCACAAGGAATGGCTATATGGGCAAGAATAGGATATGTTCTATAATTAACAGAACAGACAAACAGAAGTAAACATCCATGTGCTGTCCATTTTTTTGTGGTGGGGGACCCATAGAAATGAATGGGTCTTTGTGCAATCCACAGTCTAATGGGGTGGGTAGCTTTTATTTGTTAGAGTCACATGTTCAGGGTTTTTCTCTGTTGTTGTCTGCAGAGGAAATTTTTTTTCTTTATGAGTTAGCAGAGGGCGTCCTCTGTTCAGAATGGAGAGTGCAACAAAGGTGTTTGATCAGTCCTGTCCTATATCGTACAGAAAGCCCATTGATTCAAATGAGCGCTATGTAATGCTTCATTTGCCCTGTGGTGGCGCTGCAGAGAAATAGAACACTTACTGCCAGGATTACCCACAGATTCTGCAGTAACTTTGTGACCAGCTTCTAACAAGCATGGGTTGTCCAAAGTGGAGAAATTCTTTAATGATATCTTTGTGTGTCTGTACGGTTGGATTATAAATCATTTCATCCATTAACAATTTTTTTAAGTCAAGCAAGATACAATTTTAAAAATAGTCAAATACATGATGTAGAATGATCAACCTGCTTGCTCCTGTCTTTTATGGCTTGTCATGTGGATTGGCCTTTAGTCAAGATTTATCGAGGCATCATATATAACAATAGGACGGACCCATCATCATCAGGATCCTCTTCGACATAGGGGTTGTTTGCAGAGGCGTGCATAGAGAAGTAAGGGCCCCATAGCAAGGATTAAACCAGACCCCCCCACACACACACAGGATAGAAGGGTTTCTGCCTAATCCCTTTTCAATGACCCTTGGGTCATTTTTCCACTGCTTCATTTGTTCCTTTAGAAGGTAGAGTATGACCAAGTTTTCAGATCCAGTAGAAGAGGAGATAATCGCAACTAAGACTGGGCCTCTTCTTGCCCTGGGCCCCATAGCAGTGGTCTGGTCTGTCGCTATGGTAGTTACACCCCTGGTTGTTTGAGTACATACAGTACCACGTGGTGAAGCAAACTGCCTGACAATAAAAGTACCCTCACAGCCTAGTGGCTTCTAGTATTTATACCTTAGAAGTCAAGTATTGCTTAGAATTATTTCCAATATGTACACACAATATTTTCTAATTCATATTTTGTGATTGACATTAAGATGAAAGACCTGTGTGTAATCAATATATATGTTTATTATAGGTTATGCTAGATGCTGTATAATTAGAGGGTTGTGTCTAATGATGTATTGGATGTCACAGTGCAGTACATCTACAGACCTTCCCTGTCCTCATCTCCTCGCTTGCAGCTAATTATTGGGATGTCCATGGACAGTGCGCCAATCTGTATATACAGCAATATGATATAGGCTGACATTTTAGGAGTGAGTTAATAATCGAGGCAGCATGCCGATGAACCATTTATGGGGACTCAGTCGCCTTGAGCTGTGCAGTAGGCAGAGGTCATTTAGCTTTTTGGTTTGCGGAGTGACAGATGTGTCCCCTCGGGATGTGTGCTGACCATGCGAATATGTCTTCTTTGTGCTTATCGTGCTCGGCCCTGTATTTCAAGCACTGAAACAGTTTACAAGCTTTCTAAGTTAAAGGGGCTGGCTTGTTTGCGAGGTCACCTTTAAATCTCCTCTAGACGACCATTTATATAAGTATTACAACTAGCAAAATTAGCCAATTTCTTTTCACAATTTTTTTTCAGGGTGGGTGGGTTGTGGACTGAATCAGTGGCCAAAATTGACCAGAGGACTATTCTATAGAATGTTGGACATTGCACATGTAGAAAGAACTATCCTGTTAATATATATTCAACCTTAAAGGCAGGGGTGTATTGGCCATAGACCTTACAGGGAAATTTCCCAGTGGGCTGATGCACAGAGAGCCACCTGAGACCTCCTCACAGCCAGCCAGTGGAAGTTTTTGGGGATGTATTTTGTGCTGTTGGCAGCTGTATTCTGGGATGGACTGTGGTATTTGGCTCTGTTGGGGTGGTATAATGTGCCACAATATGGTATTGCTGGCCCTGCCTTCCATCAGTTTGGACCCGATTACAAAACAGGGTCATTTTAGTATTTTTTCCAGGGCCACTTTAAGTTCCCAGTCCGCCCCTGCTTAAATGGGTTGTGCCACTAATATAAATGTATCCCACCCAACAGATATCGCACCCTGGGGCAAATCTGTTTCAATTTCCCGTTGCTGTTGGCTAAGTCCTGCATTAGAGCTTATAATGTAGGACATAGGAAGCCTTATTAGCCTGTGAGAACAAGGGCTAGGGTTAGTGTCACATAATCTGCTGATGTCAGGAGACTGCCCTAAAGCATGATGGGACAGCGGTCATATGACAAGCCAGGAAGTTGGAAATTTGGGAAAAAAAAAAAAACAATCCAAGGAGGAACGGCAGGTAGAGTAATTGATGAAAACACTTTAGAGTGAAAAGTAGTTTATGGCACAACCCCTTTAATTCTAATGCTCTTGCAGCACAAGAGAAAACTATATAATGCCGTCAACATGATTTTATATAGCCAATGCTTGGGGCCCAAATTTCAACAGACAATACCGTAGATAACCATATGTAAAGATAGATCATTTCACATTCTTAAATATTCAACCATTTGTATTGTTTTAATAGACATGGAAAATGAATAAAATTAGCAAATAATTTAACTAAAATGAAATGAAAAATTGTTTCAGTTTCTACAGCTCCTATACAAACTTATCTGTTTCCATGGTATCAGACTACAAACAAATCTGGTGTAGTCTGATACTGCAGTCATTCTCACTACTATCTAACCCCAACTTCTTGCTAACATACATTAGGTATAGTAGACTATTTTCACATGTTAAACATATTGAGTTGCAACTCTCAGACCTTATATTCATTATTTTTATCCTAACTGTATTAGCAGCATGTTTTACTCTCAAGTGCATATTTTAGAGATGAAAACAGAACTGTGATATGCACATGATAGTGCCAACAACATTTACTAGTGCATTCTTCTCCGTGGATCTACACTGTATAATTTTCCTTTTGTTTGGACAGTCATTTCAATGGGGATTAATTAAACAGAATGGAATGGATCTGGAACAGTTCTACAACATACAAATCGGGCTGTTGCATGCAGCCAGATGTTTTTGTGTACATATACTCTTACCGTGGTTCTTACATTTAAAAAATCCTGAATAATTATGGGAAAACACATAATTTCCACATAATATTGAAACCATTTTTCATTAGAGTTTGTATAATATTAACTGAAGGCTAAAATGACTTTACATTGATTCCTATTTAATGAAACCTCTATAATACTAGACGGTTCAGTGTATCACTCGGATTCAGCAGACGGCATCTCTGGGAATTTGATGCTTACCCTGAATCTCTGCTTTGCACTGTAGACAGGCAGAAAGTACAACCTAAAACAATCATTAATGGGGTATTCTGGTTACATCAAGTTCTAGAGGATAGGAGATAACTATTATATCTTTGGGGGTCCTATCAATGGGAGCCCCACCGATCACGAGAATGGGGACCTCATAACCTGGAGGAACAATCTAAATGTTACAGCTTGGTCAAATGGAGAATATTATGGATAAGTTTTCTCTATAGAAAAGTATAATGCTATATATGTTAATGCTATATATAATTTTGCAGACACTAATCAATTCCAACAATGGAAATCTTAGACCATTTTTGACTGGGCTCAATGGTCAGTAGGTAATATTTGACGATAATGTAAAGGACAAGAGTGCTCATTCTGTAATAAAGTGTTCAGGGATTTTGATGGGTTGTCTGATACATTACATTACAGGCTATTTGAGAAAAGTCAATAGCTTTTGCAATCATAGTTTACCCTTCTCTGTAACATCTGGCCAAAAATTATATGAACTAACAATGGAATCTAAATGGATTTAAAGAAATTGTTCTATTTCATATTTCCACGACGAGATGAGACTAAGCACTGGCCTCAGGTGGCCGGGTTTAGGAAAACAGTTAAGTGGGCCGGTGTTCCGCTGTTTCTGTAGATCTCATTGTAGAGAATGGAAGCTACACAAACAATGTAGCAGGACAAGCTACACTGCTGCTGCTGTATCTTTTTTTTTCCATAATCCTGAAAACTGCGAGATGGTACAACCCAGTGCAAAATATGTAACAGTGTCCCACCTGCCATATACCATTCATATTAAAGGGGTATACCGTTTTTTCAAGTTATCCCCTATCTACAAGATAGGGAATAACTTTAAGATTGGTGGGGTCCTACTGATGGCACCCCCACAATCACAAAAATGGGGGTCCCCTACCCCCTGCAGCTCCCCTGTAATGACTGGAGTGGCCGGTCACACATGTGCCTGGCCACTCTATTAATTTCTATTTGAGTTCTGGACATAGCCGAGAACAGAACTCCCCTATCTCTGGAACTCCCATAAAAATTAATGGTGTGACTCTGGTCATTTTTGGGGAGCTGCAAGGGCCTGCAGGGGGTACGAGTTCCCTGTGATCGGTGGGGATCCCAGCGGTAGGACCTGTACCGATCTTAGTTATCCCCTATCCTGTGGACAGGGGATAACTTGTACCAACCAGAATAGCCCTTTAATAGTGTCTTCCTATGTGGAAGAGATGATGCTGGGCCCCTCAATCACCAGGGTCTGGGTATGACTGCTACCACTGCAAACTCTTGCTATGCCTATGAACTAATAGCACATACAGCAGAAAGAAACCGCATAGCAATAACTTCTTCACAAATCTTCTAAAATAAATTCCAGTAGATGTTGGTACCAGCTGGAGAATATGTAACTTGGCATATCAACAAGACCATTAGGAACTGCTGATTGATTTTATCTACTACCAAACATCTTGCGCTAGATACATAATGAAAACCAATGTTGGCTATTGTGGGTTACTATGGGGTCCCCCGAGTTTTCAGAAACGATCGCTTCATCACTGTATTTGTGGTAATTAACACAAATTATGTTTCCATGCACAGTCATGCTACTTTCTAGTTCACTTCCAGCAGTGATCTGGGTTGATCATAATAAAATGCCTGATGTTGCAGACTCATCCCCTGCAGACAGAGACATATGGATGTCTCACTGGAACCAGTCTTGCCTGATTAAATTTCCCCCCAACTCTCATTTAACATTTAATTAAAGAACACAAAGAACAGACTAGTCCCAGCATTGATAAAATGAAAAATAAAGCAGCTAAGGGAAGAATGAATGAGCCACACAGTTAACCCATTTTTTTCAGAGGCACTTGATAAAAAGCGTAATGAGAATTCCAAACCATCCAAGAAACCCATCAATTCCAGGGGGCAACATGACTTCTTACTTAGAAATACAAAAAGGTTACCAAATTTACAGACATGAAGATACGTGACATTTATAGTAATGATATTAATGAAACTCCTGGAGGACAGTTGTGTATAGTTGTTCTCGTATTAGCTTTCACTTCATTACTTCCTTAGGGTTGTCCTATGAAAAATTATCTACATTTTTCAAACCAGCATCTGGATCTGAATTTGCCTATAATACAAAATATACTATAGCCACTGAGTTATACAACAATATTTTTCTGTATATTGCTACCTTCTGTTATTTTTTCCCTATTTCTCTGACCACCTTGCTCTGGGAGGTTGCACATGCCCAGTTCCATCCTTCAACTGCCATAAGCCATAGCTACTGCCATCATCCCCTGCAGAGACATATGGATGTCTCACTGGAGCCAGTCTTGCCTGATTAAATTCCCCCCCGACTCTCATTTAACATTTATTTGAAGCTGTTATAGCTACAGAGAGACAGGACAACTCCTGCCCCCGAGCTGTGATAGGAAGTACGGCAGAAGAAAGCACACACCCCTGAGCTTCCAGCCTGAAATAAATCTAACAGGAATTGGAGCAATGACTGGGGAGATCTCTGGATCCATGTGAGGTACAGGGCTGGTTCTAGAGTAGAAAGAATAGAAAGAGGTTGTCATGTACTAGATGATGTTTTCATTCTTTACATTAGAGAAGTTGTGTAGCCAGTACATATTGATGACTAGAGCGAATTTTTGAAAAGTTTGATTCGGCTGATTCGCCTAATTATACAAACAATATTTTTTTGTAAGTAGTGGGTGCAATAACAGGGAGCTGCGATAGCGCCGCCCCCCGTCATTGTTCCCCTCAGATGCCGCATTCATACATGATCTCGACATCTGAGTGTAAAAACAGTGTAAAATTAAGATTTAAAAAAAATTTAATCAAACTTACCACCTCCATTTGCTCATGCAGGCCGGCCTCCTCCATCTTGCTTGAAGACCTGTTACGAAATCTCGCGCCGCGTGAGATTATGCCATCACGCTGGCCGGCATGGTGACGTCATACGTCACCATTCATGGGATTTCGGCCGGGATCTTTAATCAATATAGTGACTAGTAGCCCTTTGCGTGTAAATGGAGATGGTGTGAATGGTGTGATTTATTTATGTATGTTTTTTACACTAATGCGAAGCACAAGAAAATTCAAATTGGAGGCGAATTGAATTTATCCTGAAATTTGGATCGAATTCCGCTTAGTGGGATCCAATTTGCTCATCTCTATTGATGACCTATCCTCAGGATAGATCATCAATATCTGATCAGTGGGGGTCCGACAACTGTTTGAAGAGGAGGTGGCTCTCTTTCTAGCACTACTTCTTCTTACGAGGAGATTACACTGTATGTCGTCTCTCAAGTCTCGGTGGTGCATCCATTTATTTGAATGGAACGAGCACTTGTAATTACACTGTGCAACTGCTGCAAGCGAGACGACATGCAGTGTGCTCTCGAAGAGGCAAGGGTTCCGGGTGTTGGACCCCAACCGATCAGATATTGATGACCTATCCTAAGGATAGGTCATCAATATGTACTGGCTGCACAACCTCTTTAATCTTGGAATAACCCCCTTTAGGTCTTATCAGGTCTGTATTACATCGCATGCATGTACTGGTATTAAGCCGATGTTGCATTGTAGAGAGTGTACACAAAGTGATCCATTTCATCTGTAACCATGCACAAACTTATATGACTACTCCTCTTAGACTGCGCTGATCTTGGAGTAGGTTTGTAGTCACGTGTCTACGGGATCGGGGGAAAATAATTTGGATGGAGCCTAAATGCAGTCAAGTTTCATCCATTTAAGTTGGTTAAAAATACAAAACTAGTAGCCGGTAATTGTTTCATGAAAGTGTCGGTATAAAATATTTAGAGGTTTTAGATCTCGGAGGGCCATGTAATGGAATGGATGTGTTGCGTGTTGAGACAGGTTGCTTTATTTGTTCACATTACTCAATCTACAATGAAAAAGAAAACAGCAGAATAAGCAGGTCAGGGTTTAGCCAGTTATAAGTCTTTTCCTATAGTAGAGGCATGCTGGAATGTGTATAATTTTGTAGCTTCAAAGGGTTTTCCGAGATTTAACCATTAGGATACCGGAAGTTTTTTCATTTTCATTTTTCTTCGCTATCTTCCTTGAGCCACAACTTTTTTTATTTTTCCGTTCACATAGCTATATGAGGTTAGTGAACTCCATAAAAACAAAACTCCTAAAACTATAGAGGAATTGTATTTTGTTCTCCAATTCAACCCCTTTTGGAATTTTTTTCCCAGTTTCCTCCTACATTGTATACATTATTAAACACTGCCATTAGAAAGAACAACTTGTCATGCAAAAAAACAAGCTATGTGAACAGAAAAATGAAAAGGTTATGGCTCCGGGGAAAGCAGAGAGTAAAAAATGAAAATGAAAAATTGAAAATTGCTGCTTTAGGAAGGGGTTAAATGACTGAATATATTATACAGCTAAAAGGAAAGTATCTCATAGTTGCCTGTACAGCCTCTGTATTAAAAGGTACAGCTCTGCAGGCTTGAAATAGAGCAATACGGAGTGAAGTCTAGACAAGTTGGTTACTTGTTCAGCCTGACTGCTCTCTGTGTGACCAGCAAAGTCACCATTATTTATACTGAATCACTGCCATGTAATCAGTAGGAAACCTATGAAAAAAGCAGATAAGGCTGGCATCACACAATACCCACCTCGTGAAAGTAAAAATATGTAATCTGCATACAGTCAATATCATGAAGCAAATATTTTATTAACCAAGCACCACTTAAATAATCACAGTTTGGGTGATCCCTAACCTAGTGACATTAAAACATGTTGAAATGGCCTATGTACGATTTCCAAAAATACAACAATGATATAAATCTAAAAAAATAGAAATATCACTCATAGGTGGGAAGGGTAAAGACATAAAATGATCCA
Organism: Rhinella marina; assembly: GCA_900303285.1. Taxonomy (NCBI): domain Eukaryota; kingdom Metazoa; phylum Chordata; class Amphibia; order Anura; family Bufonidae; genus Rhinella; species Rhinella marina. Next base: position 319,104 of record ONZH01017280.1, on the reverse strand, counting down.
AGAAGACCCACGGGAAAAAAATTCAAATTGGATTGGAATTATAAAAAAAAACATTCAACCACAGTTTTATGTTTTTTGTTTTTTTTTTAACACCATTTCCTATGCGGTAAAACTGACCTGTTACTTGTATTCTCCAGGTCAGCATGATTACAACAATACCACATTTGTATAGTTTTTCCTGTGTTTTAATACTGAACAAAAAAATTTTAAACTTTGGAAAAACACAATTTTTTCTTTGCATTGCCATAACATTTTTATTCTTATATGTATGGAGCCGTGTGAGGGCTCAATCTTTACTTTTTATTGATACCATTCTGTGTTGTATTTGACTTTTTGATCACTTTTTATTCAAAAACGGCTTCAAAAACTACATCAGGAAACCTGACCTTATGGACGTACCCTAACAATAATTGCTGCAGGTAACGAATGCCAATTAGAGCTTGGTAAACAATAAAATAATATAATACATATAATATTTTTCAGAGCCAAATCCTGTTCTAATACTTACCTTTCTGTTATACATCTGTGCTGCTCTTTACATTGAAATTGGACCAGGCATCATTATAGCCTGACATATGGATTCTGTCTCACAGTTCCCATATACATTTTTTATTAGATTCTTTGTATTGCAAGTCTTTCCACTCCTGAGAAAGAAGTGATTCTGTGGAGTTACCATTGTACCTTCATCTCGGAGGTGGAGCGCCTCTGTTGTGTGAGATGAATGGGACTTGCAGCAATAGGATTGATATACATAAAGCATTTTTCTTCAGCCCTTATTGATTTAAAGGGTGGGTCATCGGTGAACTTTGGTTTCTGCTGAGCACAATTGCTTGTGGTTGAGCATTATTGTATTTATTAAATAAAAGAACAAAATCACAGGAGATGCAATTTTGTCGAACAGTTTTCAAAAAATTTACTGTACTGAGCAGGAAGCAACTTGTGATGAGCGTTTTTTTTTTAAATTTGATTTGGCGCTAGTGATCCGGCAGGCTATTTAGGCAGGGATCTCTCTCTAATGAGGACTGGCGGAGATCCAGCTACAGAGAAATCCAGCAGGCTATTGCCTGCTAGAACGGACTACTGTATCTTTAGCTCTAGTGTGAAGCTAGCCTGAGAAATCTGGTGCAGGTCAAAAGTGCTCCAATTGCCCTGAAAAGTTGTGGATGACCTTCTGGAGTCCAGTAGAACTATGCGCAGCTTATTTCAAGCTCCTTCACACCAAGCTCCAATATTATGGCTCTGAGTAAACACATGGCTGCTGGTGATGGCAAACAGCCTCTTAAGCTCCCTAGCATCAAGACATTACTATTAACTCCCTGTTATTGGAAAATATTATAATATTACAGTACAACCACAAGTCTAATGTACAAACCTAGTTTGGTGTCCTTAACCAAAATGTGCAAAGTTCTGATACGGGCCAGCTTAAAGATAGTGTAAGCTTAAACATGATTTCTAGATCTACACCAGATTTATAATAGGGGCTCGGGCTGGATAAGAAATATGGTGCAGGGATAAACATTTTTGTACCGACTATTGCTTGGCTTACTGTAAGACAGAATTTTACACAATTGTGTTACACAAAGCTACATCTTAAGCCATGTACGTTTCCTATGAAGCCAGCCCTCCCCCACCCCCACCAACTAAGAAAGGTCCATTTTTGGGGCGAGTTGTAAAAAAATTAAAGAACCCCTAGTCATGCCACATTGACAGAGACAAATTATTAAATTTAGGCCAGTGTCTCCATGTGAATCTATGAGATAAAACATGAAAAAACATCTGTGTGCCTCTTCAAAAAATTGTATGTACTGTATAGGCACATGGCGGTCTATGGATACCATAGTATACACCTATACAAGACAGATCTATAATGTGGCCATCATCTCTTCCGCTGCCGACTATAGTGATGTCACTGATATAAAGGGTAAAGTATAGAAACAATTCTGACCCTCCCCCTTCCTTCGTCTTCCACAGTTACTAAAACATTATACAATACCTCTTCCTGGTTTTGATATGCAGGCTCCTCCATTAAAATTTCGTCATGCATTCCTAAGCATTCCGAAGTTCTCCATTACGAACTGTTATTTGGGGCTAAGGTTACAGAATCAGTAAATTGCTGCTGTCTGGAATTGCTGCCTTTTAATAGTCAGGTGCAGAAAAAGACGTGAACTTGTATGGTGGATAATCAAAGAGAATATGATGGCAAAGATATTAAAGTTCAGTTAAAAATAAATGTAATAAACTCCAAATACCGCAACTAAAGTTGACATTTCAGAGGAGCAAAAGACTGATACAAATTAAATGTCATCATTTCAAGTTAACTTGAGTTTATCAGATTTTTAGAAGCACATATTTGGGAAATTTAAAGAATTTAAATAATTTTTTGGAAGTTATTGAATAGCTAACATGAATTTTGCAGTATATTGGATCTGTGGACAGTATATTGGATCTCTGAACATTAATTGCCCTTGAATGTTAGTATGACTGGGCAGATAAACTGTGACTGGCAAACAGAGAAGATCAAACTTCATACAAATAGTCCACAAATCATAGAGTCAAAATAGCTGTTATGGTACCTATAGAGATGAAGGGAGCCCAACTCAGACCCTTGCCCAGGCCCAAGTGATATAAATCTTCTACTCTCAACAGACTCCAGAACCTTGAAAATATGGTATGGGCCAACTGGATAAATTAGCTTTTCTGTGCTACAAGCATAAGGGAACCTGAGGGCTTGGTCACACGGTCAGGTTTTCTAATGCAGTTTGGAAAGCCAAAACCAGGAGTGAATTACAAAAAAAAAGATGATAAGTTGTATCTGTCTTTATACTTTTTCTCCTTTTATGGTGAATTTCTTATTTTGGCTTCCTAAACCAGGAAACATGACTATGTGGTCATACCCTCAGAAAAAGCAAAGAGGTATGATAATATGAAGTATGCCAAAGTTTTCTTTTGGGAATTTCTCATTACACATTTTTAAAAAGCTGTCCATTTTTATAATTCAGTTGTCTTTTCTCTTGTTTTTTAAATGCAGGCCTGAAAATCCATATCTGCACACTTAACAAATTTCACAAATGTAATTAAAGGGGGTTCTCCACTTTTGCTATATTGATGAATGCTGGAACCTCCACCAGCTGCCTTTTCTTTCCTGTTTACCTTCCTGCCGCCTACATTGCAGCGGCAAACAGGTATAATTACAGCTCTGCCAACCCATTCCCTTCAATGGGATGGCTCCATCCTATTCCCTTGAACCTCCTTAAGTATATTTGTAGATTAGTACCGTAAATCTCCTTTAAGGTACAGCCACACAAATTTTAATCTAAATCCACATGCCTATGCTATGGTGGATAGTTGCTGTGTATGTGAATCCATTCTTACAGATCTGTGCAGTCAGGCTAGTTTCACGCTAGCGTTAAAACGATCATTGTTGGAAAGGGCTGGAGCACCGCCAGAGCCCATTGACTATAATGAGATCCAGTGGAGATCCAGCCTATTTTTTTTTTTCCAACAAATCTTGGCACTAATGTTGGAAACAGGCCGGATCCCAACCATGTCCCATTATAGTCAAAGGGCTCCGGCAGGGAAAGGCGGTATCTGGCTATTCTGGATACAATCAACTCTGGTCCATTTTCCTAGAAAAGTCTGTCTCTCCCCCTCCAACCCTCCCTCCTCCTGTCTTGATTTCAATTACACAAAATTCAGGAAAGTTTTTGAAAAGTTCAGGTTGAATTTTAGAATTCATTTTCGCATGTAGTAAAATGTTATAAGGTCTACATCAAAAACAATAGCAAATAATAAATATACAGTATATGGTATTCTGCATGTGTATAGGAAATGGTATGCATTTTATATAGAGTCTGTATATAGGAATACCTCTTCTGGAGTTATAATGCTAAAAATAGCTGAAAACACAATAAAGGAGATGACAGAATAAGAGGAGATGACAGAGGGGGTGAGCGAGGAAGTGAATATGCACAAAGCCATGGCGGGGAAGACGATAGGGATGTTGAGAACTGGCTCCAGTCCATACTAAATGCAAAGAGATGATGGACAGGCATGGGGCACATAGCATTCTACATAAGGCTCCTATTCATCTTGTTTTGACGGCCTGTTCTTTTGAGATATTATGCCCTGTCCACATCAATGACAAAGCTAAAAAACTTTCTGCAGCATAAAAGGCTGGCTTCCCATTATTTAAAGATTGACTTCTCACGTGCACACCTCATGCATACAAGACGCATAAAAAAAAAATCTTACTGTAAAGCTTTTTAACCAAATGTGATGAAAATACAATTGCTTATTTTCTAGGTGTTAACTTTGAAACAAGATGTTAATGAAGGCTGCTCTGCCGCTAACAAGTAATTTGCGCGATGAACCGCAGACGTCCCAATATGACATGTACGAGGGCTATTATTATATTGCCACAAAAATTATTCCCTTCATTATTTAGTGACGAGCAAGAACAGGTGACAGCATCTCAGGATACAGAACAGAAAGATCAGACACAGCAAACTGTTCTTAGCTGGAAATGAAAGGTTTTTCTAATGGTAAAAAATATCAAAGGACGCTTAAAGGGGTATTCTCATCTTAGACAATGGGGGCATATCGCTAGGATATGCCCCCATTGTCTTATAGGTGCGGGTCCCACCGCTGGGACCCGCACCTATAGCCAGAACGGAGCGGGGAGCGCTGCGCCTGGAGGACCCCAGGTTTCCGGGGGTCCGGCCACCACCAGGCGCAGCTCCCCGCGCCGCTCATAGGAATGAATGGGAGCCGGGCCGTGCATGCGCGGTCGGCTCCCATTCATTTCTATGGAGCCGACGGAAGTAGCCGAGCCAGCGCTCGGCTATTTTCGGCGGCCCCATAGAAATGAATGGAGGGCGGCTGCGCATGCGCAGTGCGCCCTCATTCACTTCGGGGGCTCCGTTCTCGATATAGGTGCGGGTCCCAGCGGTGGGACCCGCACCTATAAGACAATGGGGGCATATCCTAGCGATATGCCCCCATTGTCTAAAATGAGAATAACCCTTTAACAAATGCATTGGTCATGGGTTTGGGTAAGAAAATTCATACAAGACCTATAGATGATGATGCACATATGATTTCAAGTGGTAGAATTGGCCTAAATAAATTGAGCAGACCTCAAAAGAACAGAATTATACAAAGGGGGATATGGGATGTGACTTGGGGGTACAATATGCTGACATACCGTATACAAAAAGTAGATGTTATACTATGCTAGTGGTGCCTAACTGGATCCCAAAATGTCATCCTGAAGAATAGTAGTGGTATCTTAGTAGTGATCTTGTTTTTTTTCCGGGGGTGTACGGCTGTATGCAGATCTTTTTTTAGGATAGCTTAGTTTTTAGGATAACCAGAAGTACAATGATGAGTACTAGTTCACTTCATCATTCTCAGACTATCTTTTTTTTCCTTCTTTTTGGAACTTTCTGGGAACGTTCTTTCAAAGAAAGATCTTTCATTCATGAACAATCTTTCTTTGAACAAAAGACTTTTCATCCAACTGTCGGACGACAATATTGAACACGGCCAACTTCTTTTCAGACGATAATGGTCTGTGACCAGTCGGCTAAGGCTACTTTCAGTAGTTGGGGAACTACCTGCTGGATCCATGCTAACGCCTGCCCACTGTGCCGCTCTAGCCCCATTCACTATAATGAGGACAAGTTGGAGGTCTGGCCGCAGCACGGCAAACATACCGAGAGGCGGCCGGACAAAAACTACAGCACACCCCTTCAACCAATGAACATTCGTTTTGGTTGAAATTGTCCAATTTGATCAACTTAAAAAAAAAGGTAGACTATGTTTTGTGTGGGAAACCCCTTTAAGAGTCCTGCATCTCTTAATAAACTGGTGGGGTTTTTACTAAGACTGTGTGAAACGCCAGTCTTTAGTAAATGACCTCCATAATATTTCATTTACTACACTTTTTGACACAATTTGCTGAGTACTGAGTATTTTGTGTCATCACTGAACATCATTTTGATATTCCGCTACTTTGGACCTTGAGAGGCATCTGCTTTGACATATTGCTGTGGTATCAATGCAGACTTTAATCCACTTTATGCATCCAGAGCAGAACATCTAGTACGTCACTCATGACCTATATTTGTACAGCAGTAAACAGAAAATTCTACATGAAGACACGACTGATGAGACATTTAAGGGTTTGAGATGGAATCCTCAAAGTTTTCCTTTGTTTAGAGATTTAAAGGGATAGCAGTAAATTAACATTCCTGATTTTACATCGTATAATCAATCATAGTTCCTTAGTAATACTTTCCATACGGTTTCCTCAGTTCACTGCCAGAAATGGCTATGACCATGAACGGTAACTTAACATGGGACTGTACATAGCCACTTGTCAGAATATCACTGTTCACACCTATCTTGTTATGCCTATGACGTTGAGCAATGATATTGGGCATATTTAAAGTGTATGACACATTCACCAAAATCACTGAAAAGGAAATATTTTTGAAAAGATTCATGTATAAAAACTGTATTGCAGGTTTTCATAGTGTATGTATAGTAAAATTCCTCTTATCTGTGGGACCTGATAGGACCCAGGTTGGCACCTAAACTGGATTACCAGAGTGTGTTAGGAAACTACAGTATATCAAACACATTTGTAGAGTCTTTACAAAGAACTTCCTTACAGATTATGAAGTTCTATATCACAGAGCAGTTCTGGATTCTCAGGATTTCTGAATTGTTGGATCCTAGAAATTTTATCATGTAACTAAGCGGAGTTATCTCATTAAAACATTGATGGAAAATGTCTAGTATATGCCATAAATGGGGGCAGATTGGCCATAGACCTTACAGGGAAATTTCCCGGTGGGCTGATACCAAGGGGGCCTCCTAGGTCCACCTCACCGCCGGCCAGTTGAAGTTTTTGGGGATGTATTTTGTGCTGCTGGCAGTATTTTATGATGGACTGTGGTGTTTGGCTCTGTTGGGGAGGTATAATATGCCACAATGTGGTATTGCTGGCCCTGCCTTCCATCAGTTTAGACCCAACTTCAAAATATGGCCACTTTTAGTATTTTTTCCAGTGCCACTTTAAGTTCCCAGTCCGCCCCTGGACATAAATGTTGGATCAATGAATGTCTGACTACTGTGACCTCTTGCAACCACTAGAATGAAATTAAAAAACTAAGAAGGCAAAAGCCATTTTGACTCCTGTTGATCCATTTATCTCATGTTGGTCCACTACAGCAAAGGCCGATCTTGCTGCCTTTGAAGAAACTGATACTAGACACAGTAGCGCCAATTTTAGTGCCACTGCCACATTATTGTAACAAGCGGGCTTAGCTCACAACAGTCACTCCACCACCAATTGGTGGCATGTTCTATCTCTACTGAGAGAACCCCTTTCATGTAGTGAAATAAGCTCCTGCACAATGCCGTTATCTGCAGTCCATTGCTGAATAATCATATTCTGGGGAATAACATTATATTATAAATTTGTCATATAAGCATTTTTACCTAAAAGAAAAGGGACCATTGTTTCCTCTTCATAGAGTAATGCATGCATGCATATCTATATTCCTTAATGAACATTTCTAGGTAATGAGGTTCTAGTAATTCCCTTATTAGGAAGTGATTTTTGATCTTTCACTATGTACTATACCCACTGCTATAATTATTCTGCACATGTGACCTATATGGAAACATGGGCACAGTTCCTAATGAGAATTAATTAATGGCATTGTAAACAGTATTCACTTAATGGTTAAGGTAATTTAACTAAGCTCTCCTCCGATATTTCTCCTCATCCACCCTGAGCTTTCCCTGCTGTATTCCTCCACTGTTGCAAATTTGCTGAGCATTGACCTAAATCCCTTCAGACCTAAACAGAAAGAGACAGGATGGGTGGGGGGAGGGGAGATTACGGGTGAATGAGAAATGGAGCCTCTGACTCTCTGTCTTTTACCTTCTTCAGTAACATTTACTGGACACGTGCATTAAAAGTAATCTGACCCCATTTTTAGATTATGCCATGGTATTTTTGCACAGGCCCATCAAAATGTCCTAAGAAAGTGCTGCAAGCTTCTAATGACAGGCATTCATGATGATTTATTATGTTTAACTGACCTAATACCCAATGTAATTGATTCGATCATATTTGGTGTCCCTATTCATTTGATATAATACACAAGAGCATATGTAGTCATAAAGACAGCCCCAGGAGATGCCATAGGATCTGTGGAAATATGGACCAGAGGTCCATTTACATTGGAAAGAACATTCCTAAAACTTTATTTCTCATAAAAAGGTTTGCGATTTACCCAACAAATGAACAAAACTCTCATGTGTTGGGTGATCTGTTATTTATGTGGCACGCAAAATCAACATTTGTCAGCAGCACATCATTCTGTGTAAACAGGGACAATCAATGTATCTGTATGGGGATGAATGATTGCAGTAGGGATTGTGCTGCCCCATACAGAGGAACCGACTACTTCATATAAATGCAGCTCACATGAGTGGGCAATGATCGGGAATAAACAGTTCAATCCTGATCATTGCCCTAAATATCAGCCCATGTATGTGGACCCTTAGACTGGTACAATTCCCAGTGCCCATGGGACCAGGGTTCCCTCTACCCACAGGTTCCTCAGGAAAAAGTGATCGTTCAACCCTTATACACAGGGAATAATTGCTGCATATAAATGCATCTCACATGAATGAGCAATGATCGGGAATGAACAGTTCGATCCTGATCATTGCCCTAAATATCAGCCCAGGTATGTAGGCCCTAAGACTGGTACAATTTGCAGTACCCATGGGACCAGGGTTCCCTCTACCCACAGGTACCTCAGGAAAAAGGGATCGTTCAACCCTTATACAGAGGGAATGAGTTCTGCATATAAATGCAGCTCACATGAGTGGGCAAAGATTGGGAATGAACAGTTTGCTCCCGATAATTGCCCTAAAGATCATGCCATATATGTGGGCCCTTAGACTGGTACAATCCCCAGTTCCCATGGGACCAGAGTTCCTTCTACCCATAGGTACATCAGAAAAAGGAAGAAGGTGGACCTTCACAGGTCTCACATTGGGCAGCTTCACAGGTCTCACATTGGGCACATCCATAAATTTTCACCATTGGAAGTCACTTCTCTTCTTCTTCATTCACATACTACGCATTTGTTGCACCCATTCCATTCCTTTGAATGGGGCTTGCAGAAATTTATGCACATCCACACGTCTGCCATATGTGGACATAACCTTCATGTGAATGGGGTTGTTTTGGCGGCAAGCACATGGATTTCTGCATGCCCAATTCAGAGGAAAGGGACAGTTCAAGAAGTTTCTGCACTTAATCTTGAGCATGTGGATGTACCCTTATTCATAATGAACTACTGGCATGAACAGTCCTTTTAGAAATTATAATTAGAAAAATGTTTATCTAATTTCTCAGTCATAATGCTTGATATTTCCAATTATAGCATTTAATACCACAGTAAACAAGAATACAGATCCTTCATGAACCTCTCTGAGATCCAAGTGCCAAACCTTTGAGTTTATAAACTCTGGAGCTCATCTATAAAGCCACGAGAAAGAAGGACTAAATATAATATATCGGGTTGTGTATGCTATAAAGACTGGCAATGGACATGATAAAACTGCATAAACAGCTAGTAAAACATCCATTGCCTGCATTTTGGAATGTGTCATACATGTGAGCCAACCTTATAATTACCTGTTCTCATGGAGAACATATACTATGGGTGTGGTAATAATTAATTCTATATTATGGTTCAACTACGTGACTAGCTATTTGTCCACTGACCTACATTGGCTCCTATTACCTCAACTGAACAGAACCTTTTGACGTATCCAGGAATTATCATAAATATGTGTAACTAAAGTGATAAGATTTTGTATATACACCTAAACAGTGACTCAGACTGGATGATAAATCTGGTGCAGGGATGGACACTCTTGTCTAGCTTTATACCAACTATTGGTTGGATTACTGTGGCGCAATTTTGGTGTAAAGTAGTATATCTTAGGCCACGCAAATTTTGTCTATACCCCTTCCCACTAAGCCCCACCCCAATCAGAAAAATTTATAGAAACTCTACTCTGTCAAATTGCACACGTTTTTAGACAGATTCTAAGCACAAGCACTGGTTCAATGTATTGTAGATTATTGTCAAGTATCTGTAGATAAATCAATTCTAGGTTATGTATGAAATTTTACCATAATACTGGATATTTTCCGGGGAACTGGAGACTATGAGATTCAAGCAAGATTCTTTAGTTTCAGAAAGTGGATGGTATTTCCCTTGTATGATTAATTCCAGATACAATGCAGAATTTTTGGTTGATTTCAGTGGATAACAGATACCATTTATCATGCCCCTATGCCAAAACCAATGGCATTAAAAAGTTGCAAACCTTGGGTATGAGACTTTTTAGATGCCATTTGCGCAAAACTTATTGTGCAAATGGCATTTTTATGCCACTCTTGGCAGATTTATAGCATAAATGATAATGTGCTGATGTAGATCTCATTCTACGCGCACGGATCGCCAGAGGATATGCTAAATTCATGACGAGACATGAACCTTGTCATAATTTAAGCGCATTAACTACACCAGATTAAGAGGTGTACAAAATATCAGTCTTAATAAATGACCCCCAGTGTATGCAGCTACATAAGTAAGAGCGATAAAGAAGACCTGGTCTTGTATATGCACAGTTGGAAATGTCATCTTTAGACATTGCTACACAGGCAGAGCAAGCAATCTTTGTTTGGTTTCCTGGATATCATGACAAAAAATTATTGTGCCCTATATAATAAATTTGGTTGGGTCAATGTTGCCTGCCAGATGCAACAGTAAAAATTTTGACCAATTTTCTCCGTAGTTGAAATGGACCCCAATGGATCCTGATACCATTGATTTATCATGACTCCATTTGTTTTCTGTGCAGTCAAAAAGCAGCCAAAATGGAAAAACATTGAGAAAAATTTTGATAATTGTTAATTATGGACACAATATAGAAAACACCTTCTTTTCATTAGAATCACTTCTTTACATTCAGCATTAAAGGGGTTATTCGGGAAGTGATAATGAGGACCTATCCTCAGTATAGGTCATCGTTATCACATCAACGGGGTTCTAAGTCCCACCATTTCCACCAATCAGCTGTTTCGGGGAGCCGATTTGTGCAACGGAGCTCTCCAAGGACGGCAGCTTTCCAAGGACAGCGCTGTACATCATATAGTGGCAGTGCTTGGTGTTGCAGCTCAGCCCCATTGACTTGAATGGGGCTGAACTGCAACTAGGCCATGTGACCAATGTACAGTGATGTACCTGACCTAGAAAGAGGCTGGGGCACTCAAGGCCTCTTCTAACAGCTGATCGGCGGGGCTCCTGGGTGTCGCTCCCCTGCAGACCTGATACTGATGACCTATCCTGAGCATAAGTTATAAATATCTTTTTCTGGATAACCTCTTTAAAAACTGTGTATTACAAGACTTGATAGAAGCTTGCTGTCAGAAACATAAATATAACAAAGATAAAAGTGATTTTAGAGCTTTAGTTTAAATTTTGCTTTTATTAAGCTTTTCAGATTTTACAAAGAAAATTAAGAAAATAACACAAAGCATCATGACATTAGTAGTCTTGAACAATGGCCAATTGTTACAATTTCTCAGTTAAAAATGAAGACATTTTTGTAGGTTCACCAAAAACAGTAATGTCACTGTGAGCAAGCTATATATGTAGTACTGAAAAATGTCCATAAACTGCAAGCTGACTTGGACTTTCTGAGTGTTTGGGCAAATGAGGTTGAGAAGGATCTAGATGTACTTGTAAATCACAGACTAATTAACAGCATGCCATGTCAATCAGCTGCTTCTAAGGCCAGCAGAATACCGTCATGTATCAAAAGAGGCATAGACTTGTAGGACAGGATGGAATATTACCATTTTACAAAGCTTTGGTGCAGCCTCATCTGGAATATGAAGTTCAGTTCTGGGCACCAGTCCAAAAAAGGATGCCCTGGCTCTGAAAAAAGTACAAAGAGGAGCCACTAAACTGATAAGGGGAATGGTGGGTCTTAGTTATGGGGAAAGATTAAAGGGGGTTTCTGGTAATATTGATTTTTAAGCAAGTGCTTGCAGCCTGCACACTGAAATAGAAGATTCATACTTACCTGCTCCACATTGCTCTAGTCCTTATGGCTGCCTCCAGTTTGTCCAGGAGGCATCTGGAGAAGAAAAAGTTCCGTCTCCGGAGAAGACAAGGCTTCTTCACCATAAAAGCTGTAAATCTGTGGAAAATTCTACCTCAGGAGGTGGTCACAACAGGAACAGTCAGTAGATAGTATTAAAATAGGCTTAGATGAATTCTTACAATTAAAGGGGTTTTCCAAGTTATATATATTGATGACCTATCCTCAGGATAGGTCATCAATATCAGATTGGTGGGGGTCCGACACCCGGCACCCCCGCCGATCAGCTGTTTGACGAGGAGGCCCGCGCCGTATTAGCGCTGCCTCCTCTCCACTGTTTACATGCTGGCCGTAACGGGGTAGTGGTGAGTAGGTGTAATTACACCTCACCGCCCCATTCATGTCTATGGGAAGAATCGCTTCCATAGACTCGCTTCCATAACATTAACACTTATGTAAATGTGTAGAAGTCTGGTTCTCACTCTCTTTCCCTTAATTCACAGCCCCACCCATCCCTTGGTTGAACTTGATGGATGTATGTCTTTTTCCCACCGCACTAAATATTTAGAAGGCTCTAATATCTTATCTCCATAAAGGGACACTTCTGGCATAATGTTATATTGTTTCAAACTCAATATTTACATTTTTTTTAGAAGACTTGGACATTTTACTTTTGGTAGTACTATGCCATTGGAAATTAACTACATAATATTGTCCTTCTGTAGCAGTCAGCACAATAATAAGACTTCCTATATAGATAGGTAATCCATTGTTAGTTTACTGCTGCTGTTAGAAACAAATGTTATCTGAAGGCTAATACTCATTATTAATAGTGGGTGTAGAATTGGGCTAAAAGTATGACAGCTTCATTTTTAGGCCTCGATAGGCCTAGATAAAGTTGCCCAAAGAAGTGCATTACCCCTTTCAATGTATTGTGTGATGCTCTTATTGAGTCCTCTTCCCCCTCTGGTCCAAGTGAATGGTCTGACCAAGCCAAGCGAGGCTGTTTTCCATGCTAAAAGTTCAAGATGAAGTTAAAGAGCCAGGACAAGACGCAGAATACATGGAATACTTAAGGCCCATTCACAAGTCATTTTTTGATGCCAGAATTTTGGTATTTATTCCAAAAGTCAATGCCAAAAAGTCAGTGGCGGATGCATGGAATGTGTCTCCCATTGTTTTCAAAAGAAAGTCGTACTGCCTTCATATAGACTTCACATAGTTCCTGGACCCCAATGCAAAATCTGTAATATGGCCTCCTACCTACGATGTGCAATTTCTAATAGTAGCATCTTTTTTGTGGCAGAGGAGCTTTAGGTCCCATCAGGCACCAGAGTTGGGGAGTCACAAGTACTTAGCTATCACTCTACAGGTGAACTTTGACTCTAGTTGATGAGCAGAACAACAATTCAGATAGTGTAACAATATTTGTGAGAAATGCTTAGAAATTCCTTGTCCTGTCCCTGTTCTTACCATACTGAACTCGGGAGTCTGAGTGGAGGAATTTTTCAGAGCAGATCTGAATTTCTGCCAAGCACAACATAACTTCATCTTTGCAGTCATGGGTGCGCAGCTGTGTCCTTCAGAACTGCTGACTGTTCAGAGTTTTAACATTTCTTTAATTAACGGCCAGTGAATCAATTAAATGTTATTTTCTGCAATCTATACAGCTAAGATTCATAATGACGTAAATGGTTGGCCAGCGCTGGCATCTGTGGATGTGGTCTGAGGTCCAAAGTACTGACTTTAAAAATAGATCATTAGACTGGCATTGAGAGATTGATCTTGACGCCATGCCATTACAGTTGGGACTAAGATTAAATAGAGAATTGATTCAAGATTATCACTCGTTTCTGTAAAAACCTAACACCGATAAATAGAATTTACCTTGAGAAGTGTACAATATAGCTATGTTCTCAAAGCCATTTTAGAAATATATTTCCATGGATCAAAGAAAAGCAGACTTTTTATTTTGCTCTCTTCTGATGAGATCTGGATGGATCCATTTTTGGAGAAAACTAAATCCCGTTACAGGTTAGCAATAGAGGATCATACTCTACCTCTGTATGTCTCCATACAAAAGTTTTTTTCTGTTGACAAAAAAAATTGTGGCATGCGTGATCATATTATCATATGATGGAGTGATCTCCAAAAATATCTTACATGATGGGTGGTACTCAGAGTCCACATGGCTTTGTGTTATGGAGAATATGTGTTGCCATACTGGCTGCTACATATACCTCTGAAAATCCAGTGTTCTGTATCCACAAGTTGAGGGACTTTTCAATTCCATAATATTCAAAAATGTCCGTCTCTAAATGTTGCAGTTTGTGTTTGCTTGGTTTAATGCCTAACGTGTGGACATACATCAAGAATTTAGGTGTGGCATGTTCCAAGGATATTTTCACATAGGCCGGTAATATTGCGGCAGTGCTTACAGAACTGGAACTTTACAACTTACAATGAATAAAAAATAACAAAATACAGAAAAGCATTCTAATTTTAGGTAAATGAATGGTTAAAAGGCTACGTCAGGATTTTAATATTCATGGTCTATCTACAACGTAGGTCATCAATATCAGATTAGTGAAAGTCCGACACCCGCACTACCACCAATCGGCTGTTTTAGAGTAGCTCCAGAATTAAAAGTTGACGCTGGAGCTACACAGCTCCATCCATTGTGTAGCGGACAGAGCTGGTAACTGCGACGCAGCTCTTAATGAAGTGAAGGGGAACAGCACTGCAGTTACCAGCTCCATTTATTAACCGGGTCGTCAACGCCAACTTTCAGAAATAACTAATTCATGGGATGTAGAGTATCAGACCCACAAAATCTGATAATGATGATCTATCCCGAGGATAGACCATCAATATTAAAATCCTAGACAGCCCCTTTAATGGTCAAATATTACCTATAGTGAGACTTCTGATTTATTTACTCTTTGACACACAGAGAGACACAAAAGAAAGGGCGAGTACCTCATTCAGTCATGAAATAGGACGCCTAGGTGTGTCTTGCCAGAAAGTCACATAGCCAGTTATTGCTAATTATCCTTAATTACTAGGCTTACTTCCAGTTGAACAGAAGCAATTTATTCTAAAAAGTTCAGAGATGCATTGTGCAATGTGTGCACATATGCAGGGCCGGCCTTTGGGGTGTGCGACCCGTGTGGTTGCACAGGGCGCTTCACTCCCGGCCAGTTAAGGGGCACCCTGCCAAAGCGCCCCCTTAATGGCCCGGCCTGCTCCTGTACAGCGTCTTGCGCCCCCCCTCAGACCTCAGATCAGCCCACCCAGCCACTTAAAAAAAAAACATACTTACCTGTCCTGTGCTGCCGCTGCCATCAGGTTTCCCGCTCCTCTGTCTTCCCTTTCGGCGCACACTATGACCTGACGCAGCGTGGGGGCACGCTGATGGGGGCACAAGACGTTGATCTGAGGTCTGAAGGGGGACACAAGATGTTGATCTGAGGTCTGATGGGGCACAAGACGCTGACCTGAGGTCTGATGGGGGCACATTGTGTTGATCTGAGGTCTGATGGGGGCACATTGTGTTGATCTGAGGTCTGATGGGGGCACATTGTGTTGATCTGAGGTCTGATGGGGGCACAAGACACTGATCTGAGGTTTGATGGGGGCACAAGATGCTGATCTGAGGTCTGATGGGGGCTCAAGATGTAGATCTGAGGTCTGAGGGGGGCACAAGACGCTGGTCTGAGGGGGGCACAAGACCCTGATCTGAGGTCTGAGGGGGGCACAAGACCCTGATCTGATGGGGGCACAAGACGTTGATCTGAGGTCTGATGGGGCACAAGACGCTGATCTGAGGTCTGATGGGGACACAAGACGCTGACCTGAGGTCTGATGGGAGCACAAGACGCTGACCTGAGGTCTGATGGGGGCACAAGACGCTGACCTGAGGTCTGATGGGGGCACATTGTGTTGATCTGAGGTCTGATGGGGGCACAAGACGCTGATCTGAGGTCTGATGGGGCACAAGACGCTGATCTGAGGTCTGATGGGGGGCACAAGACGCTGATCTGAGGTCTGAAGGGGGACACAAGATGTTGATCTGAGGTCTGATGGGCCACAAGACGCTGACCTGAGGTCTGATGGGGGCACATTGTGTTGATCTGAGGTCTGATGGGGCACAAGACGCTGATCTGAGGTCTGATGGGGGCACATTGTGTTGATCTGAGGTCTGATGGGGGCACAAGACGCTGATCTGAGGTCTGATGGGGGCACAAGACGCTGATCTGAGGTCTGATGGGGGCACAAGACGCTGATCTGAGGTCTGAAGGGGGACACAAGATGTTGATCTGAGGTCTGATGGGGCACAAGAAGCTGATCTGAGGTCGGATGGGGGCACATTGTGTTGATCTGAGGTCTGATGGGGGCACAAGATGCTGATCTGAGGTCTGATGGGGGCACAAGACGCTGATCTGTGGTAGTACCACATTATCAGTACTAGTGTTATCTGTGATTTTACACAGGACTGCAGGTAACACTACTACATTTTCTACAGTTTCTCTACAGTTACAAAGGACTGCAGGGGACATCTACTATATTATCTATACACAGATAGTTATCACTCTGTAAGGGGGCCCTCTGAGACTTTATCGCCCAAGGGCCCACCTGAACCTGGAGCCGGCCCTGGGCTGACGTCACACATGCGCAGAAGGACTCAGAGGGTGGTAGGGGAAAGTTAGCAGCTGCACTGCTGTAAGTAAGTGCCCCCAAACAACGTGATGACCGGGGAACGGGGGTTTAATTGGGAGCGGGACTACATACTTAAGGCCCCATCCATATACTTAAGGCCCCAGCCTTATTTTATATACTTAAGGCCCCATCCTGTATAGGATAATAGAGATGGCAGTCATGGCACACATAACTCACACATGATTAAACACCAGTGAGGGGTTTAGTGATGTGAGCTATGTGTGTGCCATCTCCATTATCCCATACAGGAAAATATAGTGACAGTATTAAAAGTCAGACTGTATAGAGCTATAAATACAGTGCAGAGATATATAGAGAATAGAGTGATATAGGACAATATAGAAAGCTATAAATACAGTGCAGAGATATATAGTGTGATATAGGACAGTATAGAGAGCTATAAATACAGTGTATATATATATATATATATATATATATATGATAATGGAGATGGGATATGTATAAAGCAGTCACGCAACAAAAATAATACCTCAATATTAAAGAGTTTATCCAGTTATGGATAATAATGACCTATACTCAAGATAGGTCTACAGTATAACATTGGCGGGGGTCTGATTCCCGGCACCCCCACTGATCAGCTGTTACTGGGCTCCTGGCAGCTCTCCAAACACAGCGATGTATAGTGGCCGTGCTTGATATTGCAGCTCAGCCCTATTCACAATGGGGCTGAGCTGCAACTAGGCCATGTGACTAATGTACAGCCTCTTCTAACCGCTGAGCGTCAGGGATCCCGGGTGCAGGCCATCAATATTAATTACTGGATACCCTCTAACTAATACAACCTCCACATTGCATATCTAAGGCTTAATGATGTGGAATAAATAGTCAAAACTGGTCCAGGGTGGGCTTCTTTGTGGAGGTCCTCCTATAGACTCAATGTGGTAGAGGAATCAGAGAATGTGCCTCTTGAGCCCTCTAATAATGTAGTCCTGCGTGGAAGTAAACCTACCCTTTAAGGGTAGTCCACATATACCAAAAACTGTAGTGGAAAAATCTGCAGTGGTTTTTGGGTTGCAAAAAATGCAACAAAAACCACATAAATTACCAAGCTGCAGATTTCACATCCGCACTACCAGGTCAATTTACTCCGTGTTTTTTGTATGCAGCATCTGGCTAAGATTTCTTAAAATCTCACCCACTTTGCTGGTGCTGTACAATGCTGCGGATTTGCTGCATGAAAATCCATGTCAAATCCGCAGCTAATCAGTCACATGTGAAGTCAGCCTTAGGGCCCTTGCACACGACCGTGTGCAGGAACGCACGGCGTCATTGGTTGCTATGAAGCCGTGCGCTTCCTAAGGCCGCCGCTGTACAGTGATACATTCTATATGAGGGTGTACAGCGGCGGCCTCAGGAAGCGCACGGCGTCATAGCAACCAATGACGCCGTGCGCTCCTGCCCTCAGAAGGAGCACGGTCCCGGTTTTCACGGGTCGTCCCGGACCGTGCTCCACGGTCGTGTGAATGGGCCCTTTAAAAGGATTTCAGAGATTTTTTAACCGATCCCTTATCCTCTAGATAGATAATCAGCATCTGATTGGTGAGGGTCCAACACCCGACCCCCCGCTGATCGGCTCTTTGAACAGTTGTTACAGCGGCCTTCTCTCTGCTCACCAAGCACAGTGCCATAGGTTGTATAGTGGCTGTGCTTGGTATTGCAGCTCAACCCCAGCTGCACCTAGGCCATATGATCGATGAATGTGACATAACCAGGGGCGGACTGGGAACTTAAAGTGGCCCTGGAAAAAAATACTAAAAGCGGCCCCAATTTATAGTCAGGTCCAAATTGATGGAAGGCAGGGCCAGCAATACCATATTGTAGCACATTATACCACCCCAACAGAGCCAAATACCACAGTCCATCATAAAATACATCCCCAAAAACTTCCACTGGCCAGCCATGAAGAGGGCTCAGACGGCCCCCAGGCATCGGCCCACCAGGAAATTTCCCAATAAGGTCTATGGTAAATCCACCCCTGGACATAACATGGCCTAGGGAAAGCTGTGAGAAGGCCGCAGCTCTACTGTGAGCGCCCTTCTAAACAGCTGATCAGCAGTGGTCGGGTGTCAGACCCCCATCAATCAGATATTGATGACCTATTCAGGGGATAAGTCATCAGTTAAAAAAATCTCAGAACACCTTTTTAATGAGGTCATGTCCAAAGACAGCAATGACCCGTTCAGATTAGTCCTATAAAAGAGTGCAGTGAGTGACAAATGATGGATGTCATCTTAACCTAGTTCTTGATCTTTATGATCTCATCCGCAAATGTAATACATAAGATGTTCCAAGGCTTGAAATAGTCATCGATATCTCCTCCTCAGCACTTTATGAGTTAATCCGCTGTGATAATTATACAAGGACACTATAATGCCCCTTTCACACGAGCGGGAGACTCGCATGTCTCCCGCAACGCATCTACAGGGCTGGACTCCTGCACTGAACGGGATCACATATAATGCTCTGCGATCCCTGTCAGTGCCGAGTCCAGCCCTGTAGATGCGTTGCGGGAGACATGCGAGTCTCCCGCTCGTGTGAAAGGGGCATAATGGATCCGTATTACACAGCGTGAATAGTTATGATAAAAGGCCAGCAGTCATTTCCAGTAGCCTTGTTATTTGGCTCTCTCATTGTGATCTGGGGTTGGCAGTCAGTGGGTTAATGAGAGGCTCAGTCATTGAACAAGAAATCCTTTTCTTACTGAAAGGATAATCAGACTATTATTAAATCTGCATGGCTGAACAAACATCATTTGGGGTTGACGGGGTATTTCATTAAAATCTGGATTTTCACACGCTACTAGCTCTGGATACACATTTTGCAGTAGGCCCAGTGTGGCTGAACTTCAGGTCCTGTGTTATAGATATATTCCCATATTATATAAAACAGAAGCCAGTAACAATGGGCTTTGGAATTGCTGTAATATTTCATTAAACATTTTTTGCTGTTCTTTGGCAGAAAATTATAGCAGTGCATGCTGCAGTGACTTGGCGCTAAAACATGCTGATATTTTACGGCATGTAATGTTCATATGTCAACCGGTAGACCGGACGGAGCCTCCTTCCCTATACTGTGAATTCCTGTGATTGTGCACTGTATATGCAATGTTCCTCTCCTACAATTAATCTGAAAAACTGATGTTTTTTTTTTTAATAACGTCTGATCGATCTAAAAATCCTCATTATCCTCCTCATCATTATTATTCTGATGACCTTGCATTTTATGCCCCACTTTTCTCAACGTAATTAAACATTTCTTAGGTCACACAATAATTGTAATATACAATACATTTTAGACTTTATCCTAGAACAATGTGACATTGACAGTTGGGTCACTTGAACAATGGTATGCTCGACTATACAGACACTAAGACTAGTTAAAGGTAACCACTGCTGCTTCTACTGTGATACGCAGGCGGGGTGTGACGGCTTGCTGGGTGCCAGAAGAAGATAGTAATGGTGGCGGATGAGGATAGTTGTAGTCCTTCATGGTGGCAAACCACTCTCCCTTGGTTGCACATGTGCTTGAAGAGTGCGCACCCATTTTTCTCTCGGGGAACACCCTGGTATTGGTACTGCTGCCTGATGGTGGCTTGGGTGCCCTCAATGTTAAATGTGTGTGCTGATTGGGTACAAGGCAAGAGGGCAGGTGCAGGACAGGCAGAAGTCTAATGAACTCAATGATCAGGTCCGTTTGGTTGCAATAAATCAAGTCTCTTTTTACTGAATAGATAATAGAAGTATTACTTCATATGGCAGCAATAGGCACAGTTCTGGAGTATGTTACAGAGTAGGCTTCTCCCAATTGTTGCGTATAGGCAGTGGCAATGATGGTAGTAATCCTCCCTGAGTCTCGCTCTAAGTTCACATTGCAATCTTCTCAAATAACCACAGGCATGCAATTCAGTTTGTGTTATCTCTTTCAGCAGTTCCCACTTGCAGGGGGCAGATCTTAGATCCAGATGGGCAGTCCATATCAAAGTGTGGTGGGCGTCAAAGCAATATACCCTTTTCACTGCAGAATGTGCAGTACCTTACTGTCAGAATCCAGCACGGTCTTGATTGTTTTAAACCTTCTATAAATGTCTGTTCTTTTTTCCTTAGAGCTAGTTCCTGGCAGATTTTCCACTCTCATGAATCATGTCTCCTGGATGAGGCTTCTCTTTGAGCCTACTTGTCAGGAGCCTCTAACTTTACTCAATTTCAACACACACTAGCCAGTGGGCAGGACCAACCCATCACCCTGAAAATTAGGCTAAGACTGTCAGTCTTAACTGCTTGTTGTCCATACAACCATTTGGGATACAGTAGATAAAGAAATCAGTGCTTTTAACCTTAAATCACAACATTAAACTCTTGAAAAACAGTTAATTTTTAGCAGTGGTCTGCTGGGTCATTGTCTCTCCTGAATATAAAATATACGAATATATGTTCATTAATTATATTTTTTATATATATATTTAATAAGTGTGAATGATGAAGGCCAAGAGTTGTTACGCAACTTTCCTAGATCTGTCTGATTATGCAGTAGTATGACAACATGAATCTCAGGCAGATTTGCCATTCAAACTCCTACAGCTAGGTGGTAACCCCTAGGGCACGGTCACACATTCACATACCTCCCAACTTTTGAAAATTGCAAAGAGGGACAATGTGTGCGGCGCACATCATGGCAGTTTTTTTCATACTAGGCCATGCCTCTAACTCCGCCCAAAGCATAATTTTTGGAGCCCCTGCGGCAATTTTTATCTTGCGCTTCATTATCCATATAAACATTACCACATAAATCATCAGATTATAGATATTTTAAGGTCCAAATTGTACCAAATAATAAAGTTCTGGTCTAATTTATAGGTATAGACACTTTAGTAAGGAGCAATTTAGTAAATTTATTAATGCACATTTATGCATTAATTCCCCAGGTCAAAAAGAGGGACATTTAAGGATAAAAGAGGGACAGAGGGACATGGGTCAAAAAGAGGGACTGTCCCTCCAAAAGAGGGACACTTGGGAGGTATGCATTCAGGTCTCCTAATGCAGTGTTGGAAGCCAAGCCAAGAGTGACTTGAAAAAAAAAAAAAATAGGTGAAGTCGTATCTGTCTTTAATACTTTCTCTTCTTTTATGATCCACTCCTTAGTTTTGCTTCCCAAACTGCATCAAGAAATCTGAATGTGTGGCTGTACCCTTAGGGGCCCTGGTATGATGACTGTAGTGTTTCTCAGCCTGCTTTCTCAGAAACTAATATAACTAAGGTCCCTTCATCTTTGACAAATGCGCTGGGAAAGCCCATACACCCCCAGCATGTGCCAAAGACTTTCCTCTTGGCTTATGCTAAGCTAGTATGTACCGACAAACTTTTTTTTCTAATGTGTACAGGAAAGCACCATCTTCATTTTTTTAAAGAGGCAAATATGTTTTAAATAACTCTTTGATTCTGTAGATCACATTGCTTTCCATGGGTGGTTACAGTTTTTGAGCTGCTGCAGTACTTGCATGACTCTGGAGACACATAACAGAAGTAATGCAACAAATACTAAAAGTCCATTTACAACCTGATATTACTAGGGAATGATTGGGATAATCCTTCATACGAACATTTGTTCCAGATCATCACCCACTCATTTGCTGTCTTTACATGCAGTTCTCATCAGGCTTGTATGGGGATGAATGATCGTTCCTACGATCTTTCATCCCCATAAAGTCTCATTGTTTGTCGGCAGCACGTCCTTCTTTACCCGGAGTGATCTGCTGCTGACATAAGATTATATTTTTGTGCTGCATAAATCAGATCATCCGGCGAAAAAATGTTTGACTCGTTTGTGGGGAGATTTGCGATACATTTTCATAGGCCAATTATCAAGAATGAGAGTTTGTGCGAATATTCATTCAAGATAATCTGCTCCTGTAAATGGGCATTGTCTGTCTAGAGCCCTTACAAATGGTAACAGCTTGATATGGAAACTAAAATAATGCCCTGTTAAGGACATTAAGCCCTAGTCAAAAATGAAGGGATTTAGATATATCTGTTTTATATGACTATTATTTATTTTATGTGCATTTTCAAAGTATCCTATTATTTCCAGAAAGGAAGCTCCACCTATAATTTTATATGCTTGCATACAATACAGATATCTTTATAGGCCGAAGACTAAGAAAAGGGGTTCAGTATTTCTGTGAGAGATCCAGGGTGATTCCTTCTAGCCACGATTTGTCATGTAAATGCTCTCACTCTATACATATAAAATGGGAGTACACATTTTATAACTAAGTTTCATCCCAACTCATATTCCTGGGCGTAGTTTCCCTATAGCTACTCCTCCTCAGCAGCAAAGGGATTATTCATATTCCCAGCTGTGTTTCCATCTTTTAGGGTGTTTTGTTTAAAGGCATTAATGGGATTGCCTGGTTCAAGCAGAAATCACAAGCAGTAGCGGATGAGCTGTCATGGTTGACAGCTTAGCTATCTTGCCATCAGTCCGCCTGTGCATTCACAGTTCACCTGCAGGCATGTAGGTTTGCATGCGTGCCTGTCAGAGCCTGCCCTGGCTGCCTCTTTAACTATTCCCTTTGTGTCGTCTCTGCTCTCTACATGTTGTTTTTACTCTTTATTGTCTGCATTCAAAGACTGGTTTTGTTGCCGATTCCATGTCCCATCTACCTGCCCCCTCATCCATTCTGCGGATTAAGATCTCTAGCTAAGGCTTGCAGGTTATGCCCCCTGAGCCAGGTGGTGGAGAAACATATAGACAAGAAGGGCTCCTACAGCCCTCGGCAATATTTCCTTTGTTCCCGAGTTGACTTTTTGTATATTTCAGCAATCGTAAAGAACGGTTGTCACCCCCTCAGGGAGGGGTTTGCTTTACAGCGTTTAATGGAACAATCTCAAATTCGGAAGAGCATCTGCTAATTCAAAAGTGACTAAAATCTCTGAGCGCAATATCTGTGTTCCTCAAAGATTGAACAGAAGTGTATCCTAAGGCCTATGAGTCTCGATACACAATCTATAAGAAGCCCCCCACCTACTATAAACCATTTATGATATTGGTGTCTTCTTTTGTGGCAGAGGTACCTTTAGGCACCTCAGAAACCAGGCTTAAGGTGCAACTGCTACCTCATAACTACATCCCTGACATGCGTGAAGGTCTTGTTCTAGTAATAATGCACTATTAGAAAGAGTGGATCTATCACCATTTTCAATGAATTGTGATTTGCAAGTACCCTAGACTTCCATGCAACATCTGGAGCTGCCATTTTTGCCTTAAAACACTCCAAAAAATGTCAGCCACCAAAAACCTTAAAACTGCAAAAACACCAGAAACTACTTATTTATGACACAGCCTAAAGGTGTTGTCCACTTTGGAAATGTGTGAATAGCTGGGCTCATTGGTCGCTAGATAAACATTTGCCTTACTAAAGAATATCCCATTGGCAGATGAGATTGTTGTAGATGAGATCTTCAGCTATATAAAAAAAAGTACCATACATGGGAATAAACAGGGTCAGACTGGCCCACCAAAGTACCAAAGATTCTCTGGTGGGCCCAGGCAGATACCATAATGGGCCCCAAAAGTCCAGAGAAAAAAAAACATTAACAGCCAAAAACTTGCCACTAGGGTCTGTCTCTTTTAACCAAAACTTATTAGCCCTGAGAATAATTTTATCTGGTGGGCCCAAGGAACCCCAGTCTGACCCTGGGAATACATAAATACACATACAGGAAAGCCCAACATGGGTAACAGATGGCATGGTATGGCATCTGTTACAAGCCTTTGTTGGACATCCTGAGCACATACGCCCTGAGCTCAAACAACTACTGTATACAGAGCCTTACCTCCATTTTATGTGGAAATCTATCTATTATATACTTATACACCCATATTCAAACACACACACACATCTTCCTTTCCATTCGGTGCACATAGTTTATAGCCATATGTGAAACGATCATGCTGAAGTATAACTGCTGTATCGAGAAAGTGCGGTTGATTCATATAAAGGAGAAAACAGAGAATAGCAATGGTGCAGACACATAAATAAGTTTAATCTCGACTTCTTATCAACCACTTCTCCCAGCTTGCATCTGGTAAATCAATGTAGTAGAATTAATGCTCTCCTATAGTACTAGATCAAACACCTGCACGACCTAAACAGTGGGAGAAGTCATATGTCAGCAGTTATACAAGCGGTATTTATTGCTCAGTACATATAAGATTAACCAGGATAGCAGGGCTAATCTGAAACACTTGAACTCGGGGCAAGTGAAAATCTAGTGCCAGTATCATAATTACCAAAGCTTTAAATTATTATTTTTTATAAATACCATATACTTCTAGTGTTTTTTATTAATATTTTGTTGGTCTGTTTTGGAAAATGGCTTAAAGAAACCTGTTACCATGAAAATGCAATACAATCTGCAGGCCGCATGTTATAGAGCAGGGGGAGCTGAGAAGATTGATGTATAGTTTTATGGGAAAAGAATCAGTAAAACTTCTAATTTATTAATTTAAACCTCTGCTCTTTTTATGTATTGGAGTCATAGGGGTGGTGCCACTCAGTGATTGACAGTTAACTCTGCATGACAGTAGAACCGCCCACATGGCTCCAATACATATAAAGAGTAGAGGTTTAAATAGATCGATTACAAATTTTACTGAATCTTTTCCCATAAAACTATATATATTAATCTGCTCAGCTCCTCCTGCTCTATAACATGCCGCCTGCCAATTGCACTGCATTTTCATGTTGACAGGTTCCCTTTAATATTCAAACTCAACATAGGTTACATTGGGGTGTTAAATGCTGTAGTGGACTGACTGCATTCACCATTTTAAAGTTTTTTTGAGAACTACATTATCGTAGAAGAATAGAAAATATTACTGTATTTTTCGCTTTATAAGACGCACTTTTTCCCCTCAAAAGTAGGGGGAAAATGGCCGTGCGTCTTATAAAGTGAATACTAGTGAGCGCTTCCATTATGGAAGTGCTCACTAGTATGTAATAGGTGCTGGGAGCGGGGTAACATACTTACCCTCCTGCGCTGCAGCTCGGGTCCGGCGCTCCTCTGTATTTTCCTGGCGGCGCTAAACCGTCCTGACCGCGTACAGGAGAGGTAACAGAGTTTTTTTATTTTATTCTGATGGGAGCACAATGGGCTGATCTGAGGTCTGATGGGGGCACAGTGGGCTGATATGGGGGCACAGTGGATTGATCTGAGGTAAGATGGGGGCACAGTGGGCTGATCTGAGGTCTGATATGGGGGCACAGTAGGCTGATCTAAGGTCTGATGGGGGCAGAGTGGGCTGATATGGGGGCTGATAGGGCTGATTTGAGGTCTGATGGGGGCTGAGTGGGCTGGTCTGAGGTCTGATGGGGGTCTGAAAGGGCTGATTTGAGGTCTAATGTGATATCCTGAAATTTATGGGGGGTCTGATATGAGGATCTGATGAAACATATTTTTTCTTATTCTCCTACTCTAAAATCTGGGGTGCGTCTTATCATCAGGTGCGTCTTATAAAGCGAAAAATACGGTAATTCAAAAGGTTGAACCCAGAAACATCAATACTCAGGTGTGGGCCAAGCATATATTATTTGTAATATATAATTTATTAATAGGGAGGGAAGGCAATACCTGTCAAGTGATTATGCTTTAATGCAATGTCAATATGGGTGAAATAATACATACTGCATCCAGTAAAATGCATCACCCAAAAAGTTACGGGGGGAATTTATCATGAGGGGAATATCTGAAGTCCATTTTGCTTGAGTCTGCGTTGTCGTACTTTATGCCACATTTATCAAATGTCGCATGTTGTTTGATAAATTTGTCCTATCCTTAAAGGGGTTGTGTCACTTCGGCAAATAGCATTTATTATGTGGAGGAAGTTAATACAAGGCACTTACTAATGTATAGTTATTATCCATATTGCCTCCTTTGCTGGTTGGATTCATTTTTCCATCACATTATACACTGCTTGTTTCCATGGTTATGACCACCCTGCAATCCAGCAGCAGTGGTTGAGCTTTCATACTATAGGAAAAAGCACTAGCCTATGTGCGGTCCCACAGTCCCGGCGACCAGAATGGATGACGCTTTTTCCTATAGTGTGGAAGCATGGCCATCACTGATGGATTGCAGGGTGGTCGTAACCTCTGGATATGAGCAGTGTATAATGTGATGGAAAAATGAATCCAGCCAGCAATATGGATAATAATAATACATTAGTAAGTGGCTTATATTAACTTCCTCTGCATAATAAATGCTATTTGCTGGAGTGAGACAACCCCTTTAAATCTAACACTTTTGTCTAGAAAAGCTACTCCAGTTTTCTTACTTCATCCTCCAAGTGGAGTGAGTTTGCGACTTTTTTGTGACTTTTTAAAAAATTCTCAGTGATAAATCTGGAATGAAACTCATTATCATAACTAACCACACTCACTTTGCCACCCACATTTCAAAACTAGAGTGAGTGGTGTAAAAATGCAAAAAGTTTCACAATTTTTGCACAAGTGAATTCAAAACAGTTGCAAAAGCCTCATTTCATGACTATTTGAAGCCAGAATTTTTTTGATCTAGTAAAGTCCTAATTAGAGATGAGCGAATCATAAAAGATTCGCTTCGGCGAATATTTGCAGAATTTTTTAAAATATTCGGCTTGGATAAGATTTGATTCAGTCCAAGTAGCATTAAAAAATATTAGTGTTCTGCGAACATCCCCGCGAATACGTACGCATGAGTGTATAAAGTGCGTATGAAGCTTTAGTGTATTATCGTCTAGGCCAGAGATCTCAAACTCGTGGCCCTACAGCTGTTGTAAAACTACAACTTCCATCATGCCAGGAGAGCCTACAGCTATTGGGGCATGCTGGGAGTTGTAGTTTTGCAACAGCTGGAGGGCCACGAGTTTGAGATCCCTGGTCTAGGCCTACAAAAATACTGACCATACATATATATACTTAAAGGGGTTCTGTAGTTCTTTAAAACTGATGATCTATCCATTCAAGTGAACAGAGCTTAGCCCTGCCCAGGCCAGTGAAACTAGTCGTGACGTCACTGGGCCTGAGGAAAACACAGAGAAGGCCGCGGCACTCCTGCAGCGCTGCTGATCGGCAGGGGTCCCGGGTGTCGGACCGCCGCCGATCAGATGCTGATGATCTATCCAGTTTTACAGAACTGCAGAACCCCTTTAACTGAATAAGTACGCATTAGCGTACAAACTATCAGATGCGTAGCATTAGCGTACAAATTATATTATGCGTACATAGCGTTAGCATACAAAGATTTAAGAAGATTCTTCCAAAGCGAATCTGAAAAGATTCGGATTCGCTTCAGTGTAGGAAAAAACGAAGATTCGTAATGAATCTACGAAGCGGCAAATAGATTCAGTTTTGCCTGCATGACACACAGCCAAGGCAGTGGTAGTGACTGAGAATCATGCACTTAGTGACTCAGATGGCTTCCTGTGTGTTGCGTGTAGTGCTCCAGCTGTTAGCGGCTCTGGAAGCTACTGTGCACCAGGAATGTCATAGCATGACTACACTTTGATATTAGGGTCAAAGCCATACCACTACCAGTGAACACTGGCGAAATTAAGAAGATTCTTTGCTTTCATTACTTAGTGCAACCAAATACCATCTTGGTAACTTGCTTCCTAGAAAAGGCTGGGAACCACTGCTGTAGAATATGGATACCTTCAAAAGATGTGAAAATACTGCCCAAACATGAAGGAGATGTACAGTGAGTACATGCACATAACGATTAGTCAATTTTGCTTTCTAAACTACATTTTGGCAAGAAATTCTTAAAGTGGATGTCCCATGACAAACGTTTATTACTTATCCACATGATAGGGGATGAGTGTCTGATTGGTGGAGGTCTGACTGCTGGGACCCTTACCCATCGTGAGAACCGGGGCACCATGTTCCTCCTGGAGTGGTGGTCACAGATGCACACTGCTGCTCCATTCAACATATGGTACAGTCTGAGATATCCTTGTACAAGCATTCGGCTATCTCTAGATAGAGGATGTGTTTGTCATAAGACAACCCCTTTAGGGCATGAGTAAATTTAAATTTAGGTGTCATTTAATGTGGAACACTCCTTGACAAATCTGTCAAGCAATTACAGTATTTTACCATGAAAAGCTCACAAGTGACTAGTAGATTCATATGTATAATCACAGAGTATAAAGCCACCCGAATACTTCTATGCTTTTAAGCAATGTATTATATCTCAGAACTTAGCATATTGGGACAAAACACAACTATGTTGTGCTACCTGCATCAGATGCAGCTGCCTGGTTACTGAAGATTTTGGTAACATTCCAGGGTATTTCAAGGACAATGGAAATAAGCATGCTAAAAGATTAAACTTTAAAGGGAATCTGTCATCTCATATAATTAAAAAAGGACATCTGCTGGATGTAACAAATTGATGGGTGCTAGTACTGCTATTGGACTCTTGCATCCCTCAGCTGGTTGGGACTGCATGATCTGTTCCATGGCTCATAGGGGGTGATTTACTAACACCAGGTTTTAACAGCGATCTTAGATTTCCCCTTGCGCTGCTGTAAGATTCGGATAATTTATGACAAGACATGCGCCTCGTCATAAATTAGGCAAATCTAAGGCAGTTTGTGCACCTGCAGAGAAAAACTAAAAGTACTCCAGGCATGACTATAGTAGTTTTTCACCAACATTTATGCATGTTAGTGAATTTGTCCCAATATGCCCCATTCTCCTCTGGCACACCCAACTGCCAAACATGGAGACAATCTGGCCGTGCAGCTAAATATTGTTTATCAAGTCCTATACTCCAGAATTCTGGCTTCTAAAAGTAGCAGAAACAGTTTTTTTGCAATTTTTTTGGGCTAGCTTATGCAAACGTTTGTGACTTTTTTGTGATTTTAAACCACTCACTCCAGTTCTAAAATGTGTTTGGTTAGCTTTATTAATGAAGTGTAGGCCAGATTTTACAAAAATATAAAGTCACAAAAATGGAGTATAAATTTCGTACATTTACTCGAGCAGGTTTGGCACAAAAACTGGAGTAACATTTATAGGCAAATTTAAAGATGCACCAAACATCAACCAACTTGTGACATTTAATAAGCTTGCATATAATAGCAATGCATATGCAAGCAAACCTGACTTCAAAAATTCACCTCATATATGTTCCCCCCTTAAATTTTTTTTTTTTTTTTGCAAAGGGCACTTTTGTGCAGCAAAAAACACTGAAGCCAGATGTTAGCTGTATGTCTATTGGAAATTTTGAAATGCACTACATTGTGGTTTTTGTGTATGTTGTTTGTATGTCTTCAGATGCATTGCATTTTTGGGTCCATGGAGTTTTTTTTCCAAGTGCAGCATTCTCTAGGTTTGACGTTTTTCACATGGTTTCCCATATACTTCTCTATAAGGAAGAACAGAGTCTGAAAAAAACACAAGTAAAAAATATGTGAGCAAAAAAATGCAGCTCAAAAGAGTTTCTAAAGAATGCCTATATTTTATGTCTTAAACTGTGCCAGATCGGTCACATTAGCTGATGCTGGGTGCTAAATCTGGAGCGCTTTTAGACTCTCTAGTCTAACTTTACATCACCCATATGTTGACATAGTATACATCAAAAATTGTAGCAAATTTTGAGTGCATTTTTTGGCGTGATGTTACTTGTTAGGGCTTGTTCACATCAACATTAGGGATTCCGTTCTGGCTTTCCGTTATAACAACGTTATAACGGAAAAAAAACGGAATCCTTAAGACGGAAATCAAAACGGAAGCCTTTAGAGGCATTCCATTTTGATCAGTCATAATAGTATATAGGCAAGCATAACATGCACTTACATGAAAGTCCTTTCCAATGAAGCCATGCCCAGCACACTTTGTTGGGCGAGTCTCAAAAGTGTAGAAAAGTGTACAAAACAGTTGATGAATGCTGGCGCCAATTGTGCCAGAGTTCTGCTTCATTTTAAATTTGGAATCTTCCCTTTGGTGTTAAGGAAATCTTAAAAACGATGTCAGGTGAGTGCAGTTATGAACGGGTTAATTAAAAATTTCAGGCACTTGGTTTAACCTTGCTTGGAATGCACTTTGAGTAGGGGCTGTGATTCCCTGCTGAATAGGTTCCTTTATGTCTCCCTTCCTGGCAGCAGCCTGGCCTCAGGGGAATGGTTCAGTTAACACTATCAGAGAAGGGGGTGGGGGGCTCCAGCATCAACATTGTGTCATAGAAGAAGATATCTATGTCATGATGCGTCCCAGACACCTGGTTAGAGGTCACTCAAATACAAGATATACTATAAAGAGTCATAATTGTACGTAAAAATTCTTCCATTCCCTAATTAGTTCAAATCATATAATGTTATCCTGTGGGGGATACAAACAAGACGTGAAGAGCTGCATCCGACTTGTGGCCCACCATTTGGAAAGCTCATGTCACATGTGGTCTCTAGGTGCGGTGACCATTTCATGAATACATACTCGTCTTATTCCTTTATTTCATAGTAAGCGGAGAAGTGGAAAGTAATGCTCAGCTAGAATAGATTTTCAGCAGAGAGCTGGCAATGTTATGCTTGAACGGCAATATTAGCCATCTGGTCCACAAATCAGGTGTTCCTGGCCGAATATAAAGATAGCAGAACAACCTCTGATGATTTATCTGACACTACTCTAATAAAAGGGTACTACAAATCATTGACTGACCACAGTAAATGTAGGGTAAGAGATTTCTCTTCATCAATACCAATCCTCAAGGTGGATTATAGGGAGGCCACATACCCAACGCCAACACCTAGATTCCATGATAGCCATTCAGCAATCCTGCCCAACGCAAAGATGATTTTTGTAGTTAACTCAAAATCGAGAAGCTCCCATAGAAATTAGGTGGTCAGATGATCCTGCTGAAATCATATGATATCATATAATATGTATGGCCTGCTTTAGAACCAAATTATCAAAGATAATCCAATGAGCCTTCACTAATCAAGTAAATCTGTTATTCCTTGGCCATCTATGATGTGAACATGCCTGTAACTTAAAACCTATGTTCATCAACTTTGATCAAGTCAGTATAGTCTTGATAGAACTCAGTCTAAGGCTACATGCACACGACCGTATGTGTTTTGCGGTCCGCAAATTGCGGATCCGCAAAAAAAAGGATGGCATCCGTGTTTCCGTTTTTTTGCGGATCCATTGTAACAATGCCTATCCTTGTCCGCAAAAAAACGGACAAGAATAGGACATGTTCTATTTTTTTTGCGGGGCTACGTAACGGACAATACTGATGCGGATAGCACATGGTGTGCTGTCCGCATTTTTTGCTGACCCATTGAAATTAATGGGTCCGCATCCTATCCGCAAAAAAACGGAACGGACGCGGAAACAAAATACATTTGTGTGCATGAGGCCTAAGGGTTAATACAGAACACAGGTCCTACACACTGAATAAATCACATGCCACTAGGTCTACCTCTGCCTCCTACATCTGAATGAGACAGCGGCTGAGATCAAGAGCCTTTGCGATCACTTCCTCCCACAATGGGTTTGAAGAACGACATGATGCCAGTTTGGGATTTGCATTGTGTCTCATTAGTGATTGCCACTTGGTTATAAATATGAATTAAAAGGAATAATGAAGCTGGTATTGTTCTAAAATGATGTTTAGAATATAAACCAGGTGCTCAGCGAGACACTCGGAATTTATGACATGTGTACACGTTGTGCAAGATGCGGGAGTCTGCTAAACTTGCAGGTGCCGACTCATTAAGGTAAAACTGTCAGGATAAATTAACTTTAGAGGAATCAATAATTTATAAAAAGACGTTGTTATATTGGATGCATTATCTTTGTCCATAATGTCGGCTTAATGAAATTCACTTCTTTTTCCACCATACTAAGCCAATGAATGTAACAAGCAAAACGGGGATCATAGTGTTCATCCATACCTGATGTGCTGTAAAATCTACTATGACAACTTTCCTCAGAATATTTTGTTAGTTCATTCAGTACTTTAAATAAGGGACCGGACTAATGTTAGTTTCACACTAGCATTAGCGGTCTCCGACAGGCTGTTCATCCTACTGGAGCTCTCTGCATCCAGTATTTCCACATGTTACCGAAATGCCCATCGACCTTATTAACTATGGTGGGATCCCGCAGAGATCCAGCCGCTACTCAGGAAATATGCCAGGGAACAAATGACAGCATATATGCTGAGTGGTGGCTGGATCTCCGCTGGATCCCATTATAGTCAATGGCAACATTCAAGATGACTGTTCTCTGCTGAAGAGCAATAAGACAACTGTGAAAGAAATCTTAATCAGAAATCCTATCGATCTTTATAATCAGACACCTTATGGGTCTTTGCTACATGGATTCATAGTCCAGGACTAGAGACTAGTGAAGTACTCAAAATTCAGTTTCGATTCGGCCAAATCAGTTGACCAATTCAGACGGGTCCAAATCGATTCTACCTGGCCTAAAAATTTGTGTATGACACTCTAAGGTCTCGTAGACCTTTTTACCTTTTTTAAGTATTGATTTTCTCTGTCTCTCTCTCTAGCGGTATGTTGTGGCCCTAATAGTTTGTGTCACGGTGCTCCTACCTGTATGCTGTCGCTCCCAGGGGTTAGGCTGGTGGCGTTGTAGTTGGTGGAATAAGTAGAGTCCAGACTTGGTGAAGTTTAACAGTTTTACTTGAATAAACTTGCAATAAGCTTGTGTCATACAAAAAATATTTGATCTTTTATTGGCTCCAGCAGGCTAAGGGTAGACTGGCAGGTAAACTTGAATACTTTGATTTCTCTCTCTCTCTCTCTCTGCTATGATAATCTCAGGCTTCAGTCTTGTTATTGGACTTTCTAGAGGTTCTGCTACTGTTGAATGGGGTGTCTTTGTCTGTTGACCCCCTTGTAATACTCAGTCTATGAACTGCAAGGAGTTTCAAGCTGCTTCCCCTGGAAGACTCCTTCTGCGCCATGTTGTCTGTTCTCCTTAGAACTTTCAACTAACTACAGCTTCCTGCAACCTTTCCCTTGGTAGGAAGCAGAACTAGTCCACTTCTGCCCAAAGGGGGGAGGGGGGTGGAGAATAGAATGGTAAGTTCTATTCCGACTAAAGATCTCTGCCAGGTACACTGCCACCTGCTGGACAATCATGAACATTACATGAACATAACAGTTTTTGTATATAACAAAATGATACTTTTCTGGTGGTGGGACAGTGGATGGTGCAAATACAATGGCAGCAAACAGGCTATCCGTAGCAGTGTAGGAGTGGAGGTGTCGCTCTGGGCCACTACAATTGCCTCCCATGTGCATCAATCCTAAGGCTGGCCATGCAGATGGTTAATTGCGTGTGATAGCTAACAGCTATCTTCCCCCCCCCCCCCATAAACTGTAGTGTATGCACCCCAGGGAATCCTTGTGTTATGAATGGGGACAGTGGAGAAAACAACTGGGTCTGATGTGGTTGAATCATCCATCAGATTTGATTCAGTCTGAATAAGTACATTTTTAAACCAAATCTAACCTGCCCCAATTGCCCTGAAAAGTCATGTATGATGCTGTAAGGTCTCCTAAGACTGTATCCAACCCCTTTCAAGTCCTTTAATGCCAAGCCAGCATTAGTAATATCAAACTGTCAGTGACGTATATGGGTACGGGTAAACGGATGGTAGCTGGCGGTAACAAGCAGTCTGTTTAATAGCACATTGCACCTTCTGATTTTATTTTTACATTAAAACCAGTCCAACAATGTTCCCTTTTTGGTGCCAGATGCCTTATTCTCAGTCTTATGTCCTGTACAATCCTGGCTGCCATTTTCAGCGATTCATGTGGGACAAATCACAAAAGTTTCAGATTCGCCAAAATCCAAATTTTAGGACAATCGCTGTGAATTTGGTTCTTGTACAATCGATTCGCTGATCTCTGCTGCTGTCATAATTATATTATTCATGCATATATTATTTTCTATTCTCAATCATATTTCCATCTATCCCATATTTCCAATAAATTTACCTAAAAATAATGGTGTAAAATTCTGTATGTTTCCCCCTTTATTCAGACGTGCCCCCATTGTAATCTGTCCTAACCTCTTGTTACCTTGCCTCCCCTCAGATACCCCCATCATTTCCCATATTCCCTGCCCCTACTTCCCTCCTACATTGTATGTCCTCCTTTCACATTCTTTTCTGCATTGCTGAAGAAGTGTCCTAGTTTGTCAGAAATGATAAAAGTAACTTCCACCTCATTACGCCAAGCAGCAGGATTCGGAGGAGGGGGAGCGAGGGGGGATAGAATGAGAGGGGGATACATACACTGTCTATTACCGCAGATTGGTGCATGTGTATCTATGGGGTAGACGTTCATGCCTTTGAATGTGTTTTGGTTGCTATTTTTCTTTTGCGTAGAGTTGCTGTGCACACAAAAAAAGTAGTGTTCAGCTGCCTCTGACTGTGCATAAAAGGCAAAGCACAAACTGTTGGCTGTTCGTCCACCTGCTTAACATAGAAAAATTCAATTCTTTATGCAGAGCTCCTGTATTATAACCAGAACTGCCTTCTTCTCTCACTGACACATAATATAAAGTGTTTGCTGTGTCGGCTATATAGTAAAAGTTTATGATAATGTATAATAATACAATGACGATGTCTTTTTATAATGCCCTGAGTGCACACTGGTGGTCTTAAAGAGGACGCGTCACCTCTCCTGACGTGTGTTTCAGTAAGTCCTCACAGTCCCTATGTAATAACAATTCTGAAGTTTATTTCATTAGAATTCTGCAATGTAATGTTTTTTCTGTTATTCCTCCTAGAAATTTATGAAAAAGTTGGTGATATGTTCCTGTACAGCCTAATGGTCTCTGTACCCAGGCCAACACAACAAGTAACTATCGTGAACAAACCGTTCATTCCCGATAATTGCCTTCTCATTACAAAAGGTGAAAGCTGAATTTTTATGCAGCATCACCTCCGCCGTATAGGGATGTGCAGTCACTAGAATGATCAGTCATCCCCATATACATTCATTGTTCCTGGGCAGCAGATCACTGAGTACACAGTACAAACTTCTGCTTAGAAACTATGATTTTGGTGAATGCATAAACAATGATTTCACCTGATGAACAAACGTTTGCTCGTTTATTGGATGAATGGCTGCATCTTTACACAGGGCAATTATCAGGAACGAGTGTTCCTAGGAACTCTCCTTCCTGATAACTGCCTCGATCGTTAGCCCATATAAAGAAGACATACTGCCAACTGGTAACAGTTGGCAATTTATTCATACATTTGTAGGATAAATAACAAATAGCAAATTGCAATTACGCAAAACATGGATACCGCCTGTGTGTGTTCCGCATTTTGTGTAACGGAACGTCATGCCATCTATAGAACTTTCCTATCCTTGTCCATGATACGGTCACAAATAGGACATGTTCTATTTTTTTGCGGGTGCTGTGGAATGGACATACGGATGTGGACAGCACACAGTATGCTGTCTACTTCTTTTGTGGCCCCATTGAAGGGAATAGGTCCACATCCCACCCTTGAAAAATGCGGATGCGGACAAAAACAATGGTGACCCCTTATAAGAAAATAATGTCCTGAATTTTTATATTACGTGAATACTGTCATGAGAGGTAACAGGTTCTCATTTAAAATTCCTCACTGATGGCAGTATAGTGTACAGAGAGACTCACTGATTTCATATTGGCTGGAGTGCATGGACAGCAAACATTATCTGACTCATCTCTCTCGCAGCAATGGCGTGCACTGCAGCCTCAGCCAGTCAGTACTCCGAAAGTACTGATTGCCATCACAGTAGTGACAGACTGCTAAAATCATTGGGTCTTTCACTACTATATATTGTCCTCAGTGAGGGCAGCATACTTCAAGTGACAGGTCCCCTTTAAGCCATAGTGGGACTAGACAGATTCCAATAGTTATAAGTGCATAAACTATATTCGATGATCAGCGGTGAGCCAAGGGAATCACAGGCAAGAGAGACAACTGTGAGGAACAAAAGTACATCTCTGAACATAACTTTGACGCTTCAACCTGCACAGTCCATTTATCCCACCCAGAGTTACCAACAGTCCTAAATTTGCAGGGACAGCCCCTAATTTTCAGAGACAGTCCCTGCAAATTCTTGTGAAAGCCCCATCCATAAATGGATGGTCTTGCATGTTTGCGGATGTTCCTAGGGCAGGGTCTATTTGTCCCTGATATACCAACTGCAGGGTTGGTAAGTTTTCCCAGGAATCTACAAGTAAGGTCATCTTCTCAATAAAATGCAGATGGCTGTATACACAGTAGTAGCACGCCTGTTCTACAGAAGATGAGGACATAGGCTTCCAGAAGAGTATGGAGGTCCACCATCTCCATGTCTTGCTTACATTATGCATAATTGCAATAGGATAATGCATTTTTTCTTACCCTGGTCATTCTTTGCTTGTATCCAAATAATAATAGAAATAAAGGATTATATTATATATCAGTTATATAACATCAATGTACTGAATACACTGGTTCCATTTTATACTTTTTCTCCATATATCTACAAGGAGTCCTTCAGATGAGCAATTAAAAAGTTGATATTTTCTCTCGTTTTTTGACCCCTTGTGCTGTCATTTATTTGGGTAAGACAGACCATCCAGTGACAACCAGTCATTACACAGTAGAAACACATAGCTTATCAGAACAGCCCAGGAGTCATCTACTCCTAGCTACCTGTCTATGAACAGAGTTTAACCCCTTCATATCACAGTAATAAATGCATATTATTACAACCGCATGCGGATGCTGCCATTGTGTTGTCCATTTTTTCTTGCAAACCTATTCACTTGAATGGGAGAGTCCTGCAGGAAAATAAAAACTAAATGGTGCAAGCACCAGTTTTCTCTGCAGAAAACACACCTGTGAACTGTCCCATTCAGGTGAATGGAACTGATTTTCAGTTGCAGAAAATTCTGCAACAAAATCTGCAGAGTGTGAAGGAGACCTAATGTGTATGTTTAGTCTGGGTGCTGTCTGTTCTACACCCAGACAGTACCTGGACGTGAACATCACCTGTCTGAATGAGAACAAGGATTGCAAGTCATTCTAAGAACAGGGCTGACCTGTATGTGGTATAGTAAGGCCTCAGGCACAATGCTAGGGAAACAGCATGTCCACTATATACGGGCACTGGCCGCCTCTGCACCATATCACGGATGCGGACCCATCACATGTTCCATTTTTTTGCGGTTCGGACAGATTCAAGTTGAATGGGTCTGCATCCATCTGCAGCAACTGCACGGATGGTGCCCATGCATTGGGGACAGCAATTTGCGGTCCCCAGTGCACGAAACGGCAGTCACACGTTCGTATGGCCTAACAGTTAAAATCAGGATTTTTTGTTATTGTCGTTTGCATTGGATTTTACAAATGTCCATGTGGTTTGTTCGATACATGGAATAAGCGCTGGCTGATAGATTATTATTGGTTTCCCATTAACCTTGTCAGGAGAATGGAGGATGGGGACAGGTTGAACAGCCTTATCCTCTCAACCTAAAACCTACAAACTAAGAGCATTGATTTCATGTTGTACATGTTAAGTGAGATAAATGATATCGTTTGCATCATTTTAGATACTCTCCATATACAAGGACAGTCTCCAATGTAGCCCCATTGCTGGTCGAGCCTACTGACACTTCATGGTGTGAATATGTTTCTAGGATAAGATATGTAGGAAAAGCAATTTTAGAACAAATCCTTAAAGACTGATACGTAATAACAGCGTTCTCACCATACTGTAGTCAATACTGGGAAATTAGCCACATGCAGCAGCATCCACGTACTTGAAGCAACTCCTTGGAAATCACGAGAGTCATTAATAAGCAGACAAATCAATGCAAACAGAAGAAGATGACTGCCACCTGCCTTGTTCAGATGTGGATGTCCTTGTCTTTTAAAGGGAACCTGTCACCATGAAAATGCAGTGTAGTATGCAGACAGCAGGTTATAGAGCAGGAGGAGCGGAGCAGTTTGGTATATAGCTTTATAAAAAAAGATTCAATATAAATTGTACTTAAATAATTTAAAGGGCATCTGTCAGCAGATTTGTACCTGTAGAGAAAAGGGCTCATGCACATGAACGTGTGCTGTCAGTGCCCGTGCTGTGGACCGTAATTTGCGGTCTAAAATGCACAGGTACTGACTGTGGGGCCGCCGCATTCGGATCGCGGACCATTGACTTGAATTGACACCATAGTGCTTCCGTGGTGTTCCGATCCGTGCCTCCTCTCCGCATCTCCATGATTGCGGACCCATTGAAGTGAATGGGTATGCGATCCGTGATGCGGGCTGCACACAGCCGGTTCCCATGTATTGCGGACCCGGTGTATGGTCGTGTGCATGAGCCCTAACAATGATTTTAGGAAAGCTGAGGAGCCATGTTATAGATTTTGAGATCCATAAAGTAAAACCTGTGGGTTAAGAAGATAAGTATGATAAATTGCATTATAATTTTTCTTTTTTATGCTGCTTTTATACTGCAAAAATACCTGTTGGAAAGATAAAGTGAATGCAAACTGTTGCTGAAGTCTTTGCTGCATTGCACCCGCGTGGAAATCTCGCCCGTGTGAAAGGGGCCTAAAGGGATCTTACCACACTAAACATGGTGTCTGATCTGCAGGCAGCAAGTTATAGAGCAGGAGGAACTGGAAAGAATTGTGTATAGTTTTGTGGGAAAAGATTCAGTATAATTGGCTTTTTATTTATCTATGATCCTGTTCTCTTTATGCTTAGGAGTCCAGTGGGCGGTCCTATTCAGTGACTGACAGCCTTCCCTCTATGGCTGTGCATAGCTATCACTGATTAGAACCACCCACTGGACTCCTAACATAATGGGACAAGGACACAAACTATACATCAATCTGCTCAGCAAATCCTGCTCTATAACATGGTGCCTGCGGATAACATTGCACCTAGAACACTACATAGTCCCTTTAAAGGGGTATTCCATCACAGACAATGAGGGCATATTGCTAGGATATGCCCCCATTTTCTGATAGCTGTGGGTCCAAGCTCTGGGACCCACGCCTACAACAAGAGCAGAGCGGGGAGAGTTGTTGCTGGAGGACCCTGGGTTTCCTGGGGTCAGGCCACCACCAGGCGCAGCTCCCTGCTGCTCCCACAGAAGTGAATGGGAAGGCACTGTGCATGCGCGGCCCCCACTCGCATTCATTTCTATGGGGCCAATAAAAATATCTGAGCCAGCACTTGGCTATTTTCGGCGGCACCATAGAAAGGAATGGAGGCTGGCT
This sequence comes from Rhinella marina, assembly GCA_900303285.1. Taxonomy (NCBI): domain Eukaryota; kingdom Metazoa; phylum Chordata; class Amphibia; order Anura; family Bufonidae; genus Rhinella; species Rhinella marina. Next base: position 278,855 of record ONZH01017280.1, on the reverse strand, counting down.
GCACATGCGCAGTGCGCCCTCCTCAACTTTCCCCACTCCGTTATCTGTGTAGGTAGGGGTGGGACCCGCACCTATCAGACAATGGGGGCATATTCTAGCAATATGCCCCCATTGTTTATGATGGCAAAACCCCTTTAACCCCCTAACTGTTTTGCACGAGTCCAGCTCGGGCAGTGTGAAGAGTAGCTAACAGGAGGGGGGGGAGGGCTGCTTTAGATGGTGGTATCTCCTGAATGGTAGCAGCTAGAAACATGCAACTGGTCTTGTTTGAAAGCTGACAGTCCAGGCTTTCATACAGGACAATTGAGAGGACTCAAGTTAGAAATCAAGTCGTGGATAAAACCTGTTTTACTTTCACTTTCAGCTATATTCACAGCATCCCGATTTCTATCAGTGATATCTTCCTCTGTCCTGAATGTATTGTTGTCATTCTGGTATTCTGGTATTGTCTAAAAGCTTTGAATGTCTGATTTCAAACAAAACCAGTTGCATGTTTCTAGCTGCTACCATTCAGGAGACAGCAGCATCTAAACAGCCCTCCCCCCTCCAGTTAGCTACTTTTCCCACTGCTGGAGCTGGACTCTGGCAAAACAGTTAAGTGGTTAAGGGCTGGTCAATTGACTAAATATTCCAAGAAACTAAAGTACTATAAATATTATATATTTATTATAAGTTACCCATCATCACAACTAGCAACCAGTTTATTAATCAGTGTCTTGAATGCATTGAAGCCTCTGCTTTACTTCAACTTCTCCTTTGGTCGCTGAATTTAGACAGCAATGTTACCCCAGCCATGTGCGGGAACAATTTCTGTTATAGTTGTGGTGTTGTATGGCAGGCCTACTAGCCAAGGCAATTATGTGTTGAAATTTCAGGGCATATGCCCACAATTGCACTCTTTGTGGTGCAGTCGGAATTAGGTTTTTGAGACAAAAGGCAAGGCATTGGCGGACCACTCTCCAATCAGAGGTGTTGAAAGTTAATAGAGTACAGTGGAGCTATTCACACTGACTGCTTGCACTGCACAGAATTTAATCCTTCTGCATTCAGAAATATGGAACAAGAGATTGCAGGTGTAAGGTTTCATTCCGAGCACAGGAAGAATAGAGCAGGTAAGGTTCGGGGGGTTAGGAGGGGGGATCAGTTTCTGTGTTTCTCTGTAAATTAATAAGGGTAGGTGACAGATATAAACATCAGCTTCCTCCATTTTTCACTAGGTCAGGACAAAAGAAAGCTGGTTTACAGGAGAAAGAATAGACTGCAGGGAAAGCAAAGAAAAAATGGAAAGGAACCAGTAACCCATGCCTGCTGAACGAAGGGAGGTCAAAGGCCCCTCTCCCACTTTAGAAAACACCAATTATATATATTATATATATATATATGTGTATTTTCTATTTAGTATATATATATATATATATATATATATATATATAGAATTTTTTATTTTTTTGCAAAAATTTACTTTTTACACATATATTTCACCCAATTACCATTAAGTTTGTCTCCACACTTTTGAAATCAGAAGATTTTCTAGCTACAACTGAATATAGATCTGTACAAAATACACAAAATACACCCACTGCAAAGGAGCCATGTGTTTACCCCATTACCCAACATTACTACTTCTGTTTTTTTTTTTTTTTTTTTAAAGAGATAGTCTGGTGGTCATTTGAAACTACCCCCGGACAAGTCTTGATGATGGCTCGTGGGTGCCCATAAGCTGACACTTCTCTGCCATGGATCTCAAAATATAGGACCCATGGCACTTGGAACTCTTTTTCTACCTAAACTCTTCAAGACTGACACCCTCAACATTGACTTCTTCGGTACATAATTGGTAAGCACATTCCCTGTTCTAGCAGTCTGCACTGTCCGGTGGGACGTGATAGTCTAATGTAGTAATGACCAAGGGTGAGCAAAACACATTACTACTGGAGGACTTTAATTCACTATTCCTTAAAGAACACCCTTGCCAAAACTGATACAATGGAGGGGGGGTCATTTATTTTGACTCCCTATGAAAGTTTTTGGGGTAAAAAAAATAGTTGCACTGACCAGTTTTGCGACTTTTTAAATGCCAGTGCTCCTAAGTTTAGGTGCCCATGGTGTTTTTCACCATTCTCAACACTGGAGTGTAGTGGGGATGGTGGGGGGAGTCTGGCCATCATCCCTGGAAAATTCACTAACATTTACGTCAGGGAACTGGTGTAAATGATGATTGAAATCTACTCCAGTCAGGAGCTGAGTTTTCAATCTAGATGCAATAACTGGCAGAGAATGTGCCCAATTTATTATGAGGCCTGTTTAGCTCATTTATATTAGATAAAAATAATCGCATCCTGTTTTAATACTTACTGGTCACTTGTTCCCACGACAGATTGTTTTTTCTTTTCATAAATGACAAAAAGTTGCATCTTTCTGCCATAAATGCGACTTTTTACACAGAACTCCACCACATAAGCTTAATTGTCTGCAACAATTTCAACCATTTCTGCTGATAAGAGGGTGATAAATGAGGTGAAATATGTGCCAATTTGATAGCCCGCCCACTTTGACATTTATAACTCATTTCTGGTGTGATTCATTCTTTATGGTGAACATTCTGGAGAGAACAGTTGATATATTTGGCGCAAATCAAAACACTGTTCTTTTTAGCACATTGTACAACATTATTCTGGCACAACATGCTTAGTAAATGTCCCCCAGTATCCGTTTAATGTCTGCAAAAGTGGTGTGAAAAAACCCCCATAAATGATCCAGTGCAAAAAGCATCACAGAGTAACGAGATCATTTCATGATATCTTTAGCATCGCGCTGACATATCCCTAGCGGCCTAGGATAGCAGGTTGTCCCTCTTAAGAATCTGAGTCTCACTATGGAGGGCTTCCTACTCAGCTCAGCAGATGATGCACATGTCATATGGGGCCTTGGGGCTGTGATGAGGATGAAGTGCTGACATACACTTTCTCAGGGCATGCTTTGTAGATTCTGTGAAGGCAAGAAGCCCCCAATGGAATAGAACATGCTGGTATGAAGTGTCTTGTAAAACATGGTGACTAGTTGCTCGAATGTTTCTGGATTTCTAAAACCAATAACTTAGGAATGGTTGTGAACAGGTATACGTATCACCGTGATATTGGATTCAACTTACTACTATATTTGTTATGCACATATAAAATACATTAAAACAAGAATAAGACATGTTCTATTTTTTTTGCGGGCCTACGGAATGGGCATACGGATGCGGACAGCACACGGTGTGCTGTCCGCATTTTTTGCGGTCCCATAGAAATGAATGGGTCCACAAAAAATACGTTTGTGTGAAAGAGGCCTAAGGATGGGTTCATATCACGGTTTTTCCATCCACTTAACATATACATTGGGGGAAAAAAGGATACAAAGCGTAGCACACCACGTATCCTGCAAAGTCAAATAAAAAAAAAACGTATATGTTAATGTTTTACAAAGGACCTCTATGAGGGATGGATGCCAAGAAGGGTGCACCTAGCCTTTCTGCTGCCTGAGGCGAAAACTAAAATGACATGCTTGGAAAACATTACATACAGACCTACAAAACATGCAGTGTAATACAGCACCACATACTGTGCCCACTGTGCTTCCCAATACAATACTGCAGAAACAGATAATCCCCCTTCTGCTGCCCCCCTCTTGCCCTTACCTGGTGCTGCCTTAGGCAATCTCCTCATTGGTGGTGCACCCGTGGAGGCCACTGTGTGGAATCAATCTGAGACATCCACTAGAGGGGAGCTGAACCCGGACATACCCTTAATTTCACCCAGGCAGCCTGCCTTCCGCCCAGCAGTGTGTTTGGTGACATCACCGGCTCTAATGGGCCGGCTTTAGCGCTGCCCTAGCTGTTTCACTGGCTAGGGCAGCCTCCGCCTGGCAGAGCCCGGTTCGTCACAGGAACCGGGCAAAATGCCTTTGCCCTGCACTAATTAGCGCAGGGCAAAGGAGGGCATCGGAGCAGCAACAGATGGGCTCCACTGATTGTGCTTCATTTATAAATCAGTATGTCATTTAATAATGACATCCATTATATTAATATCTTTTATGGATTTTGTAGCTCTATATCAATTTGTATTCTATGGGAATTCTTTAAAGATGTTTATGTTACTGTAACAACCACTCTTAAAGGGGTTGTCCGGCTTCAGGAGGAAAACCGGGAAACTGAACAACACTTGGGATGTACCTGCAATAAAGAATAGATGATCATTCACCTAGCAGATCCCGCGTTGCTGATCTGCTTGTCCCGCTTGGACTTTGTATACCCAGGTACAATGGTGACATCACGTCAATAACATGTGACTACTGCAGCCAATCACTGGCCCTAGAGGTGAACCTCCTTAAAGGTGGTTTTTCCAGTAATAATTTTTTTCTGAAACAAAAAATTAAGACTTACCTGCTCCACAAGAAACATGTCACCCATAAACCCAATCATTGGCTGGAGCGATGCATGTGACCGTGTCCCTGGCCAGCCGGATGTAAACAGCGCAACGACCGGATGATTGAGACAGCAGGAGAACTGGAACAGCATGGATCAGGTAAGTATGATTCTCCTGTTTCAGGGGACAGGCTGCGGGCACTTGATAAAAAATAATTATTACCGGAAAACCCCTTTAATATTAGTTTAAGCAATTAATAAGTAATTTTTATATCTAGGTCAGATATCTCATATATGCATACAAATTACGTCAAATGGTTGGCAGCTATGGATCTTTTCCAAGATACTTTCAATGACCAGAAAAGCTCTTGGCTGGAAGAAACCACCAGCTTCATCTGATGAACATTTAATGATGAAGTAAAAGTTCAGTCGAATCGAAACCTAATGAAAATGTCTACATCTAGCCATACAAGATCCAGATATAAAGGACCATTAATCAGGCTGCGTCAATGGCATGTTGCTGGTCTTAATCCTGGAACTTATTGAACTGATCCCCATTCTCCACTCATTACACAGTACGCTGGTTCTCTATGGGAACAAAGCAGCGACTAAACCAGGTCCTGACTAATGTAACAATTTGAGATAAACCCAGAGCACATTCCAAGGGATTATCTGAATTTGTAACAGATTCAGTTCTCATTTGTCCCCAAGCACAACAGCTGTCCACCTAGTATGTGTCCAAGCAGAAGAAGGAAGGTCAACAGGGGACGCTGCGGGCAATAAGCACAGAGTTTGTAGTTCTATTTTTTTTTTATGGGGTATTCCCGTTTATGTAACCGCTAATCTGTAATAACAGCAGCCTGTACTGTGATGTCAGAATGCCAATTATAAAACATTTCATTTGCCCTGGCGTCTTCTGCCAGCAGAAGCTAAACCTCATGTCTTCCATAGAATACTTTCATGATGCTGAGGGTGTTCAGAACTGATTTGGAATGTAAGAAGAAAGTGCTTAAGCGAGATTTCACAAATGCTGCACGATGAAGCGATTCGTGCACTGAAGGACTCAAACATTCTGTACTTGAGCGGCCGGTACGTGGAAACGAGGAAGAATGCACCGCCAGCCAGCAGCTAAGGGCTCCTGATGTTTAATGATGTATTGAGCACTTTCCTGGTCTCCTGTGAGGTTACATAAGTGCCGTCCCGGTTAACCCACTGTGTGCTGGTAAAAAAATAACCAGCATCTAGTTAGTAGAGAAGCCTAATGTCTAGAGATGAAAAAAAGTCTTTACACATCCCTATCTCCATTGATTGTTCAGGAGGCGAATAAGACCAATTTGTTGCTAATTCTGAACTGATTGATTCTGTCCTTCTAGGGATCAGCACTAAACACCGTGAAGTGCAGTAGAAATCACGTACAAACTCAAAGGATATATAATTTAGAACGAAAGATGAGTCAAAATGCTCAAAATAGAAAATTTTATAGTTTTTTTTTTTGTTACGTAGTCTATGACAGTCCAGTCATGGTGATACTGTGATTGTACTGTAGTCATATTGTTGGGGATTCAAATGCTGCCCTTTACTCCTGAGGACTAAGGACTCCAGGGAATAAGGAGCACAGGGTTGGGCACTAGTTGGGCACCAGTGGCGGTGCAAAGGCTGAGCACACTGGTGAGTCCTTCCTTTGGGGTTAACCACTACTGCAAAATTGGCTTTGTGTCACAAGTAAATGCAGTTTATAGTGGTATATAACTGGAGCTGCTTTGTAAAGGGACCCATATACTTTCAATAGCTGTTTGCTGAATGCGCTTTCTTCCCGTCTCCCCCTATATACATGCGTGATTGGTTTGTCCAAGCATGAACGTGTTGTCAATGGAGAAAAGTAAGCAAGCCGCTGCCGTACACCCCAGGTAGCAGGTTATCAGGTAGCAGGTGAGTTGAGAATTTAGTTGTTTATTCATGTCATGAACTTATATAGCACTACTATATTCCACAGCGCTTTATTAGCATTAGGGCTCACAATCTAAGTTCCCTATCACTATGTCTTTGGAGAATTAAAATCTTTCCCTAAACATTGAGAGGCCAAAAATCAACGGATCAGCAGATTTTTATCTTACGTGTATGGGGTTCTTTCAAGTTCCCTCATCAGTTTATTCATCAGAACAGAGTATTTGGAGCTACTGCTTGCAAAGAAGAATGTACATCAAGGGGTGTATGTCCATTGTATGAATGATAACAAAACCCTATGCTAATAATTCATCTGTGTCAAGTAGCCATAATTCTGAACATTATTTTATATTTAGTGGAAGCCTAAAAAATTAAAGGGGTAATCCTGTGAAAAGTGTTACTAGGCAATGAATAGAGCGTTTCAAATGAAATATTATCGCAACAAAATTATTGTTTGCTTTTTTCTGTACATTACATTCTCCTCTCTGGTAGCGCCCCCTGGTGTTTATCCTTCTGATCCACCTTCTCCTGCATTCAGTGGTGGGCCAGACATGCACAGTAGCTTCTCTGTTCCCTTCCCCACAGCGGTGGCATAGTGATCTCATAGTGAAGAATCCCAGACACCTTTGATTCATTCATCCCACTACAGGGGCCATAAGTTGATCAAAACAGACGTTTTCAACTAAATGCTCGACGGTTGAAATTGAACTATATAAGTTATAATGCAATGTTAATTACTGTGCTTTCTATTATATGCATCTGGGAAGTTGTCATATACTAAAAAGTTCAAACCATTAACTATTGTGGAGCTGTGGAGATTCCCATGACGAAGCCAGTTGGCGAAACGGATTGGATGAGTGAGGGACACTGGTATGGCAGATGTACTTGTGGGTTGCACATGGTCTTTAGTTTTAGTCTCATTGTTGGACAGTCGTTAAGACTGTTTTACAATTGTGCCTGCCTTTTTGGTAGTGGGTAGGTGTTACTATGTTATTGTGGGATGGTTGCCTGTACTAATGCGGATGTAACTATTGCTAGCCATTTTTCCAGTGGTCCCTCACTTATTTATTTCACTCATGTTGTGTGGACTCTTTTCTATGTTTTTTTTAATATGATCAAGAAATAAAGCAATTATAAAAGATATATGTGGACTGTGCGTGATTTTGGGCACACATACTTTTGTTATAGGAGTTGTGTTTTGTTGTATGTGGCCCTTATAGGTCGGTTAATATAGGTATTCTATTGTGGAGCTGGATGAAAAATATTGTATTTTTGGTTACAGGCATTGTTCTTATTAGTGCATTCATTTATAAAGTAATACAAAGTTTTTGTTACACGAATCCCTTGCATTTGTGTGGAAAATTAATATTGCAATTGATGATTGATAACTACAACAGTGACGCCTGCAGGACATTTCCCAGACCATTAATGAAGTACGTTAATCAAATAGGGCAATATTACAATGCTATGCTCCCACAAACCAGCAGTAAAATGCATTAAGAGGACTCCTCCTGTGTGTGAGCTCAGGAGTCCTCTCCATAATGTGTGTGAGCTCAGGAGTCCTCTCCATAATGTGTGTGAGCTCAGGAGTCCTCTCTATTATGTGTGTGAGCTCAGGAGTCATCTCCATAATGTGTGTGAGCTCAGGAGTCCTCTCCGTAATGTGTGTGAGCTCAGGAGTCCTCTCTATTATGTGTGTGAGCTCAGGAGTCATCTCCATAATGTGTGTGAGCTCAGGAGTCCTCTCCATAATGTCTGTGAGCTCAGGAGTCCTCTCCATAATGTGTGTGAGCTCCGGAATCCTCTCTATTATGTGTGTGAGCTCAGGAGTCCTCTCCATAATGTGTGTGAGCTCAGGAGTCCTCTCCATAATGTGTGTGAGCTCAGGAGTCCTCTCCATAATGTCTGTGAGCTCAGGAGTCCTCTCCATAATGTCTGTGAGCTCAGGAGTCCTCTCCATAATGTGTGTGAGCTCAGGAGTCATCTCCATAATGTGTGTGAGCTCAGGAGTCCTCTCCATAATGTGTGTGAGCTCAGGAGTCCTCTCCATAATGTCTGTGAGCTCAGGAGTCCTCTCCATAATGTCTGTGAGCTCCGGATTCCTCTCTATTATGTGTGTGAGCTCAGGAGTCATCTCCATAATGTGTGTGAGCTCAGGAGTCCTCTCCATAATGTGTGTGAGCTCAGGAGTCATCTCCATGCCTTTTATTGTTGGTTTGCAGGAGTACAGTGTCAGAATGCAAGCGAGTATGAAGATGAAAATTACATTATCAGAGTCAGCGTCACTTACTCTAGTATGTGGGATGGGATAGAGCTGACAGACTCCATTTAAGTGGGTACTCCCAACAGAGGCCTTTATGGCACATCCACAGGTTCTTTCCATATCTCCCGTAGGGAATGGAGGCACCTTACTTTTCATTCTCCGCCAGTACACAGTGACTTGCAGCCTCCTAAACTGGCGGGTTGGGAGGACTACGTTCTCCACATGTGTAAGAAGTCCAGAGGTGGGACCTGCATCTTTTCGACATTTATGTCATCTTGTGTATGTGTTGGAAATACTTAATCTGTATACTCTTAACCTGTATGTTACGTGACATGTTGGCCATTGTCATAGCAGGGGATAAATACATGACCCTGTACTCTGAGCTGCATGTGTGGAATGTGATGATGCTGACCTAAGTTAAGAGTTCTAACTTGAGGCCCCAAAACAAGGTCTGTAACAAGGCCCCCATCTTACCATACATCATTTATAAATCTGGTCTCTCCTTATTTGACAGAGGGACCCACGACTCCCAGGCACAAGTGCGACCTCTGCACTGCCTATAGCAACTCCCCTGACCTAGATGGTGGGTGCCTTTTTTAACACACCGCCATAGTCATTTCCATATTCTCTTATCATCATAAGCTAAATGACTAGAAAAAAAAGATTAGACTAAGCAGAAAAAGCAAAAAAGCAAAAGACTTTAATATTCAAAACAATAGCACATCAAATAGGCCCTCGTATTAAGTGGCCTAGTTACCAGTGATATCCTGTGTACAAGATTAAAGCATCAAGAAGAAAAGGCTGTAGGAGAAAAGTAATCTCATCTCAATGCCATTTACTGAGGCGGAGGTTGTTATGTTTCAATGTATGGTGTGTAATATATTCAGTCCATTAACTGTCTAGAGGACGGCCACCTCAACACCACTGCAGAGGCTATGTGCATTCTTCCCTGGTGTGCTCTACCCTAAGGTACATTCAGGGGTGGATTGGCCATAGATCTTACAGGGAATATTCCTGGTGGGACGATGTCCAGGGGGCAGCCTGAGCCTTTCTCACAGCCGGCCAGTGGAAGTTTTTGGGGATGTATTTTGTGCTGCTGGCAGTATTTTGTGATGTACTGTGGTATTTGACTCTGTTTGAGTTGTAATGTGCCACAATATGGTATTATTGGCCCCACCTTTAGACATGACTACAAAATGGGGCCACTCTTAGTATTTTTTCCAGGGCCACTTTAAGTTCGCAGTCCACCCCTGGTTATAGTATACAATGCAGAGTGGCTTGTTGATTGAGGAATATGGCACTGCTCCTGTACCACATCACAATGCACATGGCATAGATCACAAACACTTCTCTATTTGAAAAAGTGGCAAAAATATTTAGAAATCTGTCACACCAAGTAAAAACTATGGCCCTTGATTCCACAAAAATACTAAAATATTATAGGTGGTAGGAAAAGTGATAAAGGGCTTTATAAATATGCCATTTATCTTGAGCATCTTTTTTCAATGCACCTATGCCGAGAAATAGTCATCATTACATTGATAGATATGCCCCGTTGTCTTAGCCTCCCTATCCTTTTGCTGGATCGGAATCTTAAAGCAATTTTTAGATCATGTAAAATTGCTCCCATAATCAACCAACCTATGGAAATATCCATTACTGTGCCACACAGTAATGTCACATTTTTGTACCAGTGAGCCAACATTTGTCTTCATGGAGCACCAAGCAGTCATGAACCACCAGCTTTACCCAAGGTTAAACCACATAATGAAATAGATTGAATTGTTCTTCGTCGCTACTGCAGCAAAATTCACAGTCACTATGGCCAGCTTCCAATGCAGTTATCTGATGGCAAAATACAATTTGTCAAAATCTGTTATGTTTAACCAGGAGACAAATGTCCAGCCCTTAATGAGTTTTGGGTTACAATTATATTACTTAGTCTGTAATTGTTAAGAGGAAGCTTATCTAAAGTGTCCTGTATGCCTACAAAACCACCAGCTTTTATAATTGAAGCACTAATTCAAGAGGATGATGCCCTCAGCCAAGGCATAATGAAAAGAAATAAACCTCGGATTCCCAGACCACATGTCATGAGCTGTGAGTCTCCAATACAAAACATAGGCTCTGTGGGGTGACTAGCCGGACCCCCTAGAGTTTGGCTTTATCACATTTCGTTTTCTAGGAAAGGAATGCATGGCACCGAGGACCCTATGGCTAGTTATATCATGTCAAGATAAATAAGTACGTTGAACGGCACAGACCGGATCTGAAGCAACAAGATCAGGTTGGGAAAACATATTAAAAAGCATCAGTCTGCTGTCAGCAAGGAAGCTATTCCTTGTGCCAAATTCAGAGTTACAGCTAGGGTTTCCTTTACCCAGAGCAAATATTCAGCTTGTTGTCTTAGCCCTGGACAACGCAGAGTGGCCTGTTGACATCCAGCACCCGGGCAGAGGCCATACCAGCCCTCAAACTATAATATGGCAGAATGTATTGCACCTTTTTAGAGGGGCAGCCATGCTGTATGCCAAGGCAATATTAAAGGGGTTGTCTGAGATACTTCTAATTGAAAGCCTCTCATAAGGATAGGCCAAGAACATGGGCCATCAACAATGACCTCTGACACTCCGATTGATCAGCTGTTTTGCAGTAACTAGAAATAAGTTCTGGAACTACACAGTTCTGTCCATTATGTAGTGGCGTAGCTGAAGCTACTGCAAAACAGCTTGATTGTAAGGGGTGTTTTGGACCTACGCCGATCTAATATTAATGACCTGTCCTAAGAATAGGCCATCAATATAAATATCCTAGAAAATTCCTTTAAGTTTCACAAAGAATGGCAATGGGCCAATTCAGGTATTTGCTTTGAGGATACAAAGAACATGGAAGAGGGAATGTGTTGATTGGCATACAGGTGAATACATAGACATGGGTGACCCTCAAAATTGCATCCCAAACCTGGCATTGATGTAGTCAATTACAGCCCAATCCTGTATCAGAAGGGTCAAGAATTTCCCTTTTTTCATAGTTCATAGCATTGAAGGGTAGCATGACCTGTGGCCACTTCGAACAGTAAGAGTAGGTTCAGACGGTATAAATACATGTTGAAAAAATCTGATGTGTCTGACTCCTGATGTTTTTGTAGCTTGCACTTGATCGGACTAATGCATGGTCACTGCACCATAAAGGGTTCCATGTAGAATCCCTGCCAAGAAATAAAATGTCACTATTTTCTCCCGTAACGCAGCTTTAGAAACTGCATGCAGAAAAATCCGTGTTTTATAAGCTTTGGCACAAATGTCTATTATAAACAATCAGAGGCGGATGTTCCGGGAATTCGGAGTAGATGTTAGTACAGAATACACATTGAAATCAACATAGAAAAACATAGAAAAAAGGCTATGTGAGCATATCTTAAGGGCAAGCCCAGTAGTATAGGTTTTTTGGTGCTCACTTTTCAACAGAATGAAAAACATAACATATCTTGTGGTTTACCGAGCTGGAAAGAACAGGAGATTTGGATTCTCTGAAATATCCTGATAATGATTAGAGAAGATGAGTCTATGGAAGCTTTGCCTGCCAGTCCTACCTTTCGTTCTCAAATTGTCAAGCTTTGTATCTCTCCAGATGGGTAAATGTGGGTCATACAAAAGATTACATATACAGTCATTTAACATTGTATCACTTAGGGTTACGTGCTGAGTTTTCTATGCATCTTATGAAAGTGAAGCATGTCATTACTGGTCAGGTATGATACATGCCAAGTGATGATGAAACACTAGAGGCACCTCAGAGAACTGGGGATGGAAGAGTTCATAGAAAGTTTTCCTTTCCATTTCACAGTAGTGCCTATGAGGTAAACTCTTATTGCTTCGGCTAATGTGGGTCAGCCTGAAGTAAGATGGAAAAACCGAAGTCAACGCAGAGAGCTTTTCTAGGGAGGTCACGTTAGAAAGGGTTATTGCCCCCTCCATGTCTCTAAAACATTACTGAGTGTGCAGCATTTTAGGCTGTCAAAACAATTTATGATATGGTGATATAATATCATGTGTACTAATTGTAGACATGATAATTATATAGCAACAAACAATCAAAGCTGCATCAATTTAGACTTCACCAGACACAGCACATATCAGATTAAGTTGATACCTAATGACATGTAAACTGAGGAGCCGACCAAGGTGTAGATTTCACCATTACAGCTCATCACGTTACAATAATTTTAGTTCTGTGTGACAGTTGTGTAGTGTTTATAGAGAACATAATAGTCTGTACATTCAGATGTATCAGGTAATTACAGACACTTTATAAATGTTTCATTTTATGTTAATGTTAAGATTTTATTACCCTTTAGATTCTTACCCGTGTTCTGGTGAATCACATAGCCTAGGCGCAGCCATTCCAATGAATGGGGCTGAGCTGCAATACCAGACACAGCCGCTATCCAATGGACGGCACTGGGCTTGGTAAGCTGCGAAGAGGCCACAGCACTCATGGGAAGCTGGCAGCAAGGACATATCTACCATAGCGGCAGACCATGCGACTGATATGGGGACCAGGGCAAGAGGGGGCCCAGTCTTATTGGGATCATCTCCTCTTCTACTGGAGGTGAAAACCTCTACCCTCTAAAGGAACAACTTTTAGCAAATGAGTCAGTGGAAAAAATGTCCCAAAGGTCATTGAAAGGGGTTTAGGCAGAAACCCTTCTGTCCTGTGTGGGGGGCCTGGTTTGATCCTCGCTATGGGGCCCTTACTTCTCTATGTTCGCCACTGCGCGGCAGCATCTTCAAGCAGCTGATCAGCGGGGGGTCCCGAATGTCAATCTGCCGATCTGATATTGATGGCTAGCGTTGAGCAAATCAAAGTCCACAAAGTGTGCTTCAATCTGAATTTTGTGGAAAATTCAAAGCTGAATTTTCTTGTGCTTTGTAGTAGTGAATTGATTTTCCATGAAATAGTGTAAAAAAAGCAAAAAAATCCTACTTACCTCATCCATTTGCTTGCGACTGGACTGGGCTGCCGTCATCTTGATTTTGAAGATTTTGCACGAAATCCTGTGCCCCGTGACATATGACATCACCACACCGGCCAACATGATGACCTCATCACTGGCCGTGCAAGATTTCGCACTTCAATCAAGATGGCAGAGGCCTGCCCATAGCCAGCAAATGGATGAGGTAAGTATGATTTTGTTTATTTATTAAAGTTTTTCATGTGATTATTGCATGTATGAATGCGACATCTGATGGGTAGAATGTTGGGGAGGGGCACAATCATTCTGTCATTGCAACCACTACTTACGTAGAAATGTGCTTTGTGATGAAGTAATTCGTCATAGAGCAAATATTTTTGTAAAATTCGGCAAAGCAGCTGAATCGAATTTTTGAATACTTTGTTCATCTCTATTACTGACCTATCATAAAGATATTATCGCTTGCACAGTGCTCCTTGGGATGTTTAAAGCTTGGGAAATCTTTTAGTATCCAAATCCGTCTTTAAACTTCTCCACAACAGTATCACGGACCTGCCTGGTGTGTTCCTTGGTCTTCATGATGCAGAACCCTGAGACTATCACAGAGCAGGTGCATTTATACAGAGACTTGATTACACACAGGTGGATTCTATTTATCTTCATCAGTCATTTAGGACAACATTGGATCATTCAGAGATCCTCAATGAACTTCTGGAGTGAGTTTTCTGATCTGAAAGTAAATGGGCCGAATAATTTTGCACGCCCCACTTTTCAGTTTTATTATTACAAAAAAAGTTTAAATGATCCAATAAATTTCGTTCCAATTCACAATTGTGACCCACTTGTTGATTCTTCACTAGAGATAAGCGAACGTGCTCATAACGAGCACTGTACCGCTCGGCTCACGAGCGCAGGCAGCCGCTTCCGTCCTCCTCACCCGACGGAAGTGGCTGCCTGCGCCCATGCGAGCGTAGGGGAGCCGAGCGGTACAGTGCTCGTTACGAGCACGTTCGCTCATCTCTATTCTTCACCAAAAATTTTAAATGTTATATCTTTTTGTTTGAAGCCTGAAATGTGGCAAAAGGTTGAAAAGTTCCGGGGGGGGGGGGGGGGGGTGAATACTTTCGCAAGGCACTGTATATATATCAACCAGAATATGACATGTACACAAAGAATAATTATACCATACTCACCTGGACATGTTGAATAAAATGTTCCAAAGTGCAAAGACTTCTGTGGAGTGCCATAGACTTTCTTTCCATGATTATGGACTGCCGAGTCCTCCACAGGCGCCAGGAGCACACTGGGAACTTATAGTGGCCCTAGAAAAATACTAAAAGTGTCCCTGTTTTGTAGTCGGGTCCAAATTGATGGAAGGCAGGGCCAGCAATACCATATTGTGGCACATTATATCACCCCGACAGAGCCAAATACCACAGTCCATCCCAAAATACTGCCAGCAGCACAAAATACATCCCCAAAAACTGCCATTGGCCGGATGTGAGGAGGACTCAGGCGGCCCCCTGGACATCGGCCCACCGGGAACTGTCCCTGTAAGGTCTATGGCCAATCCGCCCCTGACAGGTGCCCACCATGGGATACTGAAGACAGGTCTACTTTTCTCATATTGATATCCTGAGGATATGTCATCAATATAAAAATTTTGGAAAGCCCCTTTAAACTTGGTTCACATCTGTGGTGGAGGTTCCAGTAGGAGCTTTCGATTCCAGTAAAAAAAAAAAAAAAGAAAAAAGGATGAAATACGATTGCACGCAGTGGTATTTTGTCTGGTTTGTCATACCGGAAACCTACCGGTATAGTGAATGCGATCTGTCAAGTGCCAGTGGCGTCTGATATATGCCAGAGCTGGCAATTCAAGAATTCTGTTCCTAAGCTGACCATACAATACTATAGGCTGACAGCTATTTTATCTAGGTGTGCACGTTTTTTCAATTGTTAGAGGGAAATGGTCCACTGCCACAAATATACTCAATGAAATGACCTTTTCTCACACATCTGCAAATAGGGTACAGTCAAGATGCTACCATACCTTTAGACAATCACCTGGTGTGTTTGGTTCACGTTTATGTAGTGTGTACAACCATCTTAAGAGGTGAGGGGCCTACTCTTTGTAGGTAGTGGAAGTGGATACGGTTGACGAATGTGAAAGTGGAGCAGGCAAAAGTTGAACAGTCAGAGAATACGTAAGAGAGAAAAAAGACAGAAGAGCAAATAATCAGAACCTGAACTCACCTGCTCTTAGTAGAACAGGACACATTCCAAGTTTTTTTTTCTCTGTGACCTCATGGTTCATGGTTTCTGTGCACGTAACGTGCATTTATTTTGCATATCCACTAGAGATGAGCGAGTAGTGTTCGATCGAGCTGGTATTCGATCGAATACTACGATATTCGGCACACTCGATTTCAATCGAGTATAACGGCGATGGCGCACTTAGAATTCGTTTCCCCTCCCACCTTCCCTGGCGCTCTTTTTCCACCAATCAACATGCAGGGGGGGTATGACAGGCACGCTGAGCACGCTGGCAGCGCGAAAACAGCGTCTACATGCATTGGCTGGAAAAACCATGTGACCTCGAATATTAAAAACTCAGCTCTTCCTGCTCGTACGCATATGCTGCGTGAACTTAGTCAGGGACAGAGGCTGGAGAAGGGAGAGACAGATTTTAGCTGTTGGACAGGCAGGAGCGTGAATAAAAGCCCTTATCAGGGCTACTACAGTGGACTTCAGTGATAGCTTTACTACAATATAGACTTTACAGAGAACGGCTGCTGTATTCAGGGATAGCTGCTGGAGTAGGGACAGAGAGAGGCATTAGTGGTGTATTAGGTGCTCTGCTACATACCAAACTATATTTGGCACTACTGCTGTGTACCTTGAAATATACAATATCTAGGCCTTTTAATTGGCAACTGTACTGTGCGTTCTCTTGCTAAATAATTTCACATACCTGGTGTAAATACCCACCGTCTGTTCAGTTAGTACACGGCTGTGTACTTTGAAATATACAATATCTAGGCATTTTAATAGGCCACTGTACTGTGCGTTCTCTTGCTAAATTATCTCACATACCTGGTGTAAATACCCACCGTCTGTTCAGTTACTACACGGCTGTGTACTTTGAAATATACAATATCTAGGCATTTTAATAGGCCACTGTACTGTGCGTTCTCTTGCTAAATTATCTCACATACCTGGTGTAAATACCCACCGTCTGTTCAGTTACTACACGGCTTTGTACTTTGAAATATACAATATCTAGGCATTTTAATAGGCCACTGTACTGTGCGTTCTCTTGTTAAATTATCTCACATACCTGGTGTAAATACCCACCGTCTGTTCAGTTACTACACGGCTTTGTACTTTGAAATATACAATATCTAGGCATTTTAATAGGCCACTGTACTGTGCGTTCTCTTGTTAAATTATCTCACATACCTGGTGTAATACCCACCGTCTGTTCAGTTACTACACGGCTTTGTACTTTGAAATATACAATATCTAGGCATTTTAATAGGCCACTGTACTGTGCGTTCTCTTGCTAAATTATCTCACATACCTGGTGTAAATACCCACCGTCTGTTCAGTTACTACACGGCTTTGTACTTTGAAATATACAATATCTAGGCATTTTAATAGGCCACTGTACTGTGCGTTCTCTTGTTAAATTATCTCACATACCTGGTGTAAATACCCACCGTCTGTTCAGTTACTACACGGCTTTGTACTTTGAAATATACAATATCTAGGCATTTTAATAGGCCACTGTACTGTGCGTTCTCTTGCTAAATTATCTCACATACCTGGTGTAAATACCCACCGTCTGTTCAGTTACTACACGGCTTTGTACTTTGAAATATACAATATCTAGGCATTTTAATAGGCCACTGTACTGTGCGTTCTCTTGTTAAATTATCTCACATACCTGGTGTAAATACCCACCGTCTGTTCAGTTACTACACGGCTTTGTACTTTGAAATATACAATATCTAGGCATTTTAATAGGCCACTGTACTGTGCGTTCTCTTGTTAAATTATCTCACATACCTGGTGTAAATACCCACCGTCTGTTCAGTTACTACACGGCTTTGTACTTTGAAATATACAATATCTAGGCATTTAATAGGCCACTGTACTGTGCGTTCTCTTGTTAAATTATCTCACATACCTGGTGTAAATACCCACCGTCTGTTCAGTTACTACACGGCTTTGTACTTTGAAATATACAATATCTAGGCCATTTAATAGGCCACTGTACTGTGCGTTTTCTTGTTAAATTATCTCACATACCTGGTGTACATACCCACCGTCTGTTCAGTTACTACACGGCTTTGTACTTTGAAATATACAATATCTAGGCATTTTAATAGGCCACTGTACTGTGCGTTCTCTTGCTAAATTATCTCACATACCTGGTGTAAATACCCACCGTCTGTTCAGTTACTACACGGCTTTGTACTTTGAAATATACAATATCTAGGCATTTTAATAGGCCACTGTACTGTGCGTTCTCTTGCTAAATTATCTCACATACCTGGTGTAAATACCCACCGTCTGTTCAGTTACTACACGGCTTTGTACTTTGAAATATACAATATCTAGGCATTTTAATAGGCCACTGTACTGTGCGTTCTCTTGCTAAATTATCTCACATACCTGGTGTAAATACCCACCGTCTGTTCAGTTACTACACGGCTGTGTACTTTGAAATATACAATATCTAGGCATTTTAATAGGCCACTGTACTGTGCGTTCTCTTGTTAAATTATCTCACATACCTGGTGTAAATACCCACCGTCTGTTCAGTTACTACACGGCTTTGTACTTTGAAATATACAATATCTAGGCATTTTAATAGGCCACTGTACTGTGCGTTCTCTTGTTAAATTATCTCACATACCTGGTGTAAATACCCACCGTCTGTTCAGTTACTACACGGCTTTGTACTTTGAAATATACAATATCTAGGCCATTTAATAGGCCACTGTACTGTGCGTTCTCTTGTTAAATTATCTCACATACCTGGTGTAAATACCCACCGTCTGTTCAGTTACTACACGGCTTTGTACTTTGAAATATACAATATCTAGGCCATTTAATAGGCCACTGTACTGTGCGTTTTCTTGTTAAATTATCTCACATACCTGGTGTAAATACCCACCGTCTGTTCAGTTACTACACGGCTTTGTACTTTGAAATATACAATATCTAGGCATTTTAATAGGCCACTGTACTGTGCGTTCTCTTGCTAAATTATCTCACATACCTGGTGTAAATACCCACCGTCTGTTCAGTTACTACACGGCTTTGTACTTTGAAATATACAATATCTAGGCATTTTAATAGGCCACTGTACTGTGCGTTCTCTTGTTAAATTATCTCACATACCTGGTGTAAATACCCACCGTCTGTTCAGTTACTACACGGCTTTGTACTTTGAAATATACAATATCTAGGCATTTTAATAGGCCACTGTACTGTGCGTTCTCTTGCTAAATTATCTCACATACCTGGTGTAAATACCCACCGTCTGTTCAGTTACTACACGGCTTTGTACTTTGAAATATACAATATCTAGGCCATTTAATAGGCCACTGTACTGTGCGTTTTCTTGTTAAATTATCTCACATACCTGGTGTACATACCCACCGTCTGTTCAGTTACTACACGGCTTTGTACTTTGAAATATACAATATCTAGGCATTTTAATAGGCCACTGTACTGTGCGTTCTCTTGCTAAATTATCTCACATACCTGGTGTAAATACCCACCGTCTGTTCAGTTACTACACGGCTTTGTACTTTGAAATATACAATATCTAGGCATTTTAATAGGCCACTGTACTGTGCGTTCTCTTGCTAAATTATCTCACATACCTGGTGTAAATACCCACCGTCTGTTCAGTTACTACACGGCTTTGTACTTTGAAATATACAATATCTAGGCATTTTAATAGGCCACTGTACTGTGCGTTCTCTTGTTAAATTATCTCACATACCTGGTGTAAATACCCACCGTCTGTTCAGTTAGTACACGGCTGTGTACTTTGAAATATACAATATCTAGGCCTTTTAATAGGCCACTGTACTGTGCGTTCTCTTGCTAAAGTATTTCACATACCTAATTATATACCCAAATATTGTATTTGCAACAAAAAAAAAATAAAATGCGGAGGGGGGCTAGCGGAATAGGACGTGGACGTGGACGAGGACGGGGGCGCGGAAATGCTGTTGGGGGCCTTGTTGAAGCCAGTGGGGATACAATGTGTGCTGGTGAGGATCAGCCAGGATCCCGCTCATCCAGAATCCCTGCCTTTATGGGACAGTTAAGCAGGGGGCGGGTTACACCGCTGTTGAGGCCTGAGCAGGTTGAACAGGTGGTGCAATGGATAGCCGATAGCGCTTCCACACAGTTGTCCACCAGCCAGTCATCCACACAGTCTCACTCTGACCCTCCTTCCTCCACACCTGGCCAACAGAGTCATCCCACCCTTGACCCCTCCCAGGAGCTCTTTTCGGGTCCTTTTTCAGATGTGCCGGAAGAATCCCAGGAGCTAGCAGAGGAATTTGTTTGTAGTGATGCCCAAACACTGGAGTTTTCGCCATCTCCTGCTGATGTGGACCCTGAGCCAGCATCTGTTATCATGAGCGATGATGATGATGAGACGCAGTTGCCATCAAGGGAGGCTGTTGGAATGTCCAGTGGGCAGGAGGAGGAGCAGAGTGAGGAAGTGGAAGAGGAGCTGGTGGATGACGAAATGACCGACCCCACTTGGCCAGGGGTGATGTCCAGCGAGGAAAGCAGTGGAGAGGTGGTGGTCTGCGCAGCACCGAAAAAGGCAGCAAGAGGCAGAGGGATGTCCACAGGCAGAGGGATGTCCACAGGCAGAGGGATGTCCACAGGCAGAGGGATGGCCACAGGCAGAGGGATGGCCACAGGCAGAGGGATGGCCACAGGCAGAGGACAGTTCAGACAGAGAAGTGAGGCCACAGCCAGCAGGGCCGAAGCTGTTCCCGCCAGCGGCCAGTCGCGCGAAGCTCCCCCATCGAGGCCTCGTACTTCTGTGGTGTGGAGATATTTTAATGTTTGTGCGGATGACAAACTGAGCGCGGTTTGCACACTCTGCCACTCAAAACTGAGTAGGGGCTCTGAGAAGAGCAATCTGACCACCTCAGGCATGCGGCGTCACTTGGAATTCAAGCACTGGGCTGAGTGGGAGAGAGCAAACGCAATACAAACTGCGCCCGGTCTTGCTGCCACTGCCTCTTCCCCTTTGTTGTGTGCTGCCACTGCGGTCCAGACCTCCAGCCAGGACACCTCCACATCTGCCTCTGCTCTGCCTCTGCTACTTTGGGGCCTTCTCCTTCAGCCCCTCCCCCCTTCCCCCGCCTCTTCGCCTGCACCTTCACACTCCTCGTCCCAACAACTGTCCATCTCGCAGGCGTTCGACCGCAGGCGGAAGTACGCCTCGAGTCACCCCCAAGCCCAAGCCTTAAACTGCCACATCTCCAAACTGCTGGCCCTGGAGATGTTGCCGTTTAGGCTTGTGGAGACGCAGGCCTTCCGCGACCTGATGGCGGCTGCCGCACCTCGCTATTCCGTCCCTAGCCGCCACTACTTTTCCCGGAGTGCCGTCCCCGCCCTGCACCAGCACGTGTCGCGTAACATCAGGCGGGCCCTGAGGTACGCAGTCAGCGCAAAGGTCCACTTGACCACCGACTCATGGACAAGCGCTTGCGGCCAGGGACGATACATTTCTCTGACGGCACACTGGGTGAATGTAGTGGAGGCGGGGACGGGGTCGCAAACAGAGACGGCCTACCTACCACCCCCGCCCAAGATTGCCAGCATGGGTTCTGATAAACCCCCCTCCTCCTCCTCCTCCTCCTCCTCCTCCTGTGCCTTAACATCTCCCTCAGCCGCTAGCTGGAAGCGTTGCAGCACTGGCGCGGGGAGACGTCAGCAGGCGGTGCTAAAGCTCATCAGCTTGGGCGACAGGAAGCACAGCGCCCCAGAGGTGAGGGACGCCATATTGCAGCAGACGGAGATGTGGCTGTCGCCGCTGCAGCTAGGACCAGGCATGGTCGTGTGCGATAACGGCCGTAACCTGGTGGCGGCTCTGGAGCTTGCCGAACTCAATCACGTACCATGCCTGGCCCACGTTTTTAATCTGGTAGTCCAAAAATTTCTGAAGACTTACCCCAACCTGGCAGAGCTACTGGTGAAAGTGCGGCGCTTGTGCGCTCACTTTCGGAAGTCAACTGTAGCTGCTGCTAGCTTAAAAAAACTCCAGCAACGCCTCCATTTGCCTGAACATCGGCTGTTGTGCGACCTGCCGACTCGCTGGAATTCCACCTATTCCATGTTGGCCAGGGTGTGTGAGCAGCAGAGAGCATTGATGGAGTACCAGATAATGAATCCACGCGTGCCTCCAACTCAGCTCCCTCAGTTTGCCAACCACGAGTGGCCATGGATGGCAGACATATGCGATGTACTGCGTATCTTTGAGGAGTCCACCAAGAAGGTCAGCAGCGAGGACGCTATAGTGAGCGTAACCATTCCGCTCCTAGGCGTCCTTAAAGAATCGCTCATCGCAATAAGGGAGAACGCATTGCACGCAGAGGAGACGGGGGTAGGAGGAGACGCAACGGAGCTACACAGTCAGACCACACTTTTGTCTGCTTCACGGTGGCAGTTGCAGGAGGAGGAGGATGAGGAGGAGGACGACGTGGAGGTGGCTGTGGAAGAGGAGGAGGATGCTGGCGGCGAGGGTAGCAGTCAGGCTGTGTGCGTCCCATTGGTTCAGCGCGGATGGGGCGGAGAGGAGGCGGAAGAGGAAGAGGAGGAAATGGCAAGTGATCCTTCTGGTGGGGGCAGTGAGGTCATGCCTATTCAGAGTCTGGCACACATGGCTGACTTCATGCTGGGCTGCTTTTCCCGGGACACACGTGTTGTCCGGATAGTGGAGAACAAACTGTACTGGGTCTTCGCACTCCTGGACCCCCGGTATAAAGATAACGTCTCCTCTTTTATTCCGGTAGAGGAGAGGACGAATCGATTGCTGGAATACCAGAGGGAACTCGTGCAGAACATGATGGAGATTTTCCCACCCACCATCGCTGGCGGCAGAGAGGAGAGGGTCTCCCAGAGTCCCACAACATCCATCAGGCCCACAGCCACCAGGGGAACACTCTCCAAGGTGTGGGACACGTTCATGGCACCCCCTCGTGCAACTTCCATCACTGCGGGGCCCGCTATCAGCAGGAGGGACAAGTATCGGCGGATGTTGCGGGAGTACCTGGCAGACCGTAACCCTGTCCTCCCCGATCCCTCGGCGTCCTACACTTACTGGGTCTCCAAGTTGGACACGTGGCTGGAACTGTCCCTGTACGCCTTGGAGGTGCTTGCCTGCCCTGCCGCCAGCGTGCTATCAGAAAGGGTGTTCAGCGCAGCCGGGGGCATTATAACCGATAAGCGCAGCCGCCTGTCAACCGACAGTGCCGACAGGCTGACGCTAATCAAAATGAACAGCAAGTGGATTGACCCGGACTTTGCTTCTCCAACCGTGGAAAGCAGCCAAAAGTGAAGTGCCATCTGTATGAAGTGCCATTTCCTCCTCCACCTCCTCCTCCTCCTCCTCCTTTACCGCCGTAGAATTGCTCCGTAAATAAGAAAAATGTATATGTCTATGGCTCACCTCTTGGGCCTCCACAAAATGTTTAAGAGGTCTCACCTCTTGGGCCTACTCATAATTTTTAACCGGTCTCACCTCTTGGGCCTCAACATAATTTTTAACCGGTCTCACCTCTTGGGCCTCAACATAATTTTTAACCGGTCTCACCTCTTGGGCCTCAACATAATTTTTAACCGGTCTCACCTCTTGGGCCTGCACAAAATGTTTAAGAGGTTTCAACCTCTTGGGCCCCCACAAAATGTTTAAGAGGTCTCACCTCTTGGGCCTCCTCATAATTTTTAACAGGTCTCACCTCTTGGGCCTACTCATAATTTTTAACCGGTCTCACCTCTTGGGCCTCAAAATAATTTTTAAGAGGTCTCACCTCTTGGGCCTCCTCATAATTTTTAACAGGTCTCACCTCTTGGGCCTCCACAAAATGTTTAACAGGTCTCACCTATTGGGCCTCCACATAATTTTTAACGGGTCTCACCTCTTGGGT
This sequence comes from Rhinella marina, assembly GCA_900303285.1. NCBI lineage: Eukaryota > Metazoa > Chordata > Amphibia > Anura > Bufonidae > Rhinella > Rhinella marina. The sequence continues at coordinate 255,072 of ONZH01017280.1, read as the reverse complement.
CTCCACAAAATGTTTAACAGGTCTCACCTATTGGGCCTCCACATAATTTTTAACGGGTCTCACCTCTTGGGTCTCCACAAAATGTTTAACAGGTCTCACCTATTGGGCCTCCACATAATTTTTAACGGGTCTCACCTCTTGGGTCTCCACAAAATGTTTAACAGGTCTCACCTCTTGGGCCTCCACAAAATGTTTAACAGGTCTCACCTCTTGGGCCTCCACATAATTTTTAACAGGTCTCACCTTTTGGGCCTCCACAAAAGGTTTAAGAGGTTAACAGTGGAAAGCAGCCAAAAGTGAAGTGCCATCTGTATGAAGTGCCATTTCCTCCTCCACCTCCTCCTCCTCCTCCTTAACCGCCGTAGAATTGCTCCGTAAATAAGAAAAATGTATATATTTATGGCTCACCTCTTGGGCCTCCACATAATTTTTTAACAGGTCTCACCTCTTGGGCCTCCACAAAATGTTTAACAGGTCTCACCTCTTGGGCCTCCACAAAATGTTTAACAGGTCTCACCTATTGGGCCTCCACATAATTTTTAACGGGTCTCACCTCTTGGGTCTCCACAAAATGTTTAACAGGTCTCACCTCTTGGGCCTCCACAAAATGTTTAACAGGTCTCACCTCTTGGGCCTCCACATAATTTTTAACAGGTCTCACCTTTTGGGCCTCCACAAAAGGTTTAAGAGGTTAACAGTGGAAAGCAGCCAAAAGTGAAGTGCCATCTGTATGAAGTGCCATTTCCTCCTCCACCTCCTCCTCCTCCTCCTTAACCGCCGTAGAATTGCTCCGTAAATAAGAAAAATGTATATATTTATGGCTCACCTCTTGGGCCTCCACATAATTTTTTAACAGGTCTCACCTCTTGGGCCTCCACAAAATGTTTAACAGGTCTCACCTCTTGGGCCTCCACAAAATGTTTAACAGGTCTCACCTATTGGGCCTCCACATAATTTTTAACGGGTCTCACCTCTTGGGTCTCCACAAAATGTTTAACAGGTCTCACCTCTTGGGCCTCCACAAAATGTTTAACAGGTCTCACCTCTTGGGCCTCCACATAATTTTTAACAGGTCTCACCTTTTGGGCCTCCACAAAAGGTTTAAGAGGTTAACAGTGGAAAGCAGCCAAAAGTGAAGTGCCATCTGTATGAAGTGCCATTTCCTCCTCCACCTCCTCCTCCTCCTTAACCGCCGTAGAATTGCTCCGTAAATAAGAAAAATGTATATATTTATGGCTCACCTCTTGGGCCTCCACATAATTTTTTAACAGGTCTCACCTCTTGGGCCTCCACAAAATGTTTAACAGGTCTCACCTCTTGGGCCTCCACAAAATGTTTAACAGGTCTCACCTATTGGGCCTCCACATAATTTTTAACGGGTCTCACCTCTTGGGTCTCCACAAAATGTTTAACAGGTCTCACCTATTGGGCCTCCACATAATTTTTAACGGGTCTCACCTCTTGGGTCTCCACAAAATGTTTAACAGGTCTCACCTATTGGGCCTCCACATAATTTTTAACGGGTCTCACCTCTTGGGTCTCCACAAAATGTTTAACAGGTCTCACCTCTTGGGCCTCCACAAAATGTTTAACAGGTCTCACCTCTTGGGCCTCCACATAATTTTTAACAGGTCTCACCTTTTGGGCCTCCACAAAAGGTTTAAGAGGTTAACAGTGGAAAGCAGCCAAAAGTGAAGTGCCATCTGTATGAAGTGCCATTTCCTCCTCCACCTCCTCCTCCTCCTCCTCCTTAACCGCCGTAGAATTGCTCCGTAAATAAGAAAAATGTATATATTTATGGCTCACCTCTTGGGCCTCCACAAAATTTTTAACAGGTCTCACCTCTTGGGCATCCACATAATTATACTATAAAATATTAGGCCTTATAATTGGCAACTGTACTGTGCGTTCTCTTGCAAAATTCTTTAAATACCTGGTGTTAATACCCACCGTCTGAAAAGTTAGTACACGGCTGTGTACCTTGAACTCTAAAATATTAGGCCTTATAATTGGCAACTGTACTGTGCGTTCTCTTGCAAAATTATTTCACGGCTGTGAAGGCAAAATATTGTAACCAAAAAAAAATAAAATGCGGAGGGGGGCTAGCGGAATAGGACGTGGACGAGGACGGGGGCGCGGAAATGCTGTTGGGGGCCATAGTTGCTGGTTGAATTATCTGAGGTAAATGATTCTCCTTTAGACGACGCTTTCCCTTTGCATCGTTCTGCGATTAAACCATAAATAACTCTCTGCATATTTATACCAAATGCACCCAGTACGAAAAAAGTCATAGAAAGTTTCCAAACAGAGACTGGAAAACATCAGTAAGTTGAAAAAAACTGTTCGCTAAAAAAAAAAAAAAAGTTAAAAATAAAATTGGCAGTTGATAGTATCGAGCTATTGTCACAGAGAGACGCGATTACAACACCTTCATTTACATTCAGTACATGTCTCAAGGCATTGGGAGAATGAAAACAGGCCACGGCTGGAGTATGAAATGTACCACCGCTTTGTACTGTCCGATACTGACCCGGTCCAGGGTGATGTCCAGCGAGGAAAGCAGTGGAGAGGTGGTGGTCTGCGCAGCACCGAAAAAGGCAGCAAGAGGCAGAGGGATGTCCACAGGCAGAGGAATGTCCACAGGCAGAGGGATGTCCACAGGCAGAGGCATGTCCACAGGCAGAGGGATGTCCACAGGCAGAGGGATGTCCACAGGCAGAGGGATGTCCACAGGCAGAGGACAGTTCAGACAGAGAAGTGAGGCCACAGCCAGCAGGGCCGAGCGTAACCATCCCGCTCCTATGCGTCCTTAAAGAATCCCTCATCGCAATAAGGGAGAACGCATTGCACACAGAGGAGACGGGGGCAGGAGGAGACGCAACGGAGCTACACAGTCAGACCACACTTTTGTCTGCTTCACGGTGGCAGTTGCAGGAGGAGGAGGATGAGGAGGAGGAGGAGGACGACGTGGAGGTGGCTGTGGAAGAGGAGGAGGATGCTGGCGGCGAGGGTAGCAGTCAGGCTGTGCGCGTCCCATTGGTTCAGCGCGGATGGGGCGGAGAGGAGGCGGAAGAGGAAGAGGAGGAAATGGCAAGTGATCCTTCTGGTGGGGGCAGTGACGTCATACCTATTCAGAGTCTGGCACACATGGCTGACTTCATGCTGGGCTGCTTTTCCCGGGACACACGTGTTGTCCGGATAGTGGAGAACAAACTGTACTGGGTCTTCGCAATCCAAGTTGGACACGTGGCTGGAACTGTCCCTGTACGCCTTGGAGGTGCTTGCCTGCCCTGCCGCCAGCGTGCTATCAGAAAGGGTGTTCCGCGCTGCCGGGGGCATTATCACCGATAAGCGCAGCCGCCTGTCAACCGACAGTGCCGACAGGCTGACGCTAATCAAAATGAACAGCAAGTGGATTGACCCGGACTTTGCTTCTCCAACAGTGGAAAGCAGCCAAAAGTGAAGTGCCATGTGTATGAAGTGCCATTTCCTCCTCCACCTCCTCCTCCTCCTCCTTAACCGCCGTAGAATTGGTCCGTAAATCAGAAAAATTTTTATATTTATGGCTCACCTCTTGGGCCTCCACAAAATGTTTAAGAGGTCTCACCTCTTGGGCCTCCACATAATTTTTAAGAGGTCTCACCTCTTGGGCCTGCGCAAAATGTTTACGAGGTCTCACCTCTTGGGCCTCCACATAATTTTTAAGAGGTCTCCCCTCTTGGGCCTCCACATAATTTTTAATACGTCTCACCTCTTGGGCCTCCACAAAATGTTTAACAGGTCTCACCTCTTGGGCCTCCACATAATTTTTAACGGGTCTCCCCTCTTGGGCCTCCACATAATTTTTAATACGTCTCACCTCTTGGGCCTCCACAAAATCTTTAACAGGTCTCCCCTCTTGGGCCTCCACATAATTTTTAATACGTCTCACCTCTTGGGCCTCCACAAAATCTTTAACAGGTCTCACCTCTTGGGCCTCCACATAATTTTTAAGAGGTCTCACCTCTTGGGCCTCCACAAAATGTTTAAGAGGTCTCACCTCTTGGGCCTCCACATAATTTTTAAGAGGTCTCACCTCTTGGGCCTCCACATAATTTTTAAGAGGTCTCACCTCTTGGGCCTCCACAAAATCTTTAACAGGTCTCCCCTCTTGGGCCTCCACATAATTTTTAATACGTCTCACCTCTTGGGCCTCCACAAAATCTTTAACAGGTCTCACCTCTTGGGCCTCCACATAATTTTTAAGAGGTCTCACCTCTTGGGCCTCCACAAAATGTTTAAGAGGTCTCACCTCTTGGGCCTCCACATAATTTTTAAGAGGTCTCACCTCTTGGGCCTCCACATAATTTTTAAGAGGTCTCACCTCTTGGGCCTGCGCAAAATGTTTAAGAGGTCTCACCTCTTGGGCCTCCACATAATTTTTAAGAGGTGTCAACTCTTGGGCCTCCACATAATTTTTAAGAGGTCTCACCTCTTGGGCCTCCACATAATTTTTAAGAGGTGTCACCTCTTGGGCCGCCACAAAATTTTCCATGAGCCTCTGGCCAGCCCACGGCCTCTTCCTGCCTTTTGCGGTCCTACGCATCCCTCAACATCCCCACTGCTTTACCTGCTAGACATGACACTGGGCCAGGTCGGGTCACTGACATCTCAAGCGCCAACAATTTGGGCATTTTAAGGCTTCTGCATGTGTTTGAGTTGTTTTTACATTTTAAAGAAGACATGTCTGACCACATCTCACACACACACAATGACAATTAGGGGTGGGGTCTATTTGCTTTCCCCCTTGCCTATGCCATCTGTGGTTGTCATAGGCAACGTGATTTTAAGGGGTGCAGAATTTCATCTTCTTTTTTGTCTAGTTTGGCTTGGGGTCCATGGCAATGTAGAGGAAAGAAGGTTTCCTTGTATGGTCTCACTTTACAGAGAGGTTAGATTGTGTTTGGAGTGTATTGTTGAGAGGCTGTGATAGTGGCGTAATAGTGCGACTTGGGCGCGTTATATGCACCCAGACATGCTTCCCCTGCTGTCCCAGTTGCATTCCAGCAGTGTTGGCATCCTTTTCTGAGGTTCCAGGGTGGACTTGGTGACCTCCAAGTGGTCGAATTGAGATTTCCAAGTGGCGAGCATTTTTTTCCCATAGACTTTAATGGGATTCGATATCCGGTCGAATAGTCGAATTTCGCAGTCTATTCGAATCGAATTTCGAACTTTCGAATATTTCACTACTCGCTCATCTCTAATATCCACCCATTGGCTCTTGTCAGAACATGCAGCTTTCTGCGACACCATTCATTCCGAATGTTAACAGATTGCTACTTTTGCAGTAAATGAACTAAATCTGGACAGAAGTTCCTAAAAAGGAATAAAGATCATATTTTCTTTTTCTATGTACAAGACAAAAATAATCAGACCAGACAACGTCAGCAGCTTAAATCAACATAAAGCAGTGTGAAGTGGCACTGTGATGAAAGCAGTTGGGGGCATGGTCCATCACATCTGCCCATACCACTACAAGATGACAAAGTGGCTGTCGGAGAAGACAGCTATGGTCCACTGAGCCTGTCCCTTTCCTTAGAAGTGATGACATTAGGGTGTACAGCAGTGACAACTTGTAAATGTAGTGATTTTAAGATTTATAAGGTGAGGACATACTTCATTTTTACAAGACGTCAAGAGTTTTATCATCAGAAACATATAAACTCTACTATCTAAACAGACTGTACCCTTTAAGCACCAAATAGGGACCATTGGCTGCTCTGTGTAACTAGAAGTAAAGCCTCATTCACACGTCCGTGTCCGTGCTCAAATCCGTGAGCAGGTGGTCAGTGAGGCATCCGTGAAGTTGTCCGTGAAGGATCCGTGTTGGGTCCGTGTTTTGCTGTCCGTGTTGCATTCGTGTTTCACTGACACTGAACAGCTGAAAAATAATTTTCAAAGCATCTCTTCTTAATGATCCGTGAAACACGGATGCAACACGGATGGCAACCGTGGTTTTCACAGACCCATAGACTATAATGGCGTGAGGGATCCGGATACACGGATCAAGATAGGACATGTATCCGTGCTGAAAACACTGACCCACGGACCGTGATGAAACACTGATGTCTGAACACACACATTAAAATAAATGGGGACGTGTGCGGTCCGTGCAGAACACGAACAGAACACATCGGTGAAACACTGACGTGTGAATGAGGCTTTATGCAACTTGACACAAAAAAGAATTTGGGAACGCTTGTGAATTTATTTGCAAAGCAATCCAAAGTTAGGCTAATCAAAATATACATTGATGTTTTGGTTCAGAATATAAACCTTCTTCAAATACTATAAGAGAACAATAAAAATTGGATTGAGATACAGTACCACAGGTGGAGCACATATAGGACAGCACAGTGCAAAACTGATGACAGGTAAATATCATGTGAGTACCCTTCAAGTATATATAGCATGCTTGTGTGATCCTTAGCTGTCATCAATTTTCCAGCTCATCAGAATACAAATGTTGGTCCATATTCTCGACAGAAATCTCATGTATAGACTGATTTTTCACTACTTTGGATTGGTTTGCAAATAAATTCACAAGCATTCAAAAATTATTTTCTGTGCCAAGCTGTATTACTGCTTACATACAGGATAAGACCTTAGGCTACTTTCAGACTTGCGTTTTAATATTCCGGTATTGAGCTCCGTCATAGGGGCTCAATACGGGAATAAAATTCTTCAGTTTTGTCCCCATTCATTGTCAATGGGGACAAAACTGAACTGAAGACAACAGAATGCTCCTAGAAGCATTCTGTTCCGTCTCCAGACCGGAGAGCAAACCGCAACATGCTGCGGTTTTCTCTCCGGTCTGGGCATCCGCACCAAGACAGATCCGCAAGTCAATGGGGACATATCCGTTTGGTGTGACACAATGGTAAACGGATCCATCTTCCATTGACTTTGAATGGAGTTCATGATGGATCCGTCTCCCTGCAATTTCCCCTACCTCCAACAGGTGGCGCTGTGGGTAAACTTACCCTTGTGCGCGCCGTCCTCCTCGTCGCTGGTCAGGTCCAGAGCTGCTGGAACAGGTAAGTGTTTGGGTATGTGTCTGTGTGTGTATGTGTATGCATGTGTATGCATGTGTATGCATGTGTATGCATGTGTATGCGCTGCTCCGGCCCCACATTTGTTCATGCGGCAGCACAGATCTGGCGGCACCCTTCACCCGCCGGATCCGTGCTGGCGCTGGTGTGAAAGAGGCCTTAAAGGGGTTTACCCACAAAAATATTCTACAGTTTTCAAACCAGCACTTGGATCTGAATACTTTTGTAATTGCGTGTAATTAAAAATTTAGCATGGTCACTGAGTTATTCAATAAAATCTATCTGTATAGTGCCACCTGTTCTTTGTTTTGTTCTTATTTCTTTGACCTGCTCACTGAGATGGCCGCAAATGCTCAGTTTCATCCTTAGGCCTCGTCCACATTTCCGTGTCAGTGACCCATCCGTGAAAAAAAGCGTACGTGTTTCATCCGTGAAGCTGTCCGTGAAGGATCCGTGGTTGGTCCGTGCGTCCGTTTTTCCCATCCGTGTGGCATCCGTATTTCACTGACGTTGCTCAGCTGAAAATTGATTTCCAAAGAATCTCCTATTAGTCATCAGTGAAAAACGGACGCACCATGGAAACAACACGGATGTGTGTCAGTGATTTTCACGGACCCATAGACTTCAATGGGCGTGCTTGGTCCGCATCACGGATCAAAGTAGTGCATGTCCCCGTGATTTTTTTACTGACCCACGGTCAGTAGAAAAATGCTGAAATGTGAACAGATACATTTAAATCAATGGGTACGTGTGCTGTCCGTGAAAAATGCGGACAGCACACTTCAGTGAAAAACGGAAATGTGGACGAGGCCTTAAACTGATACCAGCTGTGTGCATTCTGCATTTTTCAGGCCAGAACCTCTGGCCCATAATCGAACTATCCTATCCTTGTCAGTTCTATTTTTTGCGGGGCCGTGGAACGGACATATAGATGCGGACAGCAAACGGTGTGTTGTCAGCATCTTTTGCGGCCCCATTGAAGTGAGAGGGTCCACATCTGACCGGCATGAAGTGCGGATTGGATGTGGAAAGTAATGTTGCACAACATTTTTTGTAATTATAGTCTATGGTGTCACACTGCAATATGCTGCGACTGGGACCCGACAGTGAGACACCATAGACTGTCATTATAAAAAATGGGATGGGTCAGAGATGCGGCTGCAGCACGGCAAACATGCCAACAGGCGGCTGGACAAAAACTACAGCGTACATGTCTTCGATAAATAACTCCGGACTTTAGAACTTGAAAACCATTTTAAAACTTGGATCCGAAGTCAGCTTTGGTACCGAGGTACCAGCCGATACTGAAGCTGACTTCAGATTCCTGTTTTAAAATGTTTTTTCAAGTTAAAAAATCGAATGCCGAAGTTATTCACCAAAGTTTCACAAGACTTCGGTGATAACGAATTTCACCTCCCTGCAAACACATACATTTTAAGGCTGTACGGAGACAAGCAAATCAACTTTGGATCTTGGATCCGAAGCTCGATTTGCTCAACACTAGTACAGATCATCGCCTCACGTAAAGGTACCTTAAGAATATAAAACTGACAACTCTTGTGGGAGATGTAATGGTGGTGATATTGGTTGTCACCCAGCTTTCCTAGAAATAGACATCACTTAATATGTCACCTCATTTTCACCTATATAACTAACATCAGTGCTCCACAGAAGATTACATACACATCCCATATATACCTGTGTGCACTGTGTGTCTGTATTACATGTCCAGGAAAAGTGCTTGTATTCTGCAGGAAAACAACTCCCAAGTGCCCAGCTGAAAGTGAAAGTAAAAACAGCTTTCACTCCTTCACTTGATTTCTAATGGCTATATCTTCTGATATAGTGGATATAATGGTGTGATTTTGGTATCTTTTGAAAGGTTGGAATACTAGGTTTATATTTCTATCTGCTACCAATCCCAAGATATGAGCAGCTAAAGCAGCCCTCCCCTCTTCAGTCTGGTTTGCTTTGGTCACTTGCAGCAGCAGAGCCGGGCACTTAGGAGCTGTTTTCCAGCAGAATAAAAGTGCTTTTCCTGGACATGTAATACAGACACACAGTGCACACAGGTATGTCTGGGATGTGTCTGCAATCTTCTGTGGGGCAGTGCTCTTAGTTATATTGGTGAAAAGCAGGTGAAAGACTCCCTTTAAGAAACATTTGTATCAACATTTGGTTCAATATAAAAGTAAACTGTGAGTTCTATTAAATGGAAACTGTCACAAGGGCAGATTACACAAAGCAACATAGGAAAAAAAAGTATGACGTCTGCTCAGAAAATCAGGGCATAAAATTGATTTAGAAGGATTTATCAGATGTTTAATGGTTGCAACCGCAGTGAAAGTGGGACATGAAAAATTAGCAACTCAGATGATCATAGTCAGAAACAGAGAAAAACCGTTCATGCATAGAAAGTGATGAGAGAGAAGCTACTAATTGCACATGAAATAAATAAGATCTTCCTGAGGTGGTCAGTCAGATGTGGCCAGTAAACCAGGCAGGACTCGATGGTATTACAGGATGATGATGCTTTGGTATATGCAGTACAATAGTGTCCTGCTCTCATCGCCCTAAGGGGAGATGGTGTCTGATGGAGATGTGACTCCAGCTAGAAGTGACTACAAGTATGGACTAAACTAAAAGGAAATTATTTGGTGCTTCATGTTTTTTAAGTAGTGAAATTCACTGAAATATGAAGCAGTGTTAAGGTAGTATTCCAGTGGTAGTCAGTTATCCCCTACCCTAAGCATAGGGGATAACTATTAGATCAGTGGGGGTCCTAAAGCTGGGACTCCCACCATCACAAGAACAGAGACACCTTACCCCCTGGGTCCTCTTTAAATGAGAGGAGTGACAGGTTGGACATGTGTACTACCGCTTCTGCCACTCCATTAATCTGTATGGGAGTTCTGGAGTTAACTAAGGCCTCTTTCACATTAGCTGCAGCCGGATCCGTGTTGCCGCAGGGACATGTGTGGGGCTGGAACCGCGCTCCGGCCCCACACATGTCACACAGTACATACACACACACACAGACATATACACATACAAATACACATACATACTTACATGATCCCGGCAGGTCTCCACAACACAGTACAGGAGAAGGACGGTGCACACATAGGACGATTCCCCACAGCGCCCTCTGCTGGGCGCCGGGTGGAATCGTCCTATGTGTGCGCCGTCCTGCTCCTCCTGCGCTGTGGAGACCTGCCGGGAGCATGTAAGTATGTATGTGTATTTGTATGTATATATGTCTGTGTATGTTTATGTGTATGTCTATGTCTGTATGTGTGTATGTATGTATGTGTGCATGTGACGGATCCGTCATGAACTCCATTGAAAGACACCAAACGGATCCGTCCCCATTGACTTTCATTGGGGGTCATGACAGATCCGTCTTGGTGCGGATGCCTGGAATGGAAAGCAAACCACAGCATGCTTTTAGGAGCATTCCGTTGTCTTCAGTTCAGTTTTGTCCTAATTGACAATGAATGGGGACAAAACTGAAGCGTTTTATTCCGGTATTGAGTCCCTATGACGGAACTCAATACTGGAATTATAAAATGCGTGAAATTATTATAAAAAGTGTGAAAGTAGCACTCAGCTATTTCCAGAGATAAACGGAGAGACAGAAGCTGCAGTCTATGTGCTCAACCTGCCACATTTTTCTTTTCAGGGGTCCCCACAGGCTATGGCGTCCCCTTTGGGGGCCTAGCAGTAGAAGCCCCACAAATCTAATAGTTATCCCATATCCTATGGATATGACATAACTTGCTATAGCTGGACTACCCCTTAAAGTTATGTAAAATAGGATAAATTGTTTTTGTGTTATATTTATGGTGTTTGTTATGAGGACAGATTAACAGTTAATATTAACAAAAGCTGAACCATTGAGCCTTAGGCTACTTTCACACTAGCGTTTCTATTTTCCGGTATTGAGATCCGTCATTAGGTTTCAATACCGGAAAAAAACGCTTCCATTTTGTCCCCATTCATTATAACGGAACGAAATGCTCTAAAATGCATTCTGTTCTCATACCGGAGAGCAAACCGCAACATGCTGCGGTTTTCTTTCCATCATGGGATGCGGACCAATCATGATCCATCATGACCCACAATGCAAGTAAACGGGGACGGATCCATTTTCTCTGACACAATAGAAAACAGATCCATCCCCCATTGACTTTCAATGGAGTTCGTGACGGATCCGTATTGGCTATGTTAAAGATAATACAACCGGATCTGTTAATAACGGATGCAGATGGCTGTATTATGAGTAACGGAATCGTTTTTGCTAAACTCTGCCGGATCCAGCAAAAATGATAGTGTAAAAGTAGCCTTAATAATAAAAGGGTCCATTTATTTGCTAATAATCACGCATCTGAGGTCAAAGTAAATAAAGTGCGTCTATAGGTGTCTAACATAGGAACAAAGGCAGACACATACGGTTCCTAGCTTTGATGCTTAGAGGTTTTATAACTTGCTGTCTCCCTCTAGTGTTCACATACAGTATTACACTGGTGGCTACATAACTGCATTCTTTTTATATACCATACCCCTCTTATTATACTTGGGCCATATCTTTTACATTTCATGATTCATTGTTGTTCTAGATAAGAAATCTATTCATTTTTTCCTGTTTATTGACTTTTTTAATGCTGAAATTGGCAACCCATTAAATCATTATTTTATGATACGTTCTATACAATTTATCATCATTACTTACATATCAGGACGTTTCACGTTTAGAGCATGTACTAATAAAGCCCTGTGTAGAGCTGAGCGCGTCTCTCTAGCTTGTCCCTGCACCTGGTGTGAGGGGGTGTATGATGTGTATATACTGCTCATCATGAAGAGTGTTGTCTGATGCTGCATGCTTATTACCAGTGACTCACCTATCATTGAAAAGAAACATACTGTTTAGGGACTCTGTGATCACTGTTTAATGAACAATTTTATCTAAATCTGATATTTAACACATATCTAATCACAATGCACTATGAATGACGTAGTGATGACAAATTCATCACTACTACATCCGTATATAAGTAATATGCATTCCTGCTAATGAACATTTCTTTTTTAAGGGACATCAATATATTGTTAATTCTTGTTAAGGCATTGCCGGGCCATAAATGAAATATCATGTCAAAAATTTAATGAGGACCTGTCACCTCTTCTGACTTGTCTGTTTTAGTAACTACATGCATTCCCCCATGTAATAACAATTCTGGAGCATCTATTCTTATTGACTCTATGTTGTGCTCTTCCCCTTTTATTCCTACTAGAAGTTGAATAAATCAGCAGTCTACAATGAAGGTCCAGCGGGGTGTTACCAGTTGGGGGTGTGTCCCTGCACAGTCTGACACTGGGCCATGTCTGAACAGACTGTGCAGGGACACATCGACAACTGGTAACACCCAGCTGGACCTTTATGGTAGACTGCAGGCATTTCATTTATATAGCAGCTGAGCTTCCGCACCCCGGCACACAGTGGATAGAATATTGTGCTTATGACTCCGTCGAGTGTTTAGTTTCTGGCACTGGCAGCTGACCAAGTGAAACTGATTATGGGGGTGCAGGGTGTTGGACTCCTACCAATCTGATAACTGATGACTATTCTGAGGATATGCCATCAATATCAGAGTATTGGAAAAACCCTGTTAAGGCTTCTTGCACACCTGCCCGGTAATCTGCAACACTGAGATATTGATTTATGTCTGGTTCAGGGCCCGAGGAGGAGAAGGTGTGTGCCACAAGAAATTTCTCCCAGGGCCGTGCACCACCTCCTCAAAGGTTTTTCTCAGGGTATTCCTTTTAATGCTGGTGTTCACACAAAAATGATGTTCATCATTAACCTTAGCCTGTGGTTAGTATTAGTCACAGCTTCATGCAGTCCATACATTTCATGTATAGAAAGAATGTCTAGCTGCACAGCATTTCAATTGAAAATGCAAAGCTCTGCGAGAGCGGCTTCCGTCATTTTGGCGGCCTCTCCAGCAGTCTGCTGTTGTCGCAGGTTGTGATTCATCTTAATGAGAACAAACTTTACATACGTTCTATGATGTTCTCGGAGCTCAGAAAACCTCCGCTGTCTCCGGTGCATAAACCCAAAATTCCTGTGAACTTTAAAAAAGCTCCCATCATCAGATGGTTCTTTTGTAAGCCATATAAATAGCGGGATAATTATCAGACTCACCCCAGTAAGATAATAACAACCTGAATCTGAGACACAGTGAGAGGGAGCAGAAAACACATAAGCTCTGCAAGAACCACATTGACGTGGGTCCATTTTCCAAAATGAACTGAATCCACTGAGGTCACTTCGAAAAAGTCAGCCTTTAATAACATGGCCGGAATCTGGGACATTGGGGAGCTTGATGTAATTACTTTTTCTGATTGCTAAGTCCATTGTTGTTTTTTCTGACAGTGGAAGCTGAGCCAGGTCTCTTCTGTTCTTGTGCACTGATACAGGCTAGATAAGCATCCTTAGTGCAAGGCAATGAAATAACTGTGTGTGTACATATATACCCCTGTGAACAGAGGTTGGCGATGGCAGATGTCACAGGATTCAGCAGTTTTAAAGTCCAATACCATATATTTTCCATCAAAAGTTATACAGTCATTTGAGTCAATCCACAGCACCAAACTAGGACATACAAAACAAAAGTCCACCTGGGCGCTAACTAAACTGACTGTGTGCATTCCGCATTTTGCAGAACGGAACAGCCGGACCATAATAAAACAGTCCTATCATGTTCTATTTTTTTGTGGAACAGACATACAGACATAGAATGTACATGGAGTCTTTTCCTTTTTTGGGGGGGACCCCATTAAAGCGATGGTTCCTCATATGGGCCGCAAAAAATGGAACGGACAAAGAATACGTTTGTGTGCATGAGCCCTAACACAGGAGATTAAGCTTTACATGGTCAACAGATCATGCAGTTTCCAGGCTTATGACTGGCTTTATCAGCTAAACCTGAGTTTGCCTCAGGCTAGGGGAAAGTGGTGTACTGGAGTGGGGTAGGAATGGCACTTTCCTCTATCACACCTATCCACCATTCCATAAAAAGCCAGGCCCATAAAGGACCCTAAAGAAAAGTGTCTCAGCAAACTACACTTTGCCGAAACCACTCAGCTTTCCTGGATTCTTTTATCTCACTTATCTCAGCATTCTGGGTGAGATATACACCTTCTCCAGTACTTTACCAGACACCATGAACATCTATTTACAAGCCCTTTAAAGAAGTACCCCAACATTGTTTGGTCTATATAGTGCAACACTGGCAATCTATGCCAGAACAGCCTGCCAGAAGGCTGTGCCACAAATGTGAAAGATACATTAGCAGACAATTTTTAGAGTAAATAGGTCAGTCTTCCCAGTAATTGCTTATCTGTACAGTTCACATACACTCTACTTTATTAAACACAACTCCTATTTTTTTTCAGGGAGCATTAACAGAGGCGCTAGCCTCCCCACACTGCTGCGTCCTCCACCAGCCATGGTACAGCGTCACCTGGATATTAAACCTTTCCTCTCCTTTCCTGTGGAACCTCAGCCTGCCTTGGGTCTCTTCCCCAGATTCAGCACGGTAAGCTTTGGTCTTTTAACATTTTGAGGTTAACAGAGTGGAGCAATTCCTCATAATAACCAATCAGATTGTAGCTCTTATTTGCCATGGACTGGTTTGAAAAGGAAAGACACAATCCGATTGGTTGCTATGAGGAACATCTTCATTTTTCCTTCTTGCTAGTATGAACTGTACAGTATAATTCTTGTTAAAGCTGACTATACACATGTATGCTACCTGATACACCATTTTAAGGGGTTTTCTGCTTTCCCTATATTGATGACCTGTACTCAAGACCAGATCGGAGTTGGACCCCCACTGATCAGCTGAGGAAAGCAGAAAACCCCTTTAGCATTCACATTTGACCTGGCCAAGTAAAAATGTTATTTCGGTCAGGTGAGAGATATGAGATGATGCCAGACTTCACCGTGATCGGCCATGCTAGACTTCTGTTTGACATATCTATATTAAAGGGTTGTGTGGTCTAATTAAACTAATGAGACCACACTGTTCACTGTATTGTCAATAGCAGTGCGATATTGAAGGTGCCACGCAGCCATTAATATTATAGACCCACTGTATAGTACGGCCACTACACAACCGCATGGTCGTACCCTTAGGGTGAGGCTCCCAACAAGCTGGGGTAGGAAGACACTGACGTCAAACCCTCCTCTGCATTAAAATAGTATCAGACGTTCATTTTGTTTTTATACTGAACTTCTGAAATTCTTCAAGAAATTACAGGTTTTCTTGTGCAAATTAGATTCACCCTCAGTTCCTCATTTTCTAACGGAAGAAATAAGGATGATAATTTACAACTATTACCTTCCTGCCACTAAAGCTCCTGCTAGAAATTAAATTAAGGTGTGGATCCTGATTTCAGCTGAAGGCTAAAGCTCATGAAAGGGACTATCATTACAAATGACACATATAGATAATGAGGACTTTGATGCAAGACGCTGAAACGAAGTGAATGTTATAAAAGCTATTATTAGTTATCATCGCCTATGATGTTAGTGCTGCGAAAACCATAGAGCTCCCAAACACTGCTCTTATTCTTCTGGATTACTAATAGGAAGTTGTCTTAGGTAATGTTTCTCATTGAAGAGACATAGTGCTTTATGAAGACTTAGGGGGTCATGTATTAAACATAAATACGTCTATATTAGGCGTATTTCTGGCGCAACGGTCCTTTGCGCCGCAATATGTGACTTTTACCCTCTCACACCACATCTAAAAAGGTGGGAGTGGCGTGGGCGGGGAAGGGGGTGGGCCGGCAGACCCATCTCATTCACCATTTTCTACGTTTTAGGGGTTGAAATGGTCTAAATGTAAGACAGATAGGAAGCTGTCTTACATTTAGAAGCGGCGGTGGATCTGCTAAAGTTATGTAGAGGTCGGCACCTCTACATAACTTTGACGGATCCACCGACTGCGCAGGGCCTTAGTAAGACCGGTGTCTAAAACGTTGGTCTTAATAAATGTGCCCCTTAATTTTTAGGCAATGCTCAATGAGAAAAAAATATGCCAATTAAACTAACTTCTACCAGCCAAACCAAGACACCCATCCTTAGACAGCACTGAGATCTCGCCCCCTCATCATCACACAGCAGAGTACTGGCTGGCTGGATCAGATGCCTTAGACACTTCTCAGGACTACTTTTTACCTTTGAAGACCCAGCAGTCCATGGAGAGTTTTTTGAGGCAAAGCTTCCTGGGAAAAAGTATTCCACTCTGCTCTGTATTGATGGAGGGCAAGGACCCTGAAACAGCTGCCTACAGATGGGAGCTTTAAATTGTCTTAGGAAAGTGTCTTCAAAGTATATCAGTAGTAATAATATACACCGACTGAACTTGTATTTTCTCTTAAAGGGGTTATCCACTAATTAATATTGATGACCTATCCTCTGGATAGATGATCAAAATCAGATTGGCGAGGGTACGACACCCGGGACCCCAGCAGATCAGCTGTTACAAGAGGGTGCTGAAGGCTGCCTGATAAGGCTAGTTTCACACTAGCGGCAGCACGGATCCGGCGGGTGAAGGGGCCCGGCGGATCCGTGCTGCCGCAGGTGCACATGTGGGGGCAGAACCGCCCTCCGGCCCCATGCACTGTAATGGGGGCGGGCCGCGGTTCCGGCCACAGCACGTTAACCCCTGCTGAGAGGCGGCCTGAACGAAAATACAACCGGTTCTGGCCCCACACGTGCACCTGCGGCAGCACGGATCCGGCGGGCTGCTTCACACGCCGGATCCGTGCTGCCACTAGTGTGAAACTAGCCTAACATGGCTTATACAAGCAGTCAAGCTATTGATTTCTCTTAAATGGTGAGATAAAGAACCCCCCTACTATTGCCCAGTGGTGAGCAAAGGTGAACCAGGTTATCTGCTTTGAAGGTGGGAGACTAATACCAGGCAGGGTTCAGTCTAGGTTCAGGGCTGAACCCGGATATCACCTCTTCTGTATTTCATTACTGTGTAATAAAGGAGCATCAGAGCATTTCCTTGCTGCAATGCTCCCCTTTGTCTCGCTGCATCGTGACGTACTGGTCTTCACAACATTATGCTAGACGAAGGCTTTTGCCAAGAAGTAAGCATGGTGACGTCACTGTCACAAATAGGCAGTGTATAGAGCTGCCCTAGGCTGCTGTGATGCAGCGAGGCAAAGGGGAGCATTGGAGCAAGGAAATGCTCCCATGCTCCTCTCATACATGGTAAGGAAACACAGAAGAGGTGGGAAAACCCCTTTAAAAAATAAGACAAATAGATTGAATCAATATCCATAAACTTCGATTTTGTTATGCCCGTTTCTTGCACCGAAGCCATTGTAAATGTGCCCTAATGGTAAAATCTGTGACATCTGACTGGTGGCACATGAAGGGCCCCACAATGGGCAGGTGTTTAGTAAACCACATATATTCTCAATATATAGTAGTGTTACTTTGTAAACTGATGACAGCCCGGTCAGGAAATTTTACTTATTTATATCTTAGAATGTGATAGAATTTTTGCTATTAATGGAAATTTTGTCACAAGAACGCTTTAAAAATAGAGCTGTAGGAACAACTATGGGAATGTGATTAATTCATTCTTGACCTACAGTATTATCGAGCTGAGCAAACAGAGAGGGAAATAGAAATGTACTATGAACAGCTATACAGTAAATCCTCAGAAGGCTCGTGCTGAGCAGACAGCTGCCATCTTGGTCACTATTAAGGCTCATGCACATGACCGTCTGCCAGCCGGGCCCGTATTGCGGGTCTACAATATGCGGGCACCGGCCCTGTGTACCCCGCATTATGGATGTAGACCCATTCACTTGAATGGGTCTGCAATCCGGACGTTCCAGTGTGGAACCGCGTGGTGCTTTGGTGGGTTTTCTCTCCGTGCCTCCACGCAGCAAAAAAGTAGTGTAGTCAACTGGACTTTTGTTTTTTTTCATCATACAAAATGGAAAAAAACAACCGATATTTGTGGCCATAGACATGTATTAGGACGTAGCAAAATGGAATTCCTCTTAAAGGTTTTCGTTTTACATTCCGTCCTAAAATTCTGTTATATTCTGTTATAATCCTGTTATAACAGAACACTATAATGGAATTACTAACGCTGCCCTAACCCATCTTCATAGATATTCTTTTTGGGGTGAGTAGATAATAAACAACCTACAGTGAAACCTCTTTGGGACAACCAACCAAAATTACGTTAAACGTCGGGCTTCCACGGCTGGTCTTCTTAAATGATCAATGTTAATAATTAGAGATGAGCGAGTAGTGAAATATTCGAAAGTTCGAAATTCGATTCGAATAGACCGCGAAATTCGACTATTCGACCGAATATCGAATCCCATTAAAGTCTATGGGAAAAAAATGCTCGCCACTTGGAAATCTCAATTCGACCACTTGGAGGTCACCAAGTCCACCCTGAAACCTCAGAAAAGGATGCCAACACTGCTGGAATGCAACTGGGACAGCAGGGGAAGCATGTCTGGGTGCATATAACGCGCCCAAGTCGCACTATTACGCCACTATCACAGCCTCTCAACAATACACTCCAAAGACAATGTAACCTCTCTGTAAAGTGAGACCATACAAGGAAACCTTCTTTCCTCTACATTGCCATGGACCCCAAGCCAAACTAGACAAAAAAGAAGATAAAATTCTGCACCCCTTAAAATCACGTTGCCTATGACAACCACAGATGGCATAGGCAAGGGGGAAAGCAATCAAGCCATCACTATTTTTCCCTCTGTGCCATCCCTGCCTTGCCCAGGCACATGTCCCAAAACATCATCCACGCCCTAGTAACACGGTTACTGCAAAAGGCCATTTGACCACCAACACTTTGGTTTGAGGCCGGGGATACTACATCTCCCTGACGGCACACTGGGTGAATGTTGTGGAGGCGGGGACGGGCAAACCTGCTACCCCCACCCAAGTTTTGGGCCTTGGTTCTGTCTGGATTTCCGCAACCCTTACAGACAGCTCGGCAAACCCCTCCTTCTCCCTCTAGATTCTCCTTTTAAATCTGTCCACCACTCAGTCAAGTCCACAAAGTCCAGTCTCGTCGATAGCCTGCAGAAACTGCAGGGACCTCACTCTGACCCTCCTTCCTCCCACCCTGCCCAATGTTATCAACCCAGTGTTCCCAACCATGCAAGAATCGCAGGAGCTATCTGAGGATTTTGTTTGTTCTGATGCCCAAACACTGGAGCAAGCTCCATCTCTAGCTGATGGTGGTGTGGAACGGGCACTAAAGTGTAAAATGATTAGGGACGATGATGAGACACAGTTGCCAGCAAGGGAGGCTGTTGGAGCAAAGTGAGGAAGTGTAAGAGGAGGTGGTTGAGTATGACGAAGTCAGTGACCCGACCTGGCCCAGTGTCATGTCTAGCAGGTAAAGCAGTGGGGATGTTGAGGGATGCGTAGGACCGCAAAAGGCAGGAAGAGGCCGTGGGCTGGCCAGAGGCTCATGGAGAAGGCAGGCTAGAGCCCGCAGGGCCGCATCTCTTCCCTATAACAGGCCCCCACACAAAGCTCTCCCATCGAGGGCTCTTAGGTCCTTGTTGTGAAAATATTTTAATGAGTGAGCAAAGTTAGCTTGAGGTGAGCCCTCAAAAAAATTATATGGAGGCCCAAGAGGTGAGCCCTCGAAAAAATTATGTGGAGGCCCAAGAGGTGAGCCCTCGAAAAAATTAAGTGGAGGCCAAAGAGGTGAGACCTCTTAAAAATTGTATTAAGGCCCAAGAGGTGAGCCATAATAAAAATTGTTTGTAGGCCGAAGAGGTGAGACCTCTTAAAAATTGTTTGTAGGCCCAAGAGGTGAGACCTCTTAACAATTGTATTAAGGCCCAAGAGGTGAGCCATAATAAAAATTGTTTGTAGGCCCAAGAGGTGAGACCTCTTAAAAATTGTTTGTAGGCCCAAGAGGTGAGGCATGAGAAAAATTGTTTGTAGGCCCAAGAGGTGAGACCTCTTAAAAATTATGTGGAGGCCAAAGAGGTGAGACCTCTTAAAAATTGTTTGTAGGCCCAAGAGGTGAGCCATGAGAAAAATTGTTTGTAGGCCCAAGAGGTGAGACCTCTTAAAAATTATGTGGAGGCCCAAGAGGTGAGACCTCTTAAAAATTATGTGGAGGCCAAAGAGGTGAGACCTCTTAAAAATTGTGTGGAGGCTAAAGAGGTGAGACCTCTTAAAAATTGTTTGTAGGCCCAAGAGGTGAAACCTCTTAAAAATTGTTTGTAGGCCCAAGAGGTGAGCCATAAATATATATTTTTTTTTTTTACGGAGCAATTCTACGGCGGTTAAGGAGGAGGAGGAGGAAATGGCACTTCATACAGATGGCACTTCACTTTTGGCTGCTTTCCACGGTTGGAGAAGCAAAGTCCGGGTCAATCCACTTGCTGTTCATTTTGATTAGCGTCAGCCTGTCGGCACTGTCGGTTGACAGGCGGCTGCGCTTATCGGTTATAATGCCCCCGGCTGCGCTGAACACCCTTTCTGATAGCACGCTGGCGGCAGGGCAGGCAAGCACCTCCAAGGCGTACAGGGACAGTTCCAGCCACGTGTCCAACTTGGAGACCCAGTAAGTGTAGGACGCCGAGGGATCGGGGAGGACAGGGGTACGGTCTGCCAGGTACTCCCGCAACATCCGCCGATACTTGTCCCTCCTGCTGATAGCGGGCCCCGCAGTGATGGAAGTTGCAAGAGGGGGTGCCATGAACATGTCCCACACCTTGGAGAGTGTTCCCCTGGTGGTTGTGGGCCTGATCGATGTTGTGGGACTCTGGGAGACCCTCTCCTCTCTGCCGCCAGCGATGGTGGGTGGGAAAATCTCCATCATGTTCTGCACGAGTTCCCTCTGGTATTCCAGCAATCGATTCGTCCTCTCCTCTACCGGAATAAAAGAGGAGACGTTATCTTTATACCGGGGGTCCAGGAGTGCGAAGACCCAGTACAATTTGTTCTCCACTATCCGGACAACACGTGTGTCCCGGGAAAAGCAGCCCAGCATGAAGTCAGCCATGTGTGCCAGACTCTGAATAGGCATGACGTCACTGCCCCCACCAGAAGGATCACTTGCCATTTCCTCCTCTTCTGCCTCCTCTCCGCCCCATCCGCGCTGAACCAATGGGACGCACACAGCCTGACTGCTACCCTCGCCGCCAGCATCCTCCTCCTCTTCCACAGCCACCTCCACGTCGTCCTCCTCCTCCTCATCCTCCTCCTCCTCCTGCAACTGCCACCGAGAAGCAGACAAAAGTGTGGTCTGACTGTGTAGCTCCGTTGCATCTCCTCCTACCCCCGTCTCCTCTGCGTGCAATGCGTTCTCCCTTATTGCGATGAGCGATTCTTTAAAGACGCATAGGAGCGGGATGGTTACGCTCACTATAGCGTCCTCGCTGCTGACCTTCTTGGTGGACTCCTCAAAGATACGCAGTACATCGCATATGTCTGCCATCCATGGCCACTCGTGGTTGGCAAACTGAGGGAGCTGAGTTGGAGGCACGCGTGGATTCATAATCTGGTACTCCATCAATGCTCTCTGCTGCTCACACACCCTGGCCAACATGGAATAGGTGGAATTCCAGCGAGTCGGCAGGTCGCACAACAGCCGATGTTGAGGCAAATGGAGGCGTTGCTGGAGTTTTTTTAAGCTAGCAGCAGCTACAGTTGACTTCCGAAAGTGAGCGCACAAGCGCTGCACTTTCACCAGTAGCTCTGCCAGGTTGGGGTAAGTCTTTAGAAATTTTTGGACTACCAGATTAAAAACGTGGGCCAGGCATGGTACGTGATTGAGTTCGGCAAGCTCCAGAGCCGCCACCAGGTTATGGCCGTTATCGCACACGACCATGCCTGGTCCTAGCTGCAGCGGCGACAGCCACATCTCCGTCTGCTGCAATATGGCGTCCCTCACCTCTGGGGCGCTGTGCTTCCTGTCGCCCAAGCTGATGAGCTTAAGCACCGCCTGCTGACGTCTCCCCGCGCCAGTGCTGCAACGCTTCCAGCTAGCGGCTGAGGGCGATGTTAAGGCAGAGGAGGAGGAGGAGGGGGGTTTATCAGAACCCATGCTGGCAATCTTGGGCGGGGGTGGTAGGTAGGCCGTCTCTGTTTGCGACCCCGTCCCCGCTTCCACAACATTCACCCAGTGTGCCGTCAAAGAGATGTAGCGTCCCTGGCCGCAAGCGCTTGTCCACGAGTCGGTGGTCAAGTGGACCTTTGCGCTGACTGCGTACCTCAGGGCCCGCCTGATGTTACGCGACACGTGCTGGTGCAGGGCGGGGACGGCACTCCGGGAAAAGTAGTGGCGGCTGGGGACGGAATAGCGAGGTGCGGCAGCCGCCATCAGGTCGCGGAAGGCCTGCGTCTCCACAAGCCTAAACGGCAACATCTCCAGGGCCAGCAGTTTGGAGATGTGGCAGTTTAAGGCTTGGGCTTGGGGGTGACTCGAGGCGTACTTCCGCCTGCGGTCGAACGCCTGCGAGATGGACAGTTGATGGGACGAGGAGTGTGAAGGTGCAGGCGAAGATGCGGGGGAAGGGGAGGCTGAAGGAGAAGGCCCCAAAGTAGCCGAGGCAGAGGCAGATGTGGAGGTGTCCTGGCTGGAGGTCTGGACCGCAGTGGCAGCACACAATAAAGGGGAAGAGGCAGTGGCAGGAAGACCTTGCGCAGGTTGTATTGCGTTTGCTCTCTCCCACTCAGCCCAGTGCTTGACTTCCAAGTGACGCCGCATGCCTGAGGTGGTCAGATTGCTCTTCTCAGAGCCCCTACTCAGTTTTGAGTGGCAGAGTGTGCAAACCGCGCTCAGTTTGTCATCCGCACAAACATTAAAAAATCTCCACACCACAGAAGTACGAGGCCTCGATGGGGGAGCTTCGCGCGACTGCCCGCTGCCGGGAACAGCTTCGGCCCTGCTGGCTGTGGCCTCACTTCTCTGTCTGGACTGTCCTCTGCCTGTGGACATCCCTCTGCCTGTGGACATCCCTCTGCCTGTGGATATCCCTCTGCCTGTGGACATCCCTCTGCCTGTGGACATCCCTCTGCCTCTGGACATCCCTCTGCCTCTTGCTGCCTTTTTCAGTGCTGCGCAGACCACCACCTCTCCACTGCTTTCCCCGCTGGACATCACCCCTGGCCAAGTGGGGTCGGTCATTTCGTCATCCACCACCTCCTCTTCCACTTCATCACTCTGCTCCTCCTCCTGCCCACTGGACATTCCAACAGCCTCCCTTGATGGCAACTGCGTCGCATCATCATCATCGCTCATGATAACAGATGCTGGTTCAGGGTCCACATCAGCAGGAGATGGCGAATACTCAAGTGTTTGGGCATCACTACAAACAAATTCCTCTGCTAGCTCCTGGGATTCTTCCGGCACATCTGAAAAAGGACCCGAAAAGAGCTCCTGGGAGGGGTCAATGGTGGGATGACTCTGTTGGCCAGGTGTGGAGGAAGGAGGGTCAGAGTGAGACTGTGTGGATGACTGGCTGGTGGACAACTGTGTGGAAGCGCTATCGGCTATCCATTGCACCACCTGTTCAACCTGCTCAGGCCTCAACAGCGGTGTAACCCGCCCCCTGCTTAACTGTCCCATAAAGGCAGGGATTCTGTATGAGTGGGATCCTGGCTGACCCTCACCAGCACGCATTGTATCCCCACTGGCTTCAACAAGGCCACCAACAGCATTTCCGCGCCCCCGTCCTCGTCCACGTCCGATTCCGCTAGCCCCCTCCACATTTTATTTTTTTTTGGTTACAATATTTTGCCTTCACAGCCGTGTACTAACAGTTCAGACGGTGTGTATTAACACCACGTATATACAATTATTTTGCAAGAGAACGCACAGTACAGGTGCCAATGAAAAGGCCTATTTTTTTTAATATTTCTAGGTACACAGCCGTGTACTAACAGTTCAGACGGTGGATATTAACACCCCGTATATAAAATTATTTTGCAAGAGAACGCACAGTACAGGTGCCAATGAAAAGTCTTTTTTTTTTTTATATTTCTAGGTACACAGCCGTGTACTAACAGTTCAGACGGTGTGTATTAACACCACGTATATAAAATTATTTTGCAAGAGAACGCACAGTACAGGTGCCAATGAAAAGGCCTATTTTTTTATATTTCTAGGTACACAGCCGTGTACTAACAGATCAGACGGTGTGTATTAACACCACGTATATAAAATTATTTTGCAAGAGAACGCACAGTACAGGTGCCAATGAAAAGTCTTTTTTTTTTTTATATTTCTAGGTACACAGCCGTGTACTAACAGTTCAGACGGTGGGTATTAACACCACGTATAAAAAATTATTTTGCAAGAGAACGCACAGTACAGGTGCCAATGAAAAGGCCTATTTTTTTATATTTCTAGGTACACAGCCGTGTACTAACAGATCAGACGGTGTGTATTAACACCACGTATATAAAATTATTTTGCAAGAGAATGCACAGTACAGGTGCCAATGAAAAGGCCTATTTTTTTTATATTTCTAGGTACACAGCCGTGTACTAACAGTTCAGACGGTGGGTATTAACACCACGTATATAAAATTATTTTGCAAGAGAACGCACAGTACAGGTGCCAATGAAAAGGCCTATTTTTTTTATATTTCTAGGTACACAGCCGTGTACTAACAGATCAGACGGTGTGTATGAACACCACGTATATAAAATTATTTTGCAAGAGAACGCACAGTACAGGTGCCAATGAAAAGGCCTATTTTTTTAATATTTCTAGGTACACAGCCGTGTACTAACAGATCAGACGGTGTGTATTAACACCACGTATATAAAATTATTTTGCAAGAGAACGCACAGTACAGGTGCCAATGAAAAGGCCTATTTTTTTTATATTTCTAGGTACACAGCCGTGTACTAACAGTTCAGACGGTGGGTAATAACACCACGTATATAAAATTATTTTGCAAGAGAATGCACAGTACAGGTGCCAATGAAAAGGCCTATTTTTTTTTATATTTCTAGGTACACAGCCGTGTACTAACAGTTCAGACGGTGGGTATTAACACCACGTATATAAAATTATTTTGCAAGAGAACGCACAGTACAGGTGCCAATGAAAAGGCCTATTTTTTTTATATTTCTAGGTACACAGCCGTGTACTAACAGATCAGACGGTGTGTATGAACACCACGTATATAAAATTATTTTGCAAGAGAACGCACAGTACAGGTGCCAATGAAAAGGCCTATTTTTTTATATTTCTAGGTACACAGCCGTGTACTAACAGATCAGACGGTGTGTATGAACACCACGTATATAAAATTATTTTGCAAGAGAACGCACAGTACAGGTGCCAATGAAAAGGCCTATTTTTTTAATATTTCTAGGTACACAGCCGTGTACTAACAGATCAGACGGTGGGTATTAACACCACGTATATAAAATTATTTTGCAAGAGAACGCACAGTACAGGTGCCAAAGAAAAGGCTTTTTTTTTTATTACTAGGTACACAGCCGTGTACTAACAGGTCAGACGGTGGGTATTTACACCTGGTATACAAAAAGGGTATTGCAGGCAAACAGAACCCAGAACACTAGAGCCAAATAAACTGTATTTTAAAAAAAATAAAAAATTCACAGCCGTATACTGCCAGATCAGATGGTGCATATACACACTAGGTATATAACAGGGTTTTGCAGCCAAAAAGAACGCAGAACAGTAGTGCCAAATATAGTTTGGTATGTAGCAGAGCACCTAATACACCACTAATGCCTCTCTCTGTCCCTACTCCAGCAGCTATCCCTGAATACAGCAGCCGTTCTCTGCAGAGTGTATATTGTAGTAAAGCTATCACTGTACTGCACTATAGTAGCCCTGATAAGGGCTTTTAATCACGCTCCTGCCTGTCCAACAGCTAAAACCTATCTCTCCCTTCTCCAGCCTCTGTCCCTGACTAAGTTCACGCAGCATATGCGAACGAGCAGGAAGAGCTGAGTTTTTAATATTCGAGGTCACATGGTTTTTCCAGCCAATCCATGTAGACGCCGTTTTCGCGCTGCCAGCGTGCTCCGCGGGCCTGTCATACCCCCCCTGCATGGTGATTGGTGGAAAAAGAGCGCCAGGGAAGGTGGGAGGGCAAACGAATTCTAAGTGCGCCATCGGCGTTATACTCGATTGAAATCGAGTATGCCGAATAGCGTAGTATTCGATCGAATACCGGCTCGATCGAACACTACTCGCTCATCTCTATTAATAATTAATATAATATTGAGTGGAACTTAAAGTCAATCACAGGACATCTGGTCTGGATAAGGGGGTGGTCTTCTCACAGAGGTGGTCTTTTTGAGGTAATTCACTAAACTTCCCAAACCAAAACGTTTTTTTTTTCTTTGTATTTGGCCTTCACAAAATTGTAGAAGCAAACACGATACAGTGGTACTCTGTAGCAATGTGATGTTCCATATCCAGCACACATCCAATCAATATACTCCCGCCAGCGGATGATGCACATATCTTACTTCATAACTTCTGGATGACTTTCAGAAGGCTGTTGAATCATACAATTGATCCCGTCTGTTTCGAACTCCATTATTATAAACATGAAATTGCCTCTCAAACTAGACGTTTCACCAGGGACCAGAGCTTGAATCCTGCATGCTGCCGCTATATTATTTTGTGTGCCATGGATTCTATAGGTCTCTCTGTACCATCCTTATACAGCCATTCTTCACACGCTTATTGAAATAGAAATAATGTATTTAAGGAACTGTAGTCCACTCATTGAAGCCGAGCAACCTTTATTTACCAGATATGTCTGGAGGCTTATCGTCTGAGACATATACATGATATTTTCCACCTAAAGAAATATTTGCATATGGCTTATGATAAGCTATTACTATCCAACTAAGTTATATACATCTCCTTACATGTCTATTTTTGTAACTATTTGCATTCCCCATGTAATAACCATTTTGGATCATCTATTTGTATGACTCTATGTTGTGCGATTCCTTTATTATTACAGCTAGAAGTTATAAAAGGATTGATAGCAGTTTACAATGAGGGTTCAGATGGGTGTTACCAGTTGGTTATATGTCTCCGTACAGTCTGGCACTATCCAATCAATACTGCTGGTTTCAGACACACCCCTAACTGCTAACACCCACATGGACCTTCATTCAAAAACTTCCAGCAAGTCTTTATAACTTCTAACAGGAATAATAAAGGCATGACTCATTATCGAGTCACAAGAATAGATGCTTGAGAATTATGTCAGGAGAGGTGACAGGTCCTCTTGATAAAAAAAGACTATCCTGTTCAGGTTTCTAATTCCTACGAATAAGGGCTCATTTAGATGACCCCATCCACATTGTTTCCGCAAGTTTGCAGAACGGGTGCAGATCCATTCATTTCAATGGGGCCGCAAAAGATGCGGACAGCACACCGCATGCTGTCCACATCCGTTGTTCCGTTCAGCGGCCCTGCAAAAAAGATGGAGTATGTCTTATACTTGCCTGCAATTGCAGACAAGAATAGGCATTTCTATTGTAGGGCCGGCCATGTGTGGTATGCAAAATGAGGAACGTCCACTGCCGGTATCCCTGTTTTACAGATCCACAATTTGTAGACCGCAAAACACTACGGCCATCTGAATGAGCCCTAATACTAATGTTCCTATATAGAACTCATTGGCAAGAAAATCTAGGATAAACTGAGCTGGTGCGCTTACATGCAATATAGATTATAGCCATGGAATAGAAGCGTTCAACTAGACAGGACCTAAGCTAAAATCTGCAGTATGAAAGTAGTGCTCATTCATGTGAATTGCCTCGTAGATTAACATTAGTTCTGTATTAGGCTAGATTCACATGACTGTATGTGTTTTGCGGTCCGCAAATTGTCCGATGTCTGTATGGCATCCGTTTTTTTGTGGATCCATTGTAACAATGCCTATCCTTGTCCGCAAAATTGGACAAGAATAGGACATATTCTATTTTTTGCGGGGTTAAAAAAGGGAAATATGGATGCGGACAGTACATTTTTTTGCGGACCCATTGAAATGAATGGGTCTGCATCCTATCCGCAAAAAAAAATCGGACTCGGAAACAAAATAAGTTTGTATGAATGTAGGCTTAAGGAGAGAAAAAAAAATGATGCTGGTGAGAAAATGGCCTTTGTGATTAATGGAAAAGAGTACCCACCTTCATCCTGTAGATGTCACTATTGCTGTCTATAAAAAGCATGAAGAGCTATAGAGAAAACTGGCACTTGTGAAATAAAAAATATTATTTTAGGTGTATTATCTGATGCACAGTGCCCAGACTCCTGCAGTCTATCTAATCAAATATGAGATCAACATCTACAACATCTAAATGATATCGATGGGTGTGCACAAACAACATTCTGGTATTTACATAGGATGGATGCTTTCTACAAGGCATTGCACCATTGTCCTGAAATTCTAATGATATTAAAGGCTCTGTCCATTTATAGCACTGCTTTCCTCTCATGTTGCAGAGGGTCCTTTTAGGCTCCTTAAACAAGGGTTCAGTTACACCACTACATGTTACTAACCACCATAGTTCTACTAACTCACTTGTTGTTTTTTTTGTAAATTCTCATGCTCTGTACTTAGACTTTGAAGAAGCACTTCCACAAAAATGTTATTCTCTGACCCCTGAATGTCCACCGGCCCCATTAACTTTAAACCGGGAAATAAGCAGAGAATCAGCCGGACAAATACTGCTGTGCACAGAGGTTTTTGTCCAGCCAATTCCTGGCATTCTACACCAAAACAGCCTGCAGGAAGGCTGTACCTCTAGTGTGAAACTAGCCTTATAAAACTACGTGATGTAAACTGTAGTGAAGGTAAAATAATTGTGCTAAGCTGAAACTGTGCCAGGGTGCCCCTCGCAGCTCCCAAAAGTCCCACCAATAGTTATAATTCCCTGTCAGAGCGAACTTAGTGTTAACAGTAGCCCTAACAGTACTAATGTCCCCACTGTGCCCCAGAAGTAATAATACTCCCATAGTGCACATACTAGTTATCATGTTCCCCATTGTCCCACAGTAGTAATAAAGCTCAACATAATTCCCCCAGTAGTAATAATTATCCTTATAATGTGACAGTACAAAAAAGGCCCCCTTATAATGTGTGCTGGTAAAAAAAATACCTCCTCTTAGTGACCTCCAGTAGAGCCAATGTTCCATAGTGCCTCCATGTGTGCCAGTATACAATATCCCTCTATAGTGCCTCCAGTAGATGCCCCCATAGTGCCCATCTCCTCCTTACCTATAGTGTCCCCCATGATGTGTGCAAGTATAAAATGACTCTATATCGTGCCCCAATATATGCCCCATAGTGCTCCTCTGCCCCCTTTCCTACAGTGCCCCCCATAATGTGTGCAAGTATAAAATTCTCCTATATAGTGCCCTCAATAGATGCCCCCATAGTGCTCCTCTCCCCCCTTCCCCATAGTGTCCCCCATAATGTGTGCAAGTATATAATGCCCCTATATAGTGCCCCCAGTAGATGCTCTCATAGTGCTCCTCCCTTTCCCTATAGTGCCCCCCATAATGTGTGCAAGATTTTTGTGGCAGTGTAGGTGACTCTACTAGACATGGGTCCTCAGGTTCTGCCCTAATGTTGAATGGTTAGCAGTGGACAATTTATTACAAAAAACACAGAAAGCCAACATTTTTTACAGACTAATTGGAGAACCATAATAAATGATAAAGCTTACATGTAATTCATTTCTGAAGCTCAATACCCTGAAGTGAATGTACAATGATGAAAATTACAATGACAATGACCAGCTCAAGTGCCACCAGCCTCACTAAAATCACAGGCACATCTATTTTTTTCACAGACACTCTAGACAATTACCCTATTTTTACAGACTGTCCCTGAAATGCTGTATGGTTGGCAACCCTGATGGGTAGTCCGCGCCTACCGGTTATAATTAGCCTGCTTTTATTGTTCACATTATCAGTAATCAGGTTCTTCTACTAAATGCATGTGTGGAGTACACAGGACTCTGCTCATGCCTGAGTTAACATAAGAAGCAAAGTTCTTAACCACTCCTCAAGATCTTATTGGAGGTAGATTCCAGCTCTCCCCTCCCTAAACACTGCTTCTAGAGGGGGGATCTCCTTGAACGTAACCCTATCCTGTCCTGTCACCTGCTGAATACTTTTAGCTGTTAGTCCCTCATGTCATGTGTGAACCAACGCTTTGTGGGGACCCTAATATGTGTCGTTTAGCAGCCGTCGTCTGGAAAGTGATGTCCTGTATCCGTACTGTCACCATGGTTAACCCTTCAGAGCAGCTCTGGTCACTACTGCGGTAGGTGCACAGTTATTTGTAATCCTTGCATCTGGTCTGGGTTCTGGAAGCTGATCTAGAATGAGAAGAGCAGGAGTTGGGAGCTTTTTATGCTGAACTTCCACACTGAGTATGTTGGAGTTGAGGGCAAGTGGTGCCAAGGGGATATAGCCTAATCATACGGGTTTACAATGTTCTGAACTGTGCCCGGACAATGCCAAGTGCTCGTTGTTCTCAGTACTTTGCAAGTTGATTCCATAAGATTGTTTGAACAACTTCTGGACCAAACTAAGAAAGGACGAACTTGGAAGACGTGCCCTTTTGCAAGTGGCATGTCTAGGTGACATCTTCAAAAGGGTGAAATGTCCTGGCACATCTATATCATGAGTCAGGTTCATTCTTGTTCATTTTTTAGAACCAGTCGATAACATGTAAGGCAAGAGATCTTTTCTTTGTGCATTTTCCAAGTAGGAGTTAGTAGTGGTGCACTCTGGAGGGGAAGGGGTTAAGAAATGCGCATCAGTTTGATGTCAGGATGAGCATTGGAGCTGTTAATTAGGTTGTGGTCTGAACCAGATTATTTATGAGGTTGAAAAGGGCAGACAGAGTGCAGAGCTCCCTGGCAGTGAAGGGGTGGCTTCTGCTCTCGGGATGCACTTAGCTGGTGACAGAAGGCTGCTGCTCTTTGCTTGCACGGGCTGGGGGATGCAGGGAGCCATTCAGGAAGGGTAAGGATTGTAGCCTTTCTGCTCCAGCATGGCTCCATGAGCTCCCCTCTGTCTCTATGCTATCCCTTCCTTCCCTCCATCCCTCCATCTGTTCACTACGCCTCTCTTTCTCTTTTTACCTTCTGCTGCCTTTTTTCGGTCTCTGCCTCCACTTTTCCTTCCATCTCATCCCCGCTCTCAATTCTTTAATACATTGGGAAAATATATTTACTACAATTTATTGCAACTTTCCTCATTCTAATTTGTGCAGACCATTGTCTATATCTGCTTGTCTACATGTGCTCCTCATGTGCAACCTTCAGCATCCTCGACCACGCTGTGCTGAACCCTCTTAGGTAGCTAGTATGTATTTGGATGTTACCAGATCCTGACATGTAACCCTTTCTCCAATCTATCATTGAAATCTGATCGATTCATTCTGTAATCTTTGCTTTGACATAGATCTGCAGGTAAACTCATCATGATACTGTGTAGTCAGCTCTGCTACATCTGTATGTAAGGGGGTTGTACTGCATCTCATAATATAGAATATTTCTGAATGAAACTGTCTATTGGAGATAAGGGAAGTTTAGAAAAAATTCAATTCAGCAGCTTCGCCGAAGTTTGACAAAAACATTTGTTTCATTATCATTACGAATTAATTTGTCACGAATCGCTATATTAAAACCCCATTCAGCCTATCAATCAATGGGACCATTTTTTAATGGCCGCTTAGACAGAGGTGCACCCGTCTAACGGCCGTTAAAATGGTAATACACTAGTACAATATGGCCTTTTGGGTTTAAAAAATAAAAAATAAAAAAATTACTCCCCTCATCCACTTGCTCGTGCAGAGGCAGTCCACTCCTCTCTTCATCAGGGATGACGTCACCACGTGATCACGCCTAGAGCGCACAGTGACATCATCACTCTCAGTGCAGGTCCTTCAGCAGGTCTTTTTTAATCAAGAGAGGAGCAGACTGAGTGAATGAGGGGAGTATTTTTTTTTCTAATACAACTCCAGCCGCCATTTTAAGAAAAATGATTAGTTACCACGAAACGCGAGAAAATTCAGCTTCATTTAGAATCTAATTTTTCCTAAAATTGGGACTGAATTCCACTTCATATGCTTCGCTTTTCTAAACACTAACACTTATCACTAGTTAATACTTGTATTTCACAATCATGTAACCACCAGAGGGCATTGTTCCTTTGTGACCAACATAAAGCTATCATCTATGTCAGTGTTCTCCAACCTTTGGCTCTCCAGCTGCTGCAGAACTACAACTTCCATCATGCTCTGACAGTTTGCAGAGCCAAAGGTTAGAGATCACTCAACTACCGCATACAATATCTAAATTGCATTTCACAATCATGTGGCCTCTAGAGGGCGTTGTTCCACTGTTATCCTGAATGCTCTTTAGACTGTTCTAGAATACTATAGCAAATTTGAAAACATCAGTAAAAGCTTCCTACTTTTTTAGGAATGTATTAATAACGTGCACTATGTATTTTTACTGCGACCTACCATTGTTTCTCAGTTCATTTTTTTTTTTTGTTGCGGCACACTTATCCTGCATACTGGCACACATGAATACATCCTAAAAGGTTTGTTAGCTGCGTTCAGTTGTTGTGGAACAAAAGACTCCACAATTAAATTGTGACTCATTGAGAATTGTCAGGATCACTGGTATTCACATACTTTAGTCCCTGATCTACATTAGAGCTTACAGTCACATTTTCCCACTGACACACACACACAACCAATAAAAGAGGTTGTAAACATGTTTTTTTGTCATAAAAAAATTTTAATTATGTGAATGTACAAGAAACCTAAAGGGCATGTTTATCCATCCGATTATGGCGGTTTTCTTTTTTAATTCTTTTCGCTATTACATGCTGAATGCCATGTCATGTTTATCACATTCCTCATTTCCACTTTTTCCTACTCCTGTGACATTTTATTGTATAAAAGTTTCCCAACCACTTTCTGTACAGGAAAGTAACAATGAACTATAGCTATTAGCTTGGCATAATCGACCTACTGTATGCAATGCTTGTTACAATGTAATTGCATATTGGTTTATCTCTTAGGATTATATCAGTATTAATAAATGCACCCTTAGGAAATCTGTCACCATTACTATTATCTACAGTACTACATGAGTAGTACTACAGAAAAAGAGTCCAGGTCACTATTTTTTATTTTCG
The DNA here is from genome assembly GCA_900303285.1 of Rhinella marina. Taxonomy (NCBI): domain Eukaryota; kingdom Metazoa; phylum Chordata; class Amphibia; order Anura; family Bufonidae; genus Rhinella; species Rhinella marina. The sequence continues at coordinate 221,693 of ONZH01017280.1, read as the reverse complement.
TTCTGCCCCCTGATGTGCCCTGAAATACACAAACAGAATTGCTGTGCCATTGTAACATAATGGAGAGGACTCCTGTGCGCATGTACTGCAGTCCTGACAGTGCAGTCCTGAGTGCTGACAATGTGGCTATACAAAAGACAGCAGAAAAATAAAAAATAGTCATCTGGGCACCTTATATATTACTGCAGATCATATCGGTCTAAGGTTGTGATGACAGATTCCATTTAAAGCTAGATATATACATTAAGGGGGGTTTCCAACCGGGACCCCGCAGATCAGCTGTTTGAGAAGGCACTGGTGCCGCAGCTTAGCCTAAGCCAGAGGATAGGTCATCGGTAAAAAAAAATTGTCAGAAAACCCCCTTTAAAGTCAATTGAGCCAGCTAATTTCGCAATTATTGTCCAACAAGCTAATATGTATGACTTCATTCCTGAGCCTTTTGTTCCCATAGCAGCTAGGTGTCATGTCTTTCCAAAAGAGTCTGGCGCCCCCTCACGCACAATGAAATAAGCATACACACATGAAACATGCATGACACAGGAACATCATTTCTTTGGAGAGAGTTCATGTGTCATGCACAGCCTCTAAATGTCCCGGACAAGGCATAACACAGCATAGTGGCTTTGCCCAGTGTGTTCATTTAAAGGGGTTGATGCATCAGGACATACCTTGCACATATGCCCTATTAAAGGGGTTATCTCACAGAATAAAAAATGTCTGGAGTAATGTACAATGCAGAAACACTGTCCTCCAGTGTAATTTTCACCCATTTTAGCTTCTTTACTCATCCCTCTGCAACTCTTGTATGTTCACTTTCTGAGGGCAGGCAACAGCTCATCCCATGTGACAGTCAAGCACCTACATCTCCCAGGAGTAGTTTCCAGTCAGCTCTTTCTAACCCTTTCTCCTGTCTTCTTCCCCTTCATAACAAATAGTCCCTTACCATACCTCTCAGCTTTTGAAAAGGCCAAAGAGGGACAACAGTAATGGTACCTTTTGCTACGTTAAGCCACACCTATAATTCCACCCAGTGTCTGTCTATATATGCCCAATCCTGTCCACTTGTGCTCCCACACAGTATTTATTCACTCTTATTGCCCCCACACAGTACTTAAAGTATGTTCCCTTAGTGCCCCACACAGTAGTTATACCTACTTGTGCACAATGAAATCACAGCATCATGCTTGCTGAGCTGGGCAGTAGAGTTTACAGGCCGATTCCTTGTAACTATCATTCCATTTTCTTTTCATAAATCAATAACATCAACATTGATAAGAAACTTTGTAATATATCTTATTATGGAAAGCGCCTTTCTCTACTTATCAGTCTTTTCTCCTCCCACCTTCTCATGCACTGATCACTTACTCTCTTTTCACTGGTAAATTTATCATAGGAGAGGCAGAGATGAAGATACAATGCATTCAGAAAGTCTTCAGACACTTTCACTTTTTCATATTTTGTTATGTGACAGCCTTGTGCCAAAATTTAAAAAAATCAAATGTTTTCACATTATTCTGCACTCAATACTCCATAATGAGAAAGCGAAAATAGAATGTTTAAAATCTTTGCAATTTATTGAAAAGAAAAAACTAAGATTGCATTGTCATAAGTATTCAGACCCTTTACTCAGGACTAAGTTGAAGCAACTTTGGTAGCAATTATTGCCTACAGTCTTTTGGGTATGGTGCCACAAGGTTTCCATACATGTATTTGGGGAATTTCTACCATTCTTCTCTGCAGATCCTCTCAAGCTCTGTCAGCTTGGATGGGGACCGCCATTTTCTAGAGATGTTTAATTGGGTATAAGTCGGGGTTCTGCGTAGGCCATTCAAGAACATTGTCCCTAAACCACTACTTTGTTGCCTTGGCTGTGAGTTTAGGGTCATCTCACAGTCTGAAGTCTAGAGCACTCTGGATCAGGGTTTCTTAAAGAATATTTCTGTGCTTTGCTCCATTCAGCTTTCCCTCAACCTTGACCAGTCTCTGTGTCCCAGCAGGTGAAAAACACCCCCACAGCACGATGCTGCCACCACCATGATGCACATTAGGCATAGTATTGGGCAGGTGATGAGCAGTGCCTGGTTTCTTCTAGATATGACGCTTGGAATTGTGGCCAAAAAGTTCAATATTGATTTAATCAGACCAGAGAATCTTGTTTCTCTAAGTCTGAGAGTCATTTAGGTGCTTGTTTGCAAACTTCAGGCAGGTTTTCATGTGTCTTTTACTGAGGAATGCCTTTTTTTCTGGCCACTCTGCCATAAAGTCTAGATTGGTGGAGTGCTGCAGTGATGTTTGACCTTCTGGAAGTTTCTCCCATCTGCATACAGTATTTTTGGAGCTCAGTCAGAGTGACCATTGGGTTCTAAGTAACCTCTCTTACTAGGGCCCTTTTCCATCGACTACTTAATTTGGTGGGACTCTCAGCTCTAGGGAGAGTCCTAGTTTTTACAAACGTTTTTCATTGAAGAATTATGGAGACCACTGTTTTCTTGGTAACTTTCAGTACCCTTCTACAGATCTGTGCCCTCACACAATCCTGTCTCTGGACTCTACAAAAACTGAGGTTGAAGTTTTATACAATAAAAAGTACTTGCTGTATATGAGTCCTCTGGTACATCTATTGCATAGGACGGGACGTACTTACCATTCTACAGGCGACCTCGGCGAGGAGGGAAGGGTAACAGGTGTCTTAAGCTTATCCCGTTTACCCCCCTCCCTGGTGAAGTAAGTCTTACACCCTCAGATGATTTTACGATACCTTGATCTTTATATCATGTGTTTTTAATGTACGTTTACCAATTTTTTTTTTCTGCTATTGCATACTGCTCTATACAATTTATATCCATCTATTTTTCACCAACACAGTGATTAGAATATTTCTAGTGACTTTTGCGGACACTCTGGTCCTCACTTCCATTCTACCTTTAGGTTTTGGCACCCCACAAACTCAGTTTTTGCTCTCATTCGCGGTACATGTCCTATAATCCGTGCTTTTCTTCTTGAAGCGGGCCGCTGCCTCTCCATACTCTGGTCTCCTCCTACAGTCTGTGGCTACTACTCCCCTTTAGTGCCCACCCCTGTACTTTCTTTCCCTTTATCTTTTTTTCCCATTCTTCATTATACTCCTTTTTATTTTCTATCGTTAATCTGGACTCTACAGGCAGTTCTTTCCTCCTCATGGCTTGGTTTTTGCTCTGATATGCATTGTCTTTCCAAATCATGTCCAGCTGATTTTAGCACAGATTGACTCCAATCAAGGTGTAGAAACATCTCACAGATGATCAAGAGAAATGGAATGCCCTGAGCTAAATATCAAGTGTTATATCAAAGGGTCTGAATATGTCTGTGAATTTTTTTTAAATAAATTAGCACAAATGTCTAAAATTCTGTATTTTAATTTGCCGTTAGGGGTACTGAGTGCACATTGATTTGCGGAAAGCTTTAATTTATTTTTATTTTAGCACAAGGCCACAACATAACAAAATGTGAAAAAGTGAACAGGTCTGAAGACTTTCCAAATGCATTGTATGTCAATCAGCTCATTGAAATGAATATTCTTTTCAACAAATACAAAAGTGCTTCTGACTGAAGCTTAAGCAGAGTCTTTTTGGACACTATATGGTACACCACAAGGTAGAGAGGTACTGCATAGGGCACCAATCTGTAGGCAAGAACACAAAGTGCAAAAGTTGCCGTACAAATGAGCAGTTTCCCATGGATGATCCTGCATGTCACTGCATATCCCAAGACAAAGTCTGGCTAGGCCTATGATCTCCCAAGATGAAGTCCAATTAAAATAATTTTATAGCACATAGAGCACATAAATAAGCAAAACAGCAAAAAATAAAAATGTTCTCATGCTTTATTTTTTGTTATTTTTCAATCCGATGAGAGTTCTACATAATTTTCTATTTCCTTTGTTGGGAAATTCAAATTTATTTCCCTGTTCTGAGTTGTATAATTGGAATTGCTAGATTAAAGGGCATTTACTGTACTTTAAATCTTAAATACGACAATGGCTTTTAATATGTCATGCGTTACCTATTTGGGTTTACTGGCAGTTTGAGATACTTTTATGGGCTACTTGAGATCATTTTTTGGAGGAGGTTTTGAGGCAGATTTTCCTACGTGTTTTTCAGTCAAAGCCAGAAGTGGATTCAGCAGAAATGAAAAGTATAAGTCCTTCTTTTATATTTCCGATTTCTATTGAGTACATTTCTGCAGGGAAATCTGCCTCAAAACCTCCTCCAAAAAACTTATGTGAACCTACCCCAACATGATGTCATTTTTCATTGTTTTTGAACTCTATGAATTTTAAGTGTAACATTAAGTGCATCTTTAGTGCTGTTTTTTTTAACTTTACAACATTTTGTACAAATATTTTTTATGGAGATTCCAAAGACCTATACAGAAAGCATATGGCAAAAATAGCAGAAAACATAGAATAAAAACCTCAAAGTTTTGTATGTAGACTTTTTAGCATTTGTCTAGAATCCAGTTACAGCATTTTGAGCTGAAAAAATTGTTGTCAACACCAAAATACCGTGAGGCAGATTTACTAATCCTGTAGATGGCTTAAATTTATACAGACTGTGTAGACCTGTAGCAGATTTATCGCAGGGGCTCAGGCTGGATGATAAATGTGGTACAGGATAAACACTTTTGTCTAACTCTGTACCAACTAATGGATGACTTACTTTGAGACAAAACTTTATGCCAGAATTGTGGCACAGTTTTGGTCCAAATTGTACTTTTTAGGCCTACCTCCTTCTCAATAAGCCCAACCCTTTCTCACAAAGTACCACCACTTTTGAAGCCAGAAAAAAGTTGCACCAAACTGTGCCAAATTGGTCCAATCTGCACCACTTTTTAGACAATTTCTAGGCACATGCACAGAAAATATGGGTCTGTGTGTGAATAGAACCAAATTATTATATTCAAGAATAATTCCCTGCAGGGCCGTGCGCAAGCTCATGACCGGATGGGAGTAGTAGTGCTCATGGTTCTGATGCTCCCTGGGCCATGCAGTGATGAGGAAGGATGTATCCTTTACTCCCTTCAGGGCACTGCCTGTTTCTTGGGGTTCTCCTGCCTGATAGCATTTATCTGTGCCCTTGGTTTTAATGGTTGCTGTGAGATGCAAGGGAGGGTTTCCTGAAACTTGGGTAAACGATGAGGCCAGGTTTTATGCAACCAGTTCACTGTAGTTTATTGCAGCAGTTAAGGGATGAGCTACACAGGTACTATACACATCAACGTTGGCATATGCAGTTCTTCAAGGCTGGGCATGGAAGACTAGTTTCTCTCCCTTTTGAATGAAACGGTACGGATCTTTCCATTCCCAATACCTTCAAGAGAATATAGTCTCTGGACAGTGGATCCTGGTGAAAATTTTAGAGATACATAGGTTTACTTTTGTGTAAACTGATACAATCTGTTTAATATATGGAAAAGGGTGCACTGGTGGTCTGTGTCTGCTGCTTCACTCGCTATGGAGTTGATTTATCAAACTGGTGTAGGTAGAACTAACTTGAATACATGTGGGTAGAGTTGAAGAAAAAGCTTTTATTTATATCCAAGTGAGTCAACCCAACAAGTCAGTATGCACCAACATTGGGAAGGCGTAGAAGAGACCTGGGAACAGATTTTGGTTGAGAAATGCTTGAATCAGATCAAGAAGATGCCCAGAAAGATTCAGGCCGTGTTGAAAGCCAAAGGTGGATTTGCAAAATACTAACAGAATAATACAAATTAAAATTTAGAATTTTAGGAGCAAAACAGTAACAATGCAGTTACATGACACAAATCTGCATAACTAATCATATGCTAAATAGTGGCAAGTCCAATTTCTGTATGAGATAACCATGATGGTAGTCTCACATTCGAAGCTATAGTGGATGGTGAGATATGGAGCCTGAAAGTCAAAAGTTCAAAACATTGTCACCCTTTTGCTCGTCAGTGTATATAAACTGGCTCCATGTTCCACTTAGTGGAGAGTTATAACCTGTTTGTTCCTGTGTACTGACTACTGCTGGATTCCTGGACTTCGACTCTTGCTGCTTCCCCTAACCTGAGCCTAAAGCTTAACCCACGTATCGCCTGATTCCCTGGGGCTACGCATTGGTGTCTCTGATCCCCATGGGTCAGCAGCCGACTACTCCTGGTGGTTGGCACAGTAGATCCACACCCATAGACTGTAACACTTGTTTCATGTTATGTACATCATTATTGCTTTCTCTCGTTTTCCTGTCTATACTATATTGTAAGACTTCCTCGTATGTCTGCATCTGTTTTGGCTTATTTCGACAAGTGAGAAGAGGTGTTTTGGCAGAAAAGGCTTATAAGCGGTTAATTGAAGGTTATAAATATATTATGATACAGCCCTATGCTTCATTACTCATTCATTGCTAGGAAAACCTTTCAGTGTAATGTGAGCAGCAAAAAATAACCCATTTCTGAATGTACTAGAAAGGTGAAAAATGGAGGTGCGATGGTAAAGCCTCAGAAGTGCCTCAGATTGCAAGAAGAAACAAAGGTTGTTGAGGTTATCACAGTGAGCATACCGCCATAGCCTTAAATTTAAAAATATATTCAACTGCATAGGGGAGCCATGTTTTATTATGGGATGAAACAAAAGAACAGCAGGATGAGGTTGGCGTCAGGCGTCGGTACTGTGATCCTGAATTGTACAGTCATAATTGTGCCACACTGACATAAAAGTGTGTTTGATGAATTGACAAGTGACATGGCAGGTGGTAGCAGGAGGAGATACGCTCCACGCCAGGCACCGCTGTCCTTTTCTAGTTACATTTTTCCGTGACTGTGTTAAAAGGGTTGTCTCAGTTCAGGAAATAGTATTTATAATGTAGACAATGTTAATACAAGGCACTTACTAATGTATTGTGGCTTGATTCATTTTTCCATCACATTATACACTGCTCATTTCCAGGATTTATGGCCACAGCTGCAGCGCTAATACGAGGTGGCCGGGATGGGAGTTGCTGTGCATTCATGCCTATGCCTATGGTCCTGGCCATCAGAGAGGCTGACACTTTTTCCTATAGGGTACAAGCATGACCACCGCGGCTGTATTTCAGGGTGGTCGTGACCCCTGCATACTAGCAGTGTATAATGTGATGGAAAAATGAATCAGGCCACCAAAAGAGGCAATATGGAAAATCAAAATACATTGGTAAGTGTCTTTTATTAACTTTGTCTACATGGTCATCGCCATTTGCTAAAGTGAGACAACACCAGGAACACAGTGCTGAGACTGTAAATTATTTGCTTCCTCCACACATAGGAAGGAAATACTGATTTGTATATAATATGGATGTGAAAGCTAAGGTTTTGAGGCCTAAAGGGGAAAATATTGTAGTAATCGTAAAACAGACATGAGAACTTGTTCTCTGCTTCTTTCCCAGTCATGTGAGGTCCTGCCTACGAGATTTTTTTTTTAACACTGAGAAGAAAACAGGAGATTCTCTTGGCTTGTAGATGACTTTGTGTGGAAGTATCTTGTATATCTTGAAGATCATAGACCTCATATTCCAGTTTATACTAGTGTCTTCTTATAGGGCAGAATGACCTTTGGGCTCACTTATGTGTGTTACCTCGTCCCACCACTATGCTCCTGACCTCCTTATAGAACTGTATTATACGTCTTATAACATGTAAGGTTACATATCCTTTATATTGGCAAGGCTCATCTGAATTGTCAGATCAAAGATCATGAGGGTCTCATAGCTACTATTACACATGGCTCACATTTCAGGTGTTCCTGTCCAGTCAAGATTCCAGTGTTTTTGCTAGCAAGAATAAAATAATTGGTAGCATTATTCTTACCATCCCAGAAGCTTGATGAAAACCTAATGGACCCCAAAATAAGTCAATGGGATCTGTCAGGTTTGCTATGTTAAATTTACACTGTAATGGTCTCTAACTTAAATGGTGAGATTTATCATTTCCCTATACCTGCTTTCTGATGAAAAAAGTTGCAAAAGTTCTGCATGCAGCTTTTTAGATGCCATTGTGAAAAATATTGTTACAAGTTTTTAGGCCACCCACGCCACTTTTCTGAAAGGGGTGTGGCCAGTGACAAATGTATCTTCATTTTGGCCAGCTTTATGGGGCAAATGAAAACAAATCTAGGCAGACCTGAGCTGCCATAGATTTCTATTAGGCGCAAGGACTGCCGGAGGATGCACCTAGTATATGTATGATGAGGCATGTGCTTTGTCATAAATTAGACACATACACTGACAGCGCAGAGGATATCAGAAAGCACCAGTCTATATAAATCTCCCCAAAAGTGTTTATCCAATTTGTCGCCAACCCAACAGATCCTGAATGGAGTGGCAGAACACATGAGCAACCACTTCTCCTCATCACTAAGGTCATGTAATAAAGAGACGCTCAGGACCCCTGTTCTTTTGTTTGTGGGGGCCTATCAATCATGATTTTATCACTTACCCTGTGAACTTGATAAAAACTAATAGTGTAATTATGAGTCAGGAATGTCTTATGTACACCTGACCTGATTTCTATGAAAGTGTCCATTTAGTTTTTACATATTCAGGTCATTAGTATTCTCTGATACATGTTTTGTAACTTGATTTATCTAATAGTCCCCTATATTTAGATAAAGATATAGAAATTATTTGGACAGTAAAGGAAAAGTAATCAGCTGCTAGACCAGATGGGTATTATTATATTAATTACAGAAAAACATCATTAATTCGGTTATTATAAGGGCTTATTATATACTTATGGATAGGCAACAATGTTTATGCTCACTTGACTTTCTTATGGTAAGAAATGTCACATAATCTAATGTTTGGTCTGTTTTCTTGTAAACGCATGGAGATTTATGAAAGGAAAAACAGTTGTTAAACAGTATTCTTACATAGTTGCCAAACATTTGTGTTTGCGAATATATTCTAGGCAGCAATTTCTAACAAATATAACCTGTGATTGATGTTGATTCAAGTCCCAATGACAATTTACAGAAAGTTGATATAAGCAGCGTGTCACCTGATTATGCCATGTCATTGGACTGACAGTTCCTCATGGCGCAGAGAACAGGACATTTGTTGTACTGGAGCACTGCTGAGGACACAGAGGAAAGGCAAATAGACCAGGAGCAAGAGGCAAACGATGGAACTTGTGAGAAAGAGGAAAGGTGCCTAAAACAGCCATGGCGCTCTCGGCCATGACTGCAATATATTTTTTGCATTTTATAACATAAATCTTAGTTCATCCCACCTCTTTTTTTTTTTGAACCCTCATTGAAAGTATGGATGTGTTAGTTTTCACTAGTTTGCCCACTGGCCTTGGAGTAGATAAGTTGGGGATTTGGCTGTGTGTTTTGAAGGTAATAGGATATTGACCATTAGAGGATAGAACATGTTTGAGTGGCAAATTCTTTTATGGGGTCAATTATTGTTTTTGTTCTTTGTTTTTATAATTTGATCATTTGAACAAAGATGCTGCACCACAGCTTGTTCTTCAGACCCACCACTTTCCATGACTTCAGTTGTGGAGCCCTTTGCCAATTCAGCATAGATAGGGTTAGTTGTCTTACCTTTCAAATGACCTTATAGCAGCTATGTGGATTGCTTTTATGATATGTATGCCCTTGATGTTTGCAGACATTTCTGCTAAGCTACTAATACTATTAATAGTGCTAATACTACTAATAGTTTCTTCTTTCAATCAATACTTAAGTACTGGTATGCGTAGCTCATAGTAATGTGAAGCCATTGGCATTGTATAAGTATTTTTATTTTTTTATTTTATTTTAACACTTTGTAGACCCTAGAAGGTCATACATAGACTACTTCACTTTTTGGGGACATTTTACATTACAATTTTTATTGACTTCTCCTGTAACTGGGGTTGAAATACTAGCCCCAGTTACAGGGGGATTACAGCTCCCAGACAGATTGTACAAGGCTGAGATGCAGCAGCTTGTTCAGGTACCTGATCCCCAGCAATCATATGATTCCTAGGCATGGAGCAGGAAGATGCATTGTTGCTTCCCTATTTATATACACAACACTCATTGAGCGCCAGGGAAGGCAGGGATGATTAAATATAATATCCCTGTCCTCTGTATGGGGGGGGGCAAGCTGTCACTGATGGCTGGTTCCCCGTTCCAGTAGTTGCTTGATCAGTCCACAGCTTACAAAATCTGCATAGATATCCAGAAATGTAATGAGATCTAGCACTCAAGAGCTGTTTGTCATGCTCTGGTGTGGAGGGAATAGCCACACCAAGCGTAAGAGGGAAGGAAAAAGACCAAACAAGGGAAACGGTCACCTCCTGCAGGGAACCCTGAAACTAGGCCCTGACTGACTACCAGTATGAACAAGCCTTAGTGGTAGGAGAATTAATACACAGGAACCTAATAACAAACTCACCCTATAGAACCCTGCAGCTAGTGACAGGGGAAAGAGTCAACCCGTTCCTCCAAGAGGATGGACGAACAGGAGACTCCAGAAGGCAAAACCACAACATTGAAAAGTAGGATAAACACAATAGGCAAAATGACACTTATCTTAATGAAGATATTGCAGCAACCGGATCTCAGCCGAGATCCACACCACACACAACAAAGTTAGCAGAAAGTATAAACCGCAAGGAATACTGGGAGAGGAAGGGATAAATAGGTGAAAGATAATCACCCGCAACAGCTGAGGGGAAGGGGTGTGGTAAACAGCAACCAAAGAGGAAAACGTCAAATTATGCCGAATGCCGGCAACCTGATGCAGGCACGTTCGTGACACTGTTTGTATAGATACATGTTTTAAGTGTAATATTGATGAAGGGCCTTGGTTGGTGTGTTTGGATGGGTATGCATGAGGAATATTGTAACCCGGTCAAAATTCCTCTGGGTTACTGGGAAAATATATGAAAATTAGCACATTTTACATCTGCTGGCATCAGATAGGCTTAGGAAGGCTAATTTGAATATATTTCCCAGAAACCCAGAGGGCATTTCCTGGACTACAATACTCCACACACGTACTATGCATAGGGGCTCTTTGAAATGAACACACAATGCATATATATTGGCAACAAACAAAGAAGCAACATTAATGTCTTCATCTCACTCTTTCAGAAACATTGGTTTGGGTAGAATTGATTCCGAAGCGAACTTTTTGAAAAAATGGCGAGCCTAAAATTAACTGAATCTCAAAAGGTTTGCTTATCTCTAATATAGTGTGTTCTAAATATTGACTTTTTACACATTGTTTTAGGAATTACAAATCAACTTGAACAGTTCCCTCTAGACATGGAGGCGCCATTTGTTTCATTCGGCATGAAGAACCAATAAACATATGGTTTTCCAATTACAACTCATTCTCATTAAGGGAAGGTTGTGGTTGTAAAATGTGCGCATCTTGGCAACACTTATCAAATCCTTATAACGGTTTTATTTTCTTATTCATCTCCTCCAAACACAGACTTGTACTCCAGAGAATTACGGTCCTGTAGTGCAAAGTTGAGCAAAACTTTTTATAAATATCCCCGAATCTCCATAGTCATACCAGGTTTCCAAACTGAAACTCTACTATTACATACCAGATGTATTTATTCTATCCGTGGCATCGCCAGTCACCGATCCTTGTGGTCTGAGACAAGATTACTGTAATAGGCAGTGATGCTGAGGGAAGGGGAGGATTACCCACATCAATAATCCAACCTTTAGGATTAATTCTCTAAACCCGCTTTAGCTTTTCTCTGAAATCATCCATTTCCAGGGCAGTAATTTTCAGTATTCCTGTTGTGATAACAATATGGCACTTCTCTGAACTGGTACCCCCAGGGTGATATTACACATCCGTCTATGGATTACAGCATGAGCATGGACTTGATGTCACCCTGAATAAACTTTGAGAATTAGACTATATGAGATGGCATTGACAAATGCTCGGTTTAATAGATCAGTTGCTAAATATCCAACCCAATTACATGCTTCTTTCTCTAATTACTGGTGACAATTACATGGCATAGCTTTATGTCTCTAATATTGACCTTGCCTTTCAATGCAGACAAATGGACTCTTTCTCTATTTTTCGTTTTTGACCATTTAGACACACAGAAAACTCTCTAGGGATGAATAAAATCTGCTCTATATTATCTATCGCCCATTATTTATATTGCTGAAGTGTACAATGTAGAATCTATATACCAACTAAATTCAATCCATATGCGATTTTGGGTAGAATTTTAAGCAGACTCCTTCAATAAGTGTATTTCTGGTGCCTGTAGTGAATGAGTTCTGCATAAAGTCTCTATAAAACCGGTTTTAGATGTCAGTAATATAGGTGCATTTTATGACTGCAAGACTCAGACCCCCTCCCCCGAGCTTTTATTGAACTGAACTTAGATCATGATAGAAATCTATGGTGATCTAAGTTTGATCTAGTAGAACTAAGGTGGCACCAGATCTTACATCTGTAATACAGATGATAAATTGCCTCCATTTTATAGTTGTCTAAGGCTACTTTCACACTAGCGTTTGAATTTTCCGGTATTGAGATCCGTCATAGGATCTCAATACCGGAGAAAAACGCTTCCATTTTGTCCCCATTCATTGTCAATGGGGAGAAAACATGACTGAACAGAATGGAGTGCTCCGAAATGCATTCCGTTCTCATACCGGAGAGCAAACCGCAGCAAACTGCGTTTTTTTTTTCCATCATGGGATGCGGAGCAGGACGGATCGGTCATGACCCACAATGCAAGTCAATGGAGTTAATTATCCATCTTGGCTATGTTAAAGATAATAGAACCGGATCTGATCATAACAGATACAGATGGTTGTGTTATCAGTAACGGAAGCGTTTTTGCTGAAGCCTGCTGGATCCAGCAAAAACGCTAGTGTCAAGGTAGCCTAAAACTGGCATATAATTTCAGTCAGAGGGTTCACAATTTATGCTTGTATTCTCTACTGGTCTCTGTAGCATCACCCCACATTCATACAGTAGGTAAATAGATGGCTTTTGCAGAATAGTAGATATGCTTTCTGTCACCCAGGGCAAAATTTCGGTTTTATATATCCTGGCCAAGGTGGTGTGATTTATAAGTGCCCCATTGAGCTACACCTTAGTGAGACCACTGGCAAATGCCAATGAATAGCTTGAAACTAATACTTTTAAAGGCAACCTGTCACCAAAATGTCACTAAATAAAATGTCCATGCAGTCTTAAAAGGGTTATCCCATGATTAATGTAAGAAATTAAAATCTGACATCATCTAGTACACAACAATCTCTTTCTAACAAAGCTAGAACCAGCCCTGTACCTTGGGTCCAGAGATCTCCTCATTCATTGCTCTGCTAGATTTATATGAAGCTGACAGCTCAAAGGAAGTGTCTTTGCTGCTGCAGCTAAGAGGACGTGTCCATACTCTCCCTATTACAGCTCAGGAGGAAGTTAAAGGATGAAACTGAGCATGTGCGGCCTTCTCAGTGAGCAGGACGAAGTGACTACACTTTTAGTTTATAGGGTAGAAAGAGTATGACAAGTTCCCTTTAAGCTAAAAAAGAAAAACAAAAAAAAAACTTAACAGTATTCCCACTCCAGGAGTATCCAAGAGACAGATTTGCCAAGCTATATGTTGTTTCAGAATTCTTCATAATCCCATCAAGCTTAAATTTCACAGGAATATCTTTTAAGCCCTGAAATCTGCTTCATGTGTGCTGTTAGCTGGATTCCCAGAGGCTTCCCATGATGCACCACTAACATCTGCCGGAGTCATACCGGCAGCAATGTAGTCCATGCGCTTCCCAATTCACTATGAACTATACATAGGATGGAAATCATGAATATTCTAAAAGGGTCACTGAGTTTTGAGAGAAATTTTGATATGTCATGAAGGCACATCAATAGTTATGATCCATGTGGGGACTATTTGCTGAGATTCCCATTGATCTGTAGAAGAGAAGAGAGAAGCACTAGCATATTGCGCTCTCTCCACTGCTGGGGAAGTAGTGAGACGGACTCAATAGAAAGTCTATGGGCCCATCTCAAATCTGTCCTGTGCAGTGAGGAGGGAGAACATGATATGCGAGTGCTTCTCTCTCCTTACTGTAGTGATTGGTAGGGGTCACAGCACTCAGACCCTTATCGATCAAAAGTTTTGATATATCTCTATGACATATCAAATGTTTTTCCCGTGACCCTTTAAAGGTTTAAATATTAACATGTACAGTATGTCCACATAGATTCCTGAAGATCAAGAGATTGTGATATATAATCTTACTGGAATTGTGTATTTTTGCATAGAGACAGAACAATTATTAGGTTACCTTTTCAGTTATAATTACTGTGAAATAAGTCATGAGATTTCCCCAGAATCGGGATGTGTGGGAAGAGTCTGTGCATTCTTTAGCAATTAAATAAAAAACTCAGCTATGTGCTGTACTGTAGTTTGCATTTTTGCTGTTTTTGTCATATCCATAGCTTTCTGTTAGTGTTGAGGGCTAGTTCTTGAGCCTCATGTCAGTTCTCCCTCTTTCTTACTTCCTTTAGCAGTGAACTTTCTCTGCTGTCCCTCTTCATCCTACCATTAGTGAATAAACTGATCCTTCAAGTTCTTTGATTACGGAGAGATAAATGTTCTTCAGACAAAACAAAAAATGTTTGATAATGACCTGAAAAACTGAATATTTATTTTGTCATCAATTACATCCAAACTAAGCAAAATTCAAGGTTCAGAATGCTCAGGATGAGGGTGGGGGGTAAGGGGAATACAGTTCCTTAAAGGGGTTGTTTGGGAATACATCAATTTTAACAGTTGCCAGCAGCCTGTATCCTATACTGAAACGATCTTACTTACCTTTTCCCCACCTTTCCAGTGTTACATGCTGGCTCCCGCGTCTCTATCTTCTGGTTCGGGGTTTGTTTTCTTCCTCCCTAGCATGGGCATGGTCACCTGATCCTCTCCAGCCAACCACTGGCTTCAGCGGTGATGTGTCCACAAGATACACATCATTGTTGAAGCCAGCAGTTGGCTGAAGAAGATCAGGTGACCATGCCCATGCTAGGGAGGAAGAAAACAAACCTTGAACCAGTAGATAGAGACGCAGAAGACCGAATCAGCAGAGAGTAGGCCAGGGGCTTAGCTAAAGGCTCATGGGTCCTGGTGCAAGAGTTCAGCTTGGGCCCTCCTTCCCTCTGTGTTTTGTGGCCAGGGGCAGGGAAGCAAATTACCTTTGTGCTGCCTGAGGCAGAAATTGAAACGCACCCCCAATGCTAAATTTTTACCTAACCCCTTCTCTCCAGCCAGAGGTGTAACTTGACCTGAATGCACTATAATACCAGTGGCTTCTTATGTGACACAAGGGTCTTTGTGCCCCCTCAGGCTCCTGGGCTACCTCTGGCCCCCTATAGCTACACCCCTGGAGTAGGCAAGTCTGATCCTTTTAGTACAGGAGGCAGGATGCCAGCAATGGTTAGAAATGATGCATTTCTGGACAACCCCTATAAGGATTAATACACCAAAAAAAAACAATTTCCCTCAATGTAACATCAAACCATATACAATTAACACACATAGAACCAATCTAAATATATGGGTTGATTATAATAAAGATGATATACAAACACAAGAATAACATGGTCAGTACAATGTTTATTAATTCAAAAGGCAATTACAAAACATGATTAGTCGCTCATAAAAATTTTTAAAATCCATTAAAAATTGCCAAGGACAGGTGGGGCAAGTAGGTAGGGAGGCAGTAAAGTGCAAGTCCAAAATGAGAGGTCAGAATAATGTGCTGGCCAGAAAGACCACATAAGTAACAAATGAATAACAAGAGGCAGTATAGCCAAATACATATAAAGGAAACAGTAACAATTACTGACCAAAAAAGTCCCACCGCAATGCACCACCGGCCCACACCTCGACGTTTCGCCGTCTGCTTCCTCAAGGGTTTTTTTTTTTGGGTCAAAACACATAGAATCTTCCACCGACCCACGTCCTATAACTCTAACCAAAAAAGATCGTGAAAATGTATAATAATAAGTTAATCTTTATTGATATCTTAATAAAATTACAAACAAAAAGATATATAAAAAGGACTTAGTGATGGAGGACAACATCAGGTATAAGATCACAACAGGAAACAGAGGACGGCATAGACATTATAAGTATCCATAGGCTTACAAAGTAAGATTAATACAAAATTCATAGTAGTACAGGAAATATAACCAGGAATCAATAATAAAGTGCCAGTGCCAAGAAACATAATCTCAGTCATATAGTATCCTGCTAATCATGCATAAGTGTATATTACCAACCGCTGTATCCTGCGCCCCGATGCGCGTTTCACATCAAGCTTCATCAGGCGGTGACTACCCCTTGAGGAAGCAGACGGTGAAACGCGCGTCGGGGTGTGGACCGGTGGTGCATTGCTGTGGGACTTTTTTGGTCAGTAATTGTTACTGTTTCCTTTATATGTATTTGGCTATACTGCCTCTTGTTATTCATTTGTTACTTATGTGGTCTTTCTGGCCAGCACATTATTCTGACATCTAATTTTGCACTTGCACTTTACTGCCTCCCTACCTACTTGCTTAGAGTGACTAATCATGTTTTGTAATTGACTTTTGAATTAATAAACATTGTACTGATCATGTTATTCTTGTGTTTGCAAATCATCTTTATTATAATCAACCCATATATTTAGATTGGTTCTAACCCCTATTAGGACACCAGTTGTGTATGGAGACTTTCCCAGACAAAGAGAACTGTCTCACTAGTGCCATCTTTTGGAATTGGCTCCCTATGAGTTAAAGTCTGACATTTTAACAAAGCCTTGGAAAGGGAAAACGACCAAGCCAAATATGAGGGAAGCCTAAATCTAAGTTTAGTGCATCTAGAGGATTAGTAAACCTGTCCCACTGTTGCTAGGGGTGAATGCTGTGCTTCCGTAATTCTTGCGTTAACTGTCATACAGAGTCATCATCTGGTGGCTCCATATAAACATGCTAGTTGGGTGAAAAACATTCAGACTTTCATATTTACAAGCTCCTTGTTCCATGAAAAAGAAAAATGGGGAGTAATGGGCTACCTCTCCTCACTCTCTCTTACAAGGAATGAAGAAGGGCTGGTGGGGCGAAATATTGAAATTGATCTGTCCTGGTACTGAGTGGTGAAGAACCAGCAGCAGCGACAGCATTTAACACCAGGCTGAGACCCTTATCATTGGTATTTGGCTGTTAGGTCAGGAATCTGATCAATTGACTGCTACTTGGCACTTCAATCTGGACTTCGGCAGGCTCTCCAGACTTTGTATGATCATACCGTCAATACCACTTAGCATTTTTCACTCTGGAATATTCTGTTTGCTTGTTCAGTCTGCACATTTAGTAACTGGTTAGAAATTGTTCATCAGCTAAACATACTGTATATATGGTTTAAGTTATGCTTGTAAAAAATCTTTAGTAGACCTTTTAATCTAAATATGGTTATTGATAATGGTTGTGGACCACTGGTGGAGAGTGTAGAGAGCAGATTTTTTTAAAGTTACAGTACAAGCAACATTCCAATAAACCAAATATACGCTCTATTAATGAGGCTCTCTTCTTTAAGCAACCCCTACTTGTAAGAAGTGTTCCTTGATAATAAACCCGTTAGGAACAAAGGGGGATATTTTCAAGACCAGCGATTTCTGCACCAGTCTTGATATCCTGCTGCCGGTGGATGTGCCTAATTTATGACAAGGCAAATGCCACATCATTACAATATTAGGCACATCCGCTAGTAGTCTATTCACCGAAACAGAAATCTATGGCAGCTCAGAGCCAGAAAACTGGTGAAAATGAAGGCAAATTTGTGGCAGCTTCTGGCCACGTCCTCTCCTGTCCTAGCCACACCCCCTTTTGGAAAAGTGGCTAGGGTAGCGTAAAAATGCCACCTGCGGCACTATTTTGTAATGCCAAAAATTAGGCGCAGGGAGATGATAAATCTCCCCCGAAGTGTCTTTCTGCTGGCATCCAAAGAAATCAGCTCTTACCTGTGGGGAAAACAATAAGTGTTTCATTACCAGTAGCACCGCCACTGGGGACATTGTGCATTACACAGTGACCATCCAAATTAATGAACTGTCTGGACAGTAGATTGAAGAAACTCCAGAAAGAGATGATCTTTGTAACCACTCTCCACTTGGGCCTGAGAATTCAAGAACAGGGGACCCTCCTACAGGAACTAAAAAATTTCCAAAAAATGTATTTTAATCTGGACAATCCCTTTAATAGGTTCCAAATAAATAAGCTAGACTTTAGGCATTGTTTGTCCTATGTATGTCGGGATTACAATATTATGGATCTGAGATTGTGTAACAGGCAAGAAGAATATTATGGGGCAAATTTATTAAGACCGGCGCTAGCCTTTACATAACTTTGGTGTATCCAACGCCGATTCTAAATATAAGACAGCTTTCTTACTGTCCTACATTTAGACAATTTTTGAGAAAATGACGGATGAGACGGGCCTGCCAGCCCATGTAGCACCTCCTTTTTTAAACCTGGCGTGAGCGGGGAAGATTGTGCCGCAATATGGCGCATGACAGAATCTGTGCCAGATATACGCCACAAAAGTGACTTATATCTGTTTGGAAATGTGTTTTACAAAGTAGTAAAAGTTTTGAAATTTGATACGTAAATTGTCTACATAGCAGATAGACAGACTGAAGAAATATAGCACATGGGGAGATTAGAAAAATAACGGTACCTCCACAAAGATTCTTCAATGTCACTTTAAGGGCTCCTTTTTTTCTAGAAATAGTTTACATACTGTAACTGTTAGTTTATCTATGACTTTTGGGTTTACTTCATGGATGAAGGATCAGGGTGGATTTCCCTTGGGGAAGGGTGGGAGGATCAAACATTTTATAAAACTAAAGAAAACGTTCTTACTGCAGAAACTCTCTTTGTAACATTGCTAGCAGCAGCAGTTCTGTTAGAAGTCAGTACAACCTCATGTAACGCAGCCTGCGCAGCTCTCTCTTTGCCGCTTTAACCTTGTTGGGCCGAGCACCTGTGTTTACAATATCTTACTGGGAATGGTTGTTAGCTGTCTTGTTTCAGCATCACTCAGACTCTGGTTCTCCCATTTCCTAGCCGTGGGAGATAAATTAATCTGTGGACAGCAGAGGCTGGTTCCTTTGGCTGGATTTTCATTGGTATGAGTTGCTTATTGGCGCCTTTAACTGAAAACTGCTTGTGCTCTGTCTACACAGATGGACCCCGTCCACAAGCCTGTGATAAGCCCTAACTTTGGAGTACCACTGATGAAGACAAAACGGCCAGTTATTTCCTGCAATGTGTGTCAAATCCGCTTTAACTCAGAGGTAAGTGATTTAAAGCTGAACTAAGATCTTCGTCAAGTTTAGTTCTATACGTCTAAATGTACTTGATGACGAGAAGAACATAATGCAAAATCTACCTGTTGAGCCTGTCGTGTCTTCTTGACTTTCTTTGAAGACTAGCTTTGGAGGAATGCAATGTTATAGGACAGCTTGAGTTTATATGAGCACTGTAAGGCTACCTGCACACATTGCAGATTATGCATGGTTTTTCCGTACTGATTCTCACATGATCTCTGCATAATACAGTACCAGTAAAGTGTATGAGATTAGACAAATCTCACGTAGACTTTGCTTTTTTTGATCCGTGCGGAAATTGATTTAGGAAATCGCAGCATGTCAATTCTTTGCATGGATTTCGGCCCTTTTCAATGCAAAGGTAAGATCAGATGTCCGCCAAAACCGTAAGTCACATCCTTGCATTTCCACTATAAGGCCCCATTCACACAACCATATGTATTCCGTGATCCGTATAAAAACGGAATGGAAGACATACAGAAAGTCTTCCGTAGTGTTCCGCATTTTTACGGACCCATTGACTTTAATGGGGCTACAGACGTGATTTTGCGCCAAGTATAGGACATGTTTCATTTTTTTTGCGGGAGAACTTCCGTAATATACGGATGCGGAATGCACACGGTGCAAAAGTGCGGATAATATGCGGAAATGTACATACGGTCATGTGAATGGGGCCTAAATCAGCAGGGAAATTTGTGCGGAAATTCTGCAAGACAACCCGCACCCATATGCAGGTAGCCTAAGGATAAATGCACACGTTCAGGATTTATGCATGGACAATCCACACTGAAATCCGCAGGTGTTCGCAGGGAACTCCACGCTGTCAATCCGCATCAATTTCAATTTCTTATAGAATACAATATACATGACCTACGGTGCAGGTTTTCTGCACGTAGATCCGTGCTGAAAGTCCGCACGCAATCCTGATTGTGTGCATTTAGCCTTAAAGTCGGTGGAAATTTATATTATCGCATGGGGTGGCAAGACGGTAATGCAGCATTTCCATCAGCTTCAGCTCCATAAGCTTGTCATGACAGATTCAACACTCACAGAAAAGGAACATTATATTGTATGACCCTCATGACGCCTTTCATCCTGTGCTACAAGTGGCCGTCCATCCTTTGCCTACTTTATGTTTTATTCACCACAGACCATTGAAATATGGCAGAGATTCTTCTCTCCTGCCGCTGCTTTTTCCCGTTTGTAGTCCTGCTTTTTCATACAGTTAACTGTTTAGTTCCTAGCATGAATAGCCTTGTAGTAAGCGCTTTTAATTGCTTGTAAATGGTGATTGAAACTTGTGTCCCTGCCAAGAGATTTATGTGTGCAGTGCTCAGGAGCAACACAGCATACAATGGAAATTAATTGCAGCAGAGCCATATCTCTGTCTGATTGATTCTCATCTAATCTGCCTCGGCTAGCTCTAGTTAACTGTCCTGCTCTAGGAACAGCTGTCCTAACAGCTGGGCCGCTTCAAATGATATTCTAGCTCCGCACCCAACCGAGGAGGGGGAAGTAAAACGGGAAGGTGGGGGGGCCAAACCCCTGGGAGTGCTTTTGTTTATTTCCCATCCACAGCTGTATGTTTCAAATGAGGACAAAAATCCAGAGGAGATTGGACCAATATTTATTGTACCCATAGATCTGCAGCCGTAGATGTGATTTTATTAACAGCTGCTTCATTGAAACCGCTGTTGACTTTGGATTGGATTGTCTCAGATTACGTTGGCTCACGCATATTGCAAAGTCTTTTACGTCTCCATTCTTTGCAAATAAGTGATAGTATCTTATGCATTTGCATAGTACCAGAAGGAGACATAAAGTGAGCGTCAGAAGAATGCCTCTTCCCCATTACTTCCTTATCTACAAACAGGCTATTCTGAAGCAACTGCACCCCGGGGAGGTGAACTACTGCTGAGCAGCTTTAGCAATTTTAACTTGTTCACGTTGAAGCCATCTGTGCTTGTCCCGGAGCTGCAGAGCATTGTTCTCCTCCAGATACGTTATAAGTCACACATCTGACTTTCTAAATATATATTTCTCTGGTTGATTTGGAAACACCCAGTGCTGATATCTGCTAAATGTTCCTAATTTAGAAGCTCGTGTAGTTTGCCTCCAAACCCTGAAGAATATCAGAGTATTTTTCTCACTTTTTTCATCGTGTTCTCACATAGGCAGCTGGGCTCTGATTATTCCGAACACCATCATGATGAACAGTCATAAACGTCAGTCATTTATAAACCATAAAACACAGTGGACTGGGCTATGGGACCCGGTAAAATCGATAGTGATATTTCACACACAGTGAAGGTTGGTTTACCGGGAGCGGAATTGCTGTCATCCGTTCCATGAACTTGAACAAATCTAATCCAGACACTGCAGAAAATTTCAGCATGTAAGGTACATCTCCTGCTCCTGGATGCCACCACTCCTCACCGCCCGCGCTCTTGTCTTCATTCTGCCTCTGGCTATGTTGTGAACTGGCGCGCATAGTGTGAGGTCACAGAGCACCCGCACGATGTGTGCAGCCACAGCACAGCCGACTGCAGAGGACCAGGAAGCGGTGAGTACAGAGCCTTCACCTCTTCCTGGTCCTCTGGTACTAATAAGCGCTTCCATAATGGAAGCGCTCATTAGTATTCACCTCATAGGACACAGAGACATTTTCCCCACACTTTTGAGGGGAAAATGTGTCTTATGGGGTGAAAAATACGGTAAATTGACTTTATGGTGTTGTTTTGAAGTCTACAAGATATTCATTCTTTCTGTGGATTTTCACTCATTGCAACATCTAGGGCCGAGTCTCCCACAGATCTGCAAAAAGTCTGCACCTAACAGATTCAAAGTGGAATTAGATTTTATTCCATGCCGTGTGGACTTACCCTTAGATAAACATGAGGTAGGTGGATGATCCTTGAAGGGAACCTGTCACCACATACCTTTTACATCCAACCCAATGAATTCTTTGGAGTGCGCTGGTCCCCTGAATAAAATGCTCTTTCTCGCATCCAGATTGTTGGCCACATTCCAGAAAAAATTAATCTCTTTTTCACTTGCAAAATTACAGCTTGGTGCAAAGAATGTGTCAGTAATGCACCTTCTTGCATTGTAAGCCATGCTCCTTAATCTTAGCTGCCCTGGTCTCCGAGCTTTGAGTGAAAGGGCCAGGCACTGATGCAGTCTCACCTTGCCTGGTGTTACTACGCATGCCCCGTTGGGTGGTACAGCACTGCTGCTTGCCAGAGCATTAGTCATCTGTCGCTTTGGCAATTGGTATGCTGTACAGACTTCCCTGCCTGGACCAGCGCTGCTCTCCTAAAGCCTGGTATAGATGGGCTATGTCAGGCTTGAGTAGAGCGGTAAAGACTATTAGCAGAGGGGAGAGGAGTGAGCACAGGGCAAAATCTCACATAGCACATTGCTCCTCTGACTGTCTCCGCTCTGATAACATAGTCTATATATGCCAGGCTTTAGGAGAGCAGCAATGGTACAGGCTGGAACAGCGAAGATCAGGCCTATAGAGTGGTCTGTGCAGCCGCAGGAGGTCTGTACTCCCATACATAGCAGTGTACTGAAGTACGAATTCTAAGGCGCAATGGGCACTGGAAATTAAGGTTACTATTTTCTACGAAAATTTTAAAAAATAATAATAATTAAAGGGATTCTCCAGGCTTTTACTATACTTTACTTTTACTCAGTGGAACTACAACTGACTGGGCCCCACAGCAAATTTTTGAACGGGCCCCCAACTCACGTGCAACCCCCATTCCTGTGGCTAATCAAGACTGAACTCAAAAACAAGCCGCTCCGCCTGTTTCCTACAGTGTCCCTGTATATAATGTCATTGTATAATACTGTTGAGGGGCCCCTGCAGGGGCGGACTGGGAACTTAAAGTGGCCCTGGAAAAAATACTAACAGCGACCCTATTTTATAGTCGGGTCTAAATTGATGGAAGGCAGAGCCAGCAATACCACATTGTGGCACATTATACCACCCAACAGAGCCAAATACCACAGTCCATCACAAAATACATCCCTAAAAACTTCCACTGGCCGGCCCTGGGGAGGGCTCAAGCGGCCCCCTGGGCATTGGCCCACCGGGAAATTTCCCTGTAAGGTCTGTGGCCAATCCGCCCCTGGGCCCCTGACAATAAAATCTTTTAGTCTTCCTCTTTAGGGGGGGGGGCCCATTGTGGGTCTGGGCCCCAAAGCAGTCGCTTCCCCTATAGCCACGCCCCTGCTTTTACTATATCCTTAGGATAGGTCATCAATATCCAATCGGCCAGGTTCAGACACCCAGAATCCCCCCACTGATCAGCTGTATGAAGAGAAGGTGCACACAGTGTGCCCCTGCCGCCTCCCGTCTGTCTTCCAGCTCACTGGTGCTATGTCTATGGCAAAGCATCTGTGAGCAGGAAGAGAGAAGGGAGATGGCATGTGCACACTGTGTGCGCCTTACCTTCATACAGCTGATCGGTGGGAGTGCAGGGTGTCGGACCCCTGCCGATCAGATATTGATAACGTATTGTACCCTGAGGATAGGTCATCAATATTAGAAGCCCGGAGAACCCCTATTACAAATATGCTTTTTATTACATGTACTTTAATTTTTAATAAAGTGAAAGTAAAAGTTTAGGTACACTTTAAATTAAAAATGGAAGAGAAAATTAGAAATAGTGCACCATATTATTTACATTGAGAAGTGGGGTTAATTAAAGGTTTTGTCCAGGTTTTTTGATTGTGATGGCTTATCCTCAGTATAGGCCATCAATATCAGACTAGTGGCGGTCCGACACTCTGCCCACCTACCAATCAGCTGTTACATTGTAGCTCTGTCCATTCTGCAGTGGATGGAGCAGGGAACTCCCATTCACTTCACCAGCTCCATTTGCTACTAACTGGACAGAGCTATGTAGTTTCTGTGCTGTTCCAGGTAAGAGCTGATCTGTGGGGGTGCGGGGTGTCAGAGCCCCACCAATCTGATATCGAGAGACTACCCTGAGGTATAGGCCATCAATCTCAAAATCCTGGACAACCACTTTAATGGAACTGGGGATGAATTATTGGGAGAGAAAAGTTCCTGGAAACAAGAGAAATGAACGCTATGTGCACAGACCTAGTACAGCAGCACACGGAGCACTTAAGGAAGATCACTGGCTGTGTCTGAACAGGGATTTCTGCTTCTAGGTTATGATAAACATATATCAGAATTATGAATTATCCAGAATACCTCACTGAATCATGTACATTTAAAATACGTAGACTGAAACCTCCTGACCAAAACCAGCACAGCACAGAAAGGTCTGCTTTACACATACTGACATTGATGCCACCTGGAGAGATAAAGATAGGGGAAAAAACACTGACATCGACTGTGAGGCTAAATCATCTGTATCCCCCCCCCCTTCCCCTATACAAAGCAGATGCACAGCTAAAAATCAAGTCAGATTATGCGTCATGAAGTACAAAAACAATGTAAAAAATGTTCAGCAATAACAGTGGGTTATGTAAGGGGTCACTAGGAAAAAAGTATAAAATTGTTATATCTTTTACAATGAATTATTCTGTGATTTAGGCCTAATTCACACATTGCAGATTTGGTCAGTATTTTCATCATTGTTTGCAAGCTACAACTCAATCTGGTCAAATTACAGAGAATTAAACGGGTATTCTGAGACTTTTATACTGATGACCTATCCTCTGAATCTATCCTCTGGATAGGTCATTAGTATCTGATCGGAGGGTGTCTTACACTCTGGGCCCCTATCGATCAGCTGTTTGAGAAGACACTGGTGCTCGCAGTAGTGCCTCGGCCTTCTCTTAGCTCGCCAAGCAGAGCGTCGTACATTGTATAGTGGCTGTGCTTGGTATCATAGCTCAACCTCAATCACTTCAAAAAACTGCGCCTAGGCCACATGGATGATGATCGTGTCATCACTGACCTAGGGAAAGCTGAGACAAGGCCATGATGCTACTGCAATCGCTGGTGCCTCCGAAAAACAAGTGATCAGTGATAGATCATCAACTTGAAGCTACTGGATCCGAAACCGAACCAGGGTCCCCATCATTGCCCCTTTTTATTTGTCTTTCAATTTCATATATGAGCAATTAGGTTTCCACTATGTATAGTTAAATAAACCCAGATCAATCAGGCCAGACTCTGAACACTGAGAGCCAATGGGGGTAGGGAGTTATCTCATGATGATTTAAACCAGAGATGGGATATGGCAGGAAAGCTGATAAGAAGATACAAGTCTGCATTTATAAGTCAGTTTATGAATCAGTTTCTGGCACATTTTGGCATAAACTGTGCTCCAAAAAGACACAGCAGGACAGATTTACTGCTTGTCTAACAGTCATTGGAGTAAGATGCACCCAATTTATTAAAGGAAATGTGTCATCAGAAAGTGACCTGCTATGACAAAAATAGGTATTTCTAGAATAGTGCGGATCACGCAGAACGGGAAAGTTTGGGGTGCACACAGCTGGTATCCATGTTTTGCTGATCCGCGATTTGCAGACCACAAAACACTTGAGGCTTAATTAGCACTGGAGCCAAAACTGGAATAAACTTCAATGCAAATCTTTACCTGTTGCTTAGATTTCTTTTTCTGAGTTCAGGACGGTCCAAAACATGGGACATTTTGTAAAATATGTGATAATTTTGATGCAGTTTACTCCATTTCACAACATTTTTTAAAAAATCATCATGAATAGAGTTGAGCGAACGTGCTCGTAACGAGCACTGTACTGCTTTGATCCCCTGTGCTTGAATGGCCGCAGGCATCCGGATCCGTACTCACCTGACTGTAAGTCAATGGGGGCGGATCCGTTTGGTACACCACCAGATAATTGCTAACAAGTAGTGTTGAGCGAGCAGGCTCGGCCGAACACCACGATGTGCCGAGCATAGTCATGCTTGAGTCCCCGCCCTGCACGCTACTTAGCCAATTAGCATGCGGGAAGGTACGGGCATTCACTTTAATGCCGTAGCCATGTTGGCTACTGGCATTACAGTGATTGGCTGGACAGGAACGCGTCATCGGGTGCTATATAGCACCCGGTGACGTGACCCGGCTCAGTCTTAGTCAGGGAGAGCTGCTGCAAGGAGCGACAGATAGTGTAGGGATAGAAATTGGCTAGGCAGGGCTAGTTTTTCTGTTGAAAAGACCCAAAAGCCCATTTAAGGGCTATTATATCTGGCTGCAATATATTTTTTTTTTTTGGGGGGGGGGCAAACATTGCGCAAGGTTGCCTGACCTAATCACCACCTGCGCAGCATGTGCATTATAACGTTTCTGTATCCTATATACCTGACATCTGGTGTAATTTTTTCTGCTGCTAATCAAGGCGACATTACCTGCGCTGCGTCTGCTGTATAATGTTTGCGCAAGGAGGGACAGATAGTGTAGGGATAGGATTTGGCTAGACAGGGCTAGTTGTTCTGTTTAAAAGACCCAAAATTCCTTTTAAGGACTATTGTTCTATCTGGCTGCAATATTTTTTTTCTTTTGGGGCAAAAATAACGCAAGTTTGCCTGACCTAAACACCACCTGCGCAGCGTGTGCATTATAACGTTTTTGTATCCTATATAGCTGACATTCGGTGTCATTTTTTCTGCCGCTAATCAAGGCGACATTACCTGTGTTGCGTGTGCATTATAATGTTTCTGTATCCTAAATACCTGACATCCCGCGTCATTTTTTCTGCCGCTAATCAAGGCGACATTACCTGTGTTGCGTGTGCATTTTAAAGTTTCTGTATGCTAAATACCTGAAATCCTGTGTATTTTTTTCTGCCGCTAATCAAGGTGACACTATCTGTGTATTGGAGAGCCTGTTCCTTGTAATTTTTGGCAGCCCTTTTACTTAGTGCATAGGCTTTATGAGTGTAGGAGTCCCATGACATGAACAATTGTACCACAATGTGAATGAGGCCCTCCTTTATGTGATATACCGGTTGTATCGGAGTGCCTCTTCCTTGTAATTTTTGGCAGCACTTGCGCTTTATGTACAAGTAAATATATGTTTCCTAACAATATTTCCTCTAAAATCAATGTTATCTTCGGTTTTGGAGGGTATTCTTGTCATTCCGTAAAAGTGGTGTAATACTCGGACAACATCGTTAACAGCAGCGACTTTGGAGTCCAAGATGCATCCAGACATCCTCCCCATGCTGTTCCCAAACCATTTCAGTGGTGTTTTTACCATTTTCTCACCTTTCCCTATGAACCAGACACCCTCCCTTCTTCAGAGCAGGGGGTGCCTGGTTTAGTGCTCGGGTTCTCCCATTGACTTCCATTGTGCTTGGGTGCTCGGTCGAGCACTTGAGCACTGCCTAGTGTTCAACCCGAGCACAATGGTGCTCGATCAACACTACTAACAAGCATGTTCGAAGCATGAACACTCTTTAATGATTATCTGGCGGATTCTCAGCCCTGTCCCACTTGTGTATAGCAAACAAAATTTTCAGAGCACATGTAATGCTTGACCTCAAGTCTTCAAAGCTGCCACAGAGTTTCCAGTGCCTTGCCGAGATCAATTTAAAGTAAGGCAGCATGGCTCCCAGCTTTAGTCTATTTTTGATGTGAGGCTAAAATTATCAGCTTTCACAGCCCCCATTCACATAGCAAATAATGAGACTTTCCTATTTATATCCACAGCCCCTGTTTGTGTGCTTCCACGTGAAGACTGTAAAGCTTGTTTTAATTACCTCCCACATTACCTCTCCATGTCACACTAAAGTCAGTCAGCTTCTCGCTCTTCAATTCTCTGACATCTTAAGAAAAGAGGTCCTCTACTGTATGACATTGTGCACAAGGATCCCTGACACCCGTTTGCTGTTTATCGGCAAGCGTTAAATGGTTTTTCTCATGCATACATAAAGTATTGGATCACTTCTCAGCCACCTTCCAGTTGCTGTAGCCGCAGGCTACATCGCGTGGTGTTAAATTGGTCAATTAGAGGAGCAGGACACCTTCGAATAGCGCTGAATAATAATCGATGTTAGTCGTTTTGCAAAACAAAATTAA
Source organism: Rhinella marina (assembly GCA_900303285.1). NCBI lineage: Eukaryota > Metazoa > Chordata > Amphibia > Anura > Bufonidae > Rhinella > Rhinella marina. The sequence goes on along the minus strand of ONZH01017280.1, from coordinate 193,266 downwards.
CCATTTGACTGTGATTCTGTCCCTTACATGCAAACATTTTGTCGCCTGAGCCAGTCTTCATGGGATCACCATTTATTCACTTGGAACTAATGACATTGCTGAGGCATAAGGCCACAATTATCTCCACTTCCCACTGAAAATAATAGGCTTGCTTCTCATGAATATCGGTTCAACCCAGAAAGAGGAAGTTGGATGTGTGAGTATTCAGTTGGTGCATAAGTGTGGTTATCTATAAAAGATTGGAGATTTTGCCTTTGGGATTTTCTGTCAATGCCCTCTTGGTCCAACATCTTTATAAGTAGGTCTAAAAGGACAAATTACCCAATATATGGATTTAAATAAATTTGCTGGTGCATATACACAGAGGCATAACAATCGGATGTGACTGGGCCCAGAGGTGGAAGGGTGCTTAAAACGGATCAGTCAGTGTGTTGTTGGATCAGAGGCCACCTGCTTTCCACCTCGCTGTCATGTTCAAAGTGCCCTGCGAGCTAGAGTTTTGCAGCAGGCAGCAGGACTGACTGTGTGTGTCTCTTACATGTCTGTTGACGATGACGAGACATGCACCATTCAATGAAGGCTATCAGGAGTGCTACCTACCATTTGAGCTCTTTTCTATTCTGCACCTTCCGTCTTGACCCTCCAGGGGCCCTTCAGAGATGCCTGAAAGAGTCAGTAGCAGCAGTGCAGTGACTGCAGACATGGTATCCCTTTGTTTCTTCCTGCAGATCATGATGTGTCTGCTCAGTCCTCAGTAGTAAAATGTATACTGCTAGGAGACTGATGTGCAGGGAGGGCATATAGAGTCAGGAGCCAACAATGTGGGGCATCGGACCAGGAGCCAGTGGCACTGTGGCATGACAGTGAACATGATTGATAAAGTTGGGGAGGAGCAGCCAGGGACTAAATGAGAGTGAAGGAGAGAAGACCCCTCCATTTTTTTTTTGTGTCATGCTTCAGGCAGATCTCTGAAAGCACAAGGCAAGAGGTAATTTTATTGATATCAGTTATACAAGGTCTGTGCATTTAACTGAGGGAGAGGCAAAATATTTTTAAGGATGATGAGAGGGCACTATCCAAAGCTTGACTTAAATGGGGTGCTTGCGCCTCATCAGTTGCCTAAGCTGCATTCAAGGTATTGCACTGAGCCATCCAATTATGCTCTGTACTGATGAGGGACAAGCACCCCAAAACAGCTGTCTACAGATGGATATTTGGCTTGGCTTTTTTCTCTAGTCATCTCTAGTCAGACTTTGACTCGTAGGGAGCCATTTCCAGAAGGTGGCACTAGTGAGATGGTTCTCTTTCTCTGGGAGATACTTCTTTGCATATTTTTATTTTCTCCTGGAACATTATCCATTAGTCTCCATATCATGGAGCACTGCTAAAAGGTCTCTATACACAGCTGGTCTCTAATGAAAGCCATCGCCTTACCTAAGTTCTAGAAGCCAGGAAAGGTTTTTTTTTTTTTAATTTTTTTTTTTTTGCTGTCAATCTCCAATATAGCAATATAACAGTTTTGGGTGATAGAAAGGTAGAACTTTTTTTATGGTCCCCATCAAGGCGATACGGCACTAGCTAATGGATCCACTTTGAGACAGAAGAATTTTCAGAGGAGCTTCACATGGAGGCCAGTAGGTGGTGTATATACTGTAGTTGTATGTAGGTCACAACCAGTGGTGGCAACAAGCTTATATCAGTATGTGGTAGGGATAGGGGGCAGAGCTTTTTACTAAAGCAACATACCCTTATTGGGAATGTTAGGAACGTGCTCTAAATCATTAATGCTGCTGGTGTCTCAGAAAGTAATTTTCACAGTAGGTAACATATAAGAATGTGCATTGGCACCAGAGATAGGGACATCTCCCACAGAATCTCTCCTGCCGTCCATCTCTTTTAAGTATGAATATAACATTTATTCTGCTTCTTGCTGTTAAGGCTCGTTATGTAATTGTTTAATGCCTGCGCGGCTTATGTAATTGATGGGTGCTTCTCTGCTAATGAGATTTCCTTTCCATCCTATTGAAAGAAAATCTTTAATGAAAGCATAAGTAGAATTAAAGTTGAAGATTGTCTAGGTCGAGTACATCTATTAATTATTATTTTTTTTATTTCTAAGCATTATTTAAAATGACTATTACAGTCTTTATGAAGTTTGAATGCAATGTGAGGTAACGCGTTTGACTTCTAAAGATGTTTTAAGCAGATTTTATAGAATACAATTTTCTGAATGTTAGAATTGAAAATTACTTGAGATAAAAGAGCGGGCCCCAGCTTGACTGTGCAGTAAATGAGAATTCCATCCAGAACTGAAAATTCAATTTACGATAGAAGTGCAAACTATTAGTGGTCCAGGTAATCTAGTAAGTTTCCACTGATCTGCAGCATAAGGGGGGCTGCCAGCAGAGTGCTGTTAATGTACCATATGCTTCCTCTGTGTAGAAGGCTGCCAAGGTGGGAGAAAACGAAAAATATTACAAAGCTGTATTAGGATAATTCACCATATGCCTGGATTATATACTAAAGTATCTAGGATGTATATAGAAGGGAGTGTAGATGTTGATGTTTTACCCTGGAGGCTTAGGGCCCAGTAAGGAGACCAGTGCTACATATGACGTGTGATAATTGGGAGGACCCTGTTACGGATATAGCATTGGACCATGGACATTTATCTTATGTCTTACAAGCAGTTTTACCTGTTTCAATGCCTATCCCCAAAATTGACCCACAGAAGCCATGATCCTAGTTCTGGCCTATGAGTTTAAAGGGAACCTGTCATGTTGAACATGGAGTCTACTAGAGGCATGTTATAGAGCAGGAGATGCTGTGCAAATTTATATATAGTCCAGTGGGTGGCTTGGCATTAGTATGCATGCTTGTACAGGGAGGGCTGTCGGTCGAGTGGGGCCGCCCACTGGACTCCTAAATCCAGAATAAGTTACACTGAATCTTTTTAAACCATGTATCAATCTGCTCAGCATCTCCTGATCTGATAGACTGGATTGAATTTGCATGGTGGCATGTTCCCTTTTAGCTTATACATGACCATTGCAGATCGTTCGCTGTTTTGGTTGATCATGTCTTATTTCAGAAATATATTATTCCAGAAATAAAAGTAAAAAGTGCACTTATGCATTCTTGTATGGTAGAGGGTAGCCCTCTGGATAATTTGTGATCCCATTGTACTGACAATATACTTCATTAATGGATTATGCTAGTATATAAAGAACTCTCAGGATCCATGCAGCTTGTGTTATAGTTGCTTTACAGAGCACTCATCTCTCAACTGTATTAAATATCGGCCCGCCAGGAATTTTCCATGCAAGGTCTATGGTCAATCCGCCCCTGCACAAATGTGTTGTGAAGATCAGACTTTGATAGATTGCTAGGATATGCCCCCATTGTCTTATAGGTGCGGGTCCCACCTCTGGGACCCGCACCTATATTGAGAACGAAGCCCCAAAAGTGAAGGAGGGTGCACTGCGAATGCGCAGCCCCCCTCCATTCATTTCTATGGGGCCGCTGAAAATAGCCGAGCGCTGGCTCGGCTATTTCCGTCGGCTACATAGAAATGAATGGGAGCGGTGGCCGCACATGCGTGGTGTGCTCCCATTCATTTCTACGGGAGCAGCGGAGAGCTTTGACTGGTGGTGGCCAGACCCAGGGAAACCTGGGGTCCTCCAGGTGCAGCGCTCCCCGCTCCGTTCTCGATATAGCGTCATGCCCCCATTGTCTAAGATGGGAATACCGCTTTAATATTTATGACAAATTTATGCAGAAATATAGAAAATTCTGTACGACTCACAAACTTTCAAGCACCACAGTATCTGTTATATTTTCTATACAATGATAATCCTACTTTCATGACTATGAGAACACCATAGACACCAAGAATATCATAAAATTCTTACCTTAAGTTCCAAAAGTGAATCATTCATGTAATATGCTTTTTGTGGACTATTTGGCCTGGACTGAGTAGGACTGTAGGTCTTCTATGTAAAAAAGTCAAAATGTACAGTAAGCATCCATGATTCCTCTGCTCCCTCTTCTTCCTACATTATAATATTGAGTATGTTCCCATCTGTCTTGTATTTTATCCTAAAAGATCCTGTGGAGATAAAGAAATTGTGCATGGGGTGGTAATGCCTGTTCGAAGACAGAACCTGTTCATCACGTGATAGTCCTGCTGCCTGAAGTTCTACCGTTAATCCTGTTAATTAGCCCATATAAAAGTGCCACCAATCACCCAATGAATAAGCTAGTTCATCAGATGAACGCATCCATGTTACAGCCCTTGAAATCAAAATGTGGAAACATGATGGGAGTTGTAGTTTTCAAACAGCTGAAGAGCCACAGGTTGGAGATCACTGGATTGGAAGTCTACATTGAAGCCTACTCAATTCGGGATGTAGAAGGCAGATCAGTGCTAAAATGTTAATAACTTTGCATAATACTTTTCAAATTCATTGAATAAAGAATATCTGTGATTGCCACCTTATTTTACTCAATAGGATTGTTCCTTATTTGCAGCTCCCCCTAGATCTTACCCATACCAGATGTAAAGGTAGCAGCTGCACCCAAACCCTAGTGTCTGTGGGGGTCCCAAAGGCCATTCTGTCATATGAGGGGATAGCAGTATTTCAATTTGCACAAAATAGGTAATGGGATCTATTACATAGTTTGCATTGGGACACAGTAGCTTCAAGTTTAACCTCTGAGCTCCTCAATTTTCTGCAAATCCACAAAACCTTGGCTAGAGTAAATAGAATAATTAGTATGCTAATTATGAAACAGGACCATATGTGGAACTGAGTTGTCAACAGTGTGGCTTAATAGCTTCCAGGTATGTGTCTCCAGGACACAAGGAGGGTTGCAGTTTGTAGAGTAAAATGAATACTGGGTCAGATCACTTTTTAATGCGCCATAAAAACATTATAATAACAGGGGGAATGTGCCATATTTGCAATTTAATCATCCCCCTGGATTCGCTGTACGGTCTATAAGTTCTTGAGAACAAGTTAGCAATCACCTCATCTCCATTACTGGTGGAGTCACAACGCACTGTTTAATTGTGGTTGTGTGAGAAACTCATGTTTCATGTGGCATTTATGAAGTATAATTATCACATTGATTAAAAGTCAGTGATTCTCTCTGCATCATTTCATTGCCTTTTTTGTAGGACTTGTGGCTTTATGAGTCCAGCCTTCCCTGGCAGCAAAGTGCCTGACAGATTCTCCTCTGCCCCAGGATACTGCTGCTGTGTTGTGGATGGGTCCAGCCAAGAATTTTTCAGAGGAGACTTCCTGTTAATCCCCAGTTATCTAAACACTGAACTGAGGCAGCGTGGGGAGATGTTAAGCGTATGTCGACTTAATGGCAGCCAAAAGGGAAAACTGCTTTCTCCTTCTGCTCCTTTGGCTGTTTTTTCTGTGCTCCTTTTTGCTATTTGCACCCACAATCTCCTTTGTTGTGGATTTTTTTTATATATTTTCCCTCTGCCCAGTCTTCAATATTGAATGTCCTTTACTACTGGCATCTTTTATTTATTTATTGGCCGATGAATATGCTTTTTATTTCTTGTCATATACGTATACAAACTGGCTAGAATATTATGTCTCCATGAATATGGTATAATAGTCACTATGCTGTAAGTAGTCATGAATAAGGGAAATGTGTGCCACCCATTTGGTATAATACCCATCTCCTTACTCTTTTATATTGCAAGAATATTATGTCAAAAGCGTGACATTTTTTACAAAGGTTTTACATTTTGTAACATTTTGTATATACATTTTTTTCTGGTGTTTTAGAATTTGAGAAAAATACAGCTAACATCAAATATGCAGGCACTTAAATATTTTACTATAGACCTTAAAGTAACATCTTTCTGTAAAAAACAATGAAAAAGTTACAAAATTACATTAAAACTCAGTAATCCATATTTATTAACACTGGCATTTAATATGCCAGTCTAAGGCTACTTTCACACTTTTTGCTGGATCCAGCAGGGTTCAGCAAAAACGCTTCCGTTACTGATAATAGAACCATCTGTATCTGTTATGAACGGATCTGGTTGGATTATTTTTAACATAGCTAAGGCAGATCCGTCATGAACTCCATTGAAAGTCAATGAGGGACCCATCTGTTTTCTATTGTGTCAGATTGTGTCACAGAAAACGTCCCCATTGACTTGCATTGTGGGTTATGACGGATCCGTCTTGCTCTGCATCCCACGACGGAAAGCAAACTGCAGCCTGCTGCGGTTTGCTCTCCGGTATAAAAAAACAGAATAGAATGCATTTTGGAGCACTCCGTCCTGTTCAGTTACGTTTTGTCCCCATTGTCAATGAATGGGGATAAAATGGAAGTGTTTTTTGCCCGGTATTGAGACCCTGTGACGGATCTCAATACCAGAAAATACTAATGCCAGTGTAATTTCCGCTATTAACTACTGAGAATGCTGACCTTGCAATCAGCATACCCTGGGTATTTAATGCACAATATCCAGGCAGAAAGTGCCTGAGCCAACAAAGCTGTTTGGAAGATTTAGTGCTTCAGTTTTTCTCTTGCAATATCCTTATGTTATCCAGCTTGTGTTCTTATCTGTGTTCCTGCCATGTACCCTTCCTGCCTGTTTACGCCTGACTTCATAGTAACATAGTTTGTAAGGCCGAAAAAAGACATCTGTCCATCCAGTTCGGCCTGTTTTCCTACAAGTTGATCCAGAGGAAGGCAAAAAAAAACCCTGTGAGGTAGAAGCCAATTTTCCTCACTTTAGGGGGAAAAATTCCTTCCCGACTCCAATCAGGCAATCAGAATAACTCCCTGGATCAACGACCCCTCTCTAGTAACTATAACCTGTAATATTATTACCCTCCAGAAATACATCGAGGCCCTTCTTGAACTCTTTTACTGAACTCACCACCACCACCTCCTCAGGCAGAGAGTTCCATAGTCTCACTGCTCTTACCGTAAAGAATCCTCTTCTATGTTTGTGTACAAACCTTCTTTCCTCCAGACGCAGAGGATGTCCCCTCGTCACAGTCACAGTCCTGGGGATAAATAGATCATGGGAGAGATCTCTGTACTGACCTCTGATATATTTATACATAGTTATTAGATCTCCCCTCAGTCATCTTTTTTCTAAAGTGAATAACCCTAATTTTGATAATCTTTCTGGGTACTGTAGTCCACCCATTCCAGTTATTACTTTAGTTGCCCTCCTCTGAACCCTCTCCAGCTCTGCTATGTCTGCCTTGTTCACAGGAGCCCAGAACTGTACACAGTACTCCATGTGTGGTCTGACTAGTGATTTGTAAAGTGGCAGGACTATGTTCTCATCACGGGCATCTATGCCCCTTTTGATGCAACCCATTATCTTATTGGCCTTGGCAGCAGCTGTCTGGCACTGGCTTCTACAGCTTAGTTTGCTGTTCACTAAAATTCCTAGGTCCTTTTCCATGTCAGAGTTACCCAGTGCTTTACCATTTAGTATGTACTGGTGACTTGCATTATTCCTTCCCATATGCATAACCTTATATTTGTCAGTGTTAAACCTCATCTGCCACTTTTCTGACCAAGCCTCCAGTCTATCCAGATCCTGCTGTTCATAGTTCAGCTTTCAGTTCAAGTCTGTGTTCAGTTCTCCTAGTCTGTCTGCCATGTCTTTGCTACAGTCTTTGGTTCCTACATGCCCTACTTCTGCACCACCACTACCCATTTGCAAGCTTTCCTATTGTCTCCAGTTCAGTGTTGCGAATATCTGCAGTTCCAGTATTAGAGACTGTTCTGACTGCCTTTGCGATTGTGAGGCGGTTTCCATGCATCATTACCTTCCTGCCAAGTTTCCTACAGTCAACTTCTGCCAAATCCACATAATCAGAATAAGTGACTGTACCTGTGATTTTGGTGTGTTTTCGATGCCTAGAGCCTCCAGTGTTTGCACCAGAGTCCCTGTCCCAGTGGTTCAGCTGTCAACTATACTGAGACTTTCCCAATCAGCAGCAGTCTAGTTGCTCCCTGCAGCAAAGTCCTGTACAGGGGTTAAAGGATGAATACCTGGGGAGCACTGGAAAACACGCCTTTAGCATTTAACCCAACCAAAAACAGTTTGTTGTCACAGCTGGTCTACCCTCACTGATCCGAAACCAAGGGTCCATGAATTCCCTGCAATGCACGATACATAGTTAAAAAATGTGTTTTCTTACTAAATTTAGGGCCAAGAGTAAAAACACATACTGAAATGCTTCATAATGTCTTGGATGAATGTTATCAGCAGGGCGGTAAATGAGAGAATTCTCCAGGAATGCATGTAATTTGTTCATCACTGTTAGCAGGGGCAGACTGTGAACTTATAGTGGCCCTGGAAAAAATACTAAAAGTGGCCCCGTTTTGTAGTTGGGTCCAAACTGATGGAAGGCAGAGCCAGCAATACCATATTGTGGCACATTATACCACCCAGACAGAGCCAAATACCACAGTCCATCACAAAATACTGCCAGCAGCACAAAATACATCCCCAAGAAGTTCCACCGGCCAGCCATGAGGAGGGCCCAGGCGGCCCCCTGGGCATCGGCCCACCGGGACATTTCCCTGTTAGGTCTATGGCCAATCCGCCCCTGACTGTTGGGTGGTATGGGTGAAAAGTTAAAAAGGACATACAATGAAATATTGCCCTGACTTTCAGTTTTCAACATCCCAGCTTACACCAGCAACATCTGTTTGAGCCGTTTTAGGAGTCAGGCATGTAGCATAACTTGGATACATGATCCTCTGACTATATATACTTCTCTGTCTGTTTCTATACATTTCTGTATATAGATGTCTATAGAGCAAGGAGCACTTTTACAAGCCGCCACTCTTTACATGCCTCTGCTGACTCCTGTGTATGGGAATATAGACTTAGATAGCTGACCCCAGGTCAAGAACCTTAAAATAGTTTACATAAGGTTCCCTGGCTGTATATATAACTTCTACATGGCCGAGTTTGTTTTTCTCAGCTGACATTCTCAGCCATGTAGAGTAAGGGCTATCACAAAGCACTTCTTATCATTAAGTGCCTCAGTTTGTCTTGTTGCTTGGGAACCTTTTAATGGTCTCTTTGAGATTTTTGGTCAAGAGGCAAAATTCATTATGCCGGGGGTTTCAAACACAATTTTATCTTAAAGTGAATTTATCACCTCATTTTTACTAGTTAAACGAATGCTGAAACATACTCTTTGTATTTGTATGATCATGGTTGCAGCCACATCACCCCTGACCTGCTGCCCTGAGCTATGAACACTATGTGCAAGGAGGGGGTCCAACATACTTTAGATTTCTTTCTTTATCTGAGAAGATACGATCCCATTCCTAAAATTTTTGGGATGCTGTGTAAAATGTAAATAAAAACAATACAAAGATTTGCAAAATCTTATAAACCCATATTGTGTTCCCAATACATCATAGAACACATATCAGATGTTGAAAGTTGGACATTTCACCATTTCATGAAAAAAGTTAACTCATTTAGATCTTGATGGAAACAATCTCAAAAACTTTGAGACATGGCCTTGGCTACCATTGTGTAACATCTACTCTTTCTTTAACGACAGTTTGTAAACATCTGGGCAATGAGGAGACTAAATGCTGAAGGTTTGGGAAAGGAATCTTGCCCCAATCTTTTCTGATGTAGGATTCCAATTACTCAACAGAACAGTTCTGGGTCTTCTTTGCCAGATTTTTTGTTTCATGATGCGCCAAATGTTTTCTTTGGTGAAAGGTCTGGACTGCAGGCCAGCCATTTGAGCACCCAGATTCTTCTTCTGAGAAGCCAAGCTGTTGTGATAGATGCAGTATGTGGTTTAGCAATGCTAAAATATACAACGTCTTCCCTGAAAGAGACGTTGTCTGGATGGGAGCATACAGTATCTTATTCTAAAAGCTCTATAGAGTGTCCAGCATTGATAGTGCCATTTCGGATGTGTATCCTGGCAATACCACAGGCACTAATACAACCCCATACCATCAGAGATGTAGGCTTTTGAACTGTGCGCTGATAACAAGCTAGGTGGTCCCTGTCCTTATGTGTTCACTGCACATGGCTTCCATGGTTTCCCAAAAAAGTTTCAAATTTTGATTCATCGGACCACAATTTTCAATTTTAACTCTTGGCCCAGAGGAGATGGCGGCGTTTCTGGATCGTGTTGACATATGTTTTGCATGTGTGGATAGCACCGTGAACTTTTTTCACGGACAATGATTTCTAGAAGTGTTCCTGAGTCCATCCAGTGATTTCCAGTACAGAATCATACCTGTCTTTTCATGCAGTGTCACTCAGGGCCCATAGATCACAAGCATCCAGTATTAACTGTCGGCCTTATCTCTTGTGCACATGGATTTCTCAAAATCTTTTGATGATATTATATACTGTAGAGGGTGAGATGTTCAAAGTCTTGACAATTTTACATTGAGGAACATTTTTTTCTGAAGTTATTCCCCAATATTTAGACTCTGTTTTTCACAGATTGGTGAACCATTGCCCATCCCTGCTTCTGAGAGAGACTACGTCTCTAACAACTGACCTTTTTATACCCAGTCATGTGACTTAGTTGCTAATTGCTCCTCCAGCTGTTTTTTTATTAGTACCACTAATTGCTCCTCCAGCTGTTTTTTATTAGTACCACTTACTTTTCCAGTCTTTTATTGCCCCTGTACCAACTTTTTGAAGCTGCTTTGCTGCCATCAAGTTCTAAACGAGTACATTTTTTTCATGAAAGGGTAAAACATTTCATTTTCAAAATCTAATATGTGTGCTATGTTCTATTGTGAATAAAATATAGGTCTATGAGATTTGGAAATCATTGCATTCTGCTTTTATTTACATTTTGCACAGTGTCCCAACTTTTTTGGAATTGGGGTTGTATTTTCTCCTGCACATATTGTTTATACTTGTTGAGTAATGTTCTTTGTATGAAGTGAGACTTACTCTTAGCACACATCCCTCTTTGAGTATTGACAGGATAAACTTAAAGGGAAGGCCTCTCTGCCAGTTAAATTTTGATAGTGATGGATATCCTTTTTCTAATCTGCTTTCATTTTTTGATTGCTGATTTTTTTATTCTATTTCACAAACATGATTATGGTAGCTACCACCTTGCCTGAGCATTTAGAGAACATTTAGAGAATTGCTTTACTGCAGCCACCTGGACTATAGGCACTATGGGAGAGTTTATTGGGAATTATGGGAATTACCTATTGTGAATGGTGGATCCTGTGTTATAGGAGGTGATATACAGTGCCTTGCGAAAGTATTCGGCCCCCTGGAACTTTTCAACCTTTTGCCACATTTCAGGCTTCAAACAAAAAGATATAACATTTTAAATTTTTGGTGAAGAATCAACAACAATTGGGTCAAAATTGTGAAGTGGAACGAAATTTATTGGATCATTTAAACTTTTTTTGTAATAATAAAACTGAAAAGTAAGGCGTGCAAAATTATTCGGCCCCCTTGCATTAATACTTTGTTGCGCCACCGTTTGCTGCGATTACAGCTGCAAGTGACTTGGGGTATGTCTCTATCAGTTTTGCACATCTAGAGACTGAAATTCTTGTCCATTCTTCATTGCAAAACAGCTGGAGCTCTTTGAGGTTGGATGGAGAGCGTTTGTGAACAGCAGTTTTCAGCTTTTTCCACATATTCTCAATTGGATTCAGGTCTGGACTTTGACTTGGCCATTCTAAGACCTGGATACGTTTATTTTTGAACCATTCCATTGTAGATTTTGCTCTATGTTTGGGATCATTGTTTTGTTGGAAGATAAATCTCCGTCCTAGTCTCAGGTCTTTTGCAGACTCCAACAGGTTTTCATCCAGAATGGTCCTGTATTTGGCTCCATCCATCTTCCCATCAATTTTAACCATCTTCCCTGTCCCTGCTGATGAAAAGCAGGCCCAAACCATGATGCTGCCACCACCATGTTTGACAGTGGGGATGGTGTGTTCAGGGTGATGAGCTGTGTTGCTTTTACGCCAAACATATATCGTTTTGCATTGTTTCCAAAAAGTTGGATTTTGGTTTCATCTGATCAGAGCACCTTCTTCCACATGTTTGGTGTGTCTCCCAGGTGGCTTGTGGCAAACTGTAAACAAGACTTTTTATGGATATCTTTGAGAAATTGCTTTCTTCTTGCCACTCTTCCATAAAGGCCAGATTTGTGAAGTGTTGGACTGATTGTTGTCCTATGGACAGACTCTCCCACCTCAGCTGTATATCTCTGCAGTTCATCCAGAGTGATCATGGGCCTCTTGGCTGCATCTCTGATCAGTCTTCTCCTTGTTTGAGATGAAAGTTTAGAGGGACGGCCGGGTCTTGGTAGATTTGCAGTGGTCTGATACTCCTTCCATTTCAATATGATCGCTTGCACAGTGCTCCTTGGGATGTTTAAAGCTTGGGAAATCTTTTGGTATCCAAATCCGGCTTTAAACTTCTCCATAACAGTATCACGGACCTGCCTGGTGTGTTCCTTGGTCTTCATGATGCAGAACCCTGAGACTATCACAGAGCAGGTGCATTTATACGGAGACTTGATTACACACAGGTGGATTCTATTTATCTTCATCAATCATTTAGGACAACATTGGATCATTCAGAGATCCTTAATGAACTTCTGGAGTGAGTTTTCTAAACTAAAAGTAAATGGGCCGAATAATTTTGCACCCCCCACTTTTCAGTTTTATTATTACAAAAAAAGTTTAAATGATCCAATAAATTTCGTTCCACTTCACAATTGTGACCCACTTGTTGTTGATTCTTCACCAAAAATGTAAAATGTTATATCTTTTTGTTTGAAGCCTGAAATGTGGCAAAAGGTTAAAAAGTTCCAGGGGGCTGAATACTTTCGCAAGGCACTGTATATTATTCTAATCCTGCCTGTGATAATAAGCAGATGCAGTAAAGTCATCTGTACAAATTAAAAGTGGCGCCCAGTGTCCAGGGCAAAGACTGCAGGAATTTATGTTTTTGTTTACATATAGATATTGAAACTAAAAATAAAAAACACTAAAATTCTGTAAAACTATGGTTAACATAAAAAATGTGATTTAAACAATAGGTCATTTTCTGATGACAAATTTCCCTTAAGTAGAATCTTTACTATAGATTACCTGCTACCTGCTTTATGTGTTACAAAGCAGATGCCGATCCACACTCTTAAGGGTTTTATCCAGATAGCTCCTTGGTATTCACCGTTTAACCCCTATACAGGGATTTAGATTACACTGCAGTGAACCATCAGGCTGCTGTCTCCTGGAGTAGTCTCTCTTCAGTAGACTGGTGACCCACAGCGGTCAAGAGAGACTGGTGTGAAACAAAGGCTCAGGCAAAACCGTTGTCAGGGACAGGCTGAGGTCAGGGCAGACAGTGTGCATGCAATACGGTAAACAGTCCAAGGTCAGGACAGGCAGCACAGGCTCAATATGAAAAATAAGCAGAAGTCAGGTCAGGCAGTGAAGAGTCAAATCCATGGACCACCACCAATACAACAATCCATCACACTATTTGCTATTCAGTATATGGACATGATCATGTGCACTTTGAAGAAATAGCTTCACATCTTACTGGAATGATTCATTGTATAAATCAGGAAGATTGTCTTCCATCTTGAGGCTCTTAGTGTCATGCTTCAGCCCAATTTCTCATGTAGGAAGATTCAACAGGATATCACAATTCTACTATTATTCTGTAAAGTGTATATATGCTTACACAGGGAAGGGAGCTGCAGTTCCCATGGTTTGGCTCCAGTCTCCAAGGACTGAGAAGAAGAAGACAGATGATCTACACAATGAGTGACCTCTGGTAACAGTTAATATTTTTTTTTATAACCCGAGATATTTTGTATTTTTAAATCCCACAGGGAATATGATTTCAATTTAATTGGAATTCATTAGCTAACATAAAAATAGTAGATTTCCAAAATATTCTTTCCCAAGGTGATTTCAAATCTATAGCAGACCCCTTCTTTAGAAGTTGTAATCATTTTACTCATAGGTCCCAAGGAAGAAATTCCTGCATGTCAGCACAAAGATATAAAGAAGAAAAAGGGTTTGACGTTCCCAAGTTGTAATGCTATCACTATTTCAGCATTTTAGAAATGTTTGTGAAATATTTTAGAGAAGATAAAAACTGGGAGTTGTTGCTACCTTTTAATGGGTAACTGAATAGATAATAAATAGTAAGCTTTTCAGAATACTTAGGTCTCTTCATGGTATTTCTTTTCCTTTTGTGAAATATTTTGTAACATTTAGATCTTCATATAATGTCCCTTTTTGTGGTTCTCCCAGAATTTTGGCTGTTACACTGTGCAGTGGTAATGAGTAGAATTGCCCACTCAATGAACACACAATTGTCCTATAAGCCAGCAGTGTCATGACCTCCACCTACCTCCATGACTGGTCATGACCTCCACCTACTCCTCCTCCGCTGTTTTTTTTCCCCTAGGCCCCATTCCTGAGCAATAAGTTCCACTAGTTTCGGCTCTTGTCATGCTATTGTGGCCATGCGCTGTCAAGGGGGAGCAATTCTCAATGTGGAGGAAACAAGAGCTCTGACTCTGTCTAATCAGCACGGAGCCCAGGAGAGGAGTGATAGTAGCAAGAATGGTGGTCATAGTACTCACTCACACTATTTCTCGCCTGGGCTGTGCAGTTAGGGGATGGGCACACCTTTTCTTCTCTTTGAGCTCACTCTGGTTTTGGGGTTCTCCTGCCTGGTGTCAGTTTAGGTGCCTATGATGTTCAAGGTTTTGTGGTGCAAGGCAGGGTCCCTTGGTGCAGCTGCAGTACTGCAGGGAATAATGAAGCCAGGTTAACATTATTTACAGTTCCCAGCATGCAATAGACTGGCAGATGTTATAAAAATGCATTTTTTCACATTTCTTACAGGTGACACAGCTGTACAGGTAGCTAACAGCCCAAGATGTTCCTTTAAAGCAATCTTCCATACACTGCATTTCTCTAGCTGAAATCTTGTAAATAGCATCCAGGCATAGGCTTTCAGCAATGTAACCACAGGGTGGACTCGAAACGTCAGACTATGCACCTTTTTTGAACAGGTTGCTGTGTTTACAGTATAAATCCACACTATCTTCTCTGGGATGTGGATATTCTTTTACACAGAGGGCTAATCTGTGCTAATGTATATTCAGGCACCGGATGAAAACACTTGAAGAAGTATGCTGTAGAGCTTCCTAGCTGTCTTACGTTTAGACCATTTTCTACACGTAAAACAGGCATAGAAAATGGTAAATGAGATGGGCCATCCGGCCCGTTCCCTTCTGCGCCCATTCTTTTATACCTGGCGTGAGCATGGGGAAGTCACAAATTGCGCCACAAAGGACCTTTGTGTCGCAATCTGCGCCAGAAATATGCCAAATTTAGCTGTATTTCTGGTTCATAAATGACCCCCTTTTCTCTACAGAGCTTCTACTCTGCACCCCTCTTTCTCTCTGGCCTGCTTTTCCAGGTCAAGTTCTTCATGGCCTTAGCCTGGCTGGTACCTAGCTTGTGTGTCAGCACTACATTTTGCATCCACTCTCTTTGCAGTCCAGGCACCAACTCACACTTAGACTTTAGATTGTTCTAAATTGCTCATTCCCTATGGGGAAGGGAAACACCCCCACCTAGTGACTGATGGGTGTAACTATGGCCTTGTGCACAGAAACTACTACTGTTAATTTTAAAAGGTTTTGTCCGAGTTATGAAAAAAAATTATATATCTATATATAGCACTGTAAATCTGATGGGCAGCAATATATAACAAAGTTAAGCATGTTTTAGGCAAAACAACATCTATATTTCCTCATTTCCCTGGTTCTCTTCTGGCTTTTGTTTACATGCAGTAACAACAATCTCTGCCCCCCCCCCCCACTGCTCTGCAAAGGGAGTGAATACAAGTGCTGCCCTTAGTGAAATGTTGAATCCTGTTAGGATACTCAGCAGCATGTTGTACGTGTAGAACTACAAGTCCCAGCTGTACAATAACATTACTAATGCACAAAGGAACTTCCCCCTGCCTTTCTTGTGCAATACTCTGCAGATCTCCTCCAGTGTCAGGATCTGCCCTCCTCATTCTGTAGACACAGAGCTATGTCTCTTCATTGCCTGTAGCTACTGTTGTAAAGCTTTGAGCCCTGTGTGTGTTCTAGCTGAAGGGGTTAATGTTTTATCTGAAAGAATCCAGGGAGAGAGCAGGAGCCCGGCAGAGCAGGGGGGCGTGGCCAGCACAGTGATGTCTCATGTACAGGCTCTTATCTGCTGGTGCACGAATATGAGATGAGCAGGGAGGGAAGCTGCTGTCACAGGTCATGTGACCCTGAGTGAAATCTGAGAACCAGCAGCTTTAAAAGCACAAAGTGCTGGAAAAGCTGTTATATTTGATTAGTTAGAAGCATACAAATGACAAAAAAATAACTCGGACAACCCCTTTAAGTAGGTTATGTCGTCTGATATATTTTTCCCCAATGGTTTGCTAACAGTAAAATAGATGGTGTCATATGCTTGGTATAAATGTATCATGGGGTTGTAAATTCTGCAATCTATAGGAATGTATAGGAATTCTCAGTTATTGGTCCTTCAGGAATATCTATGAGAACATCACTGAATTAATTGGTTTGGAATGGGAATAAAGAAAATGTCTTATTTAAATTATACAGCTTTGCATCCACTCTCCTGCTGTCACCAAATGCTGCTTTTGTAGACAGAACCGTCATGATCTAGTGACAGCTGGGCAGCATACAGTTTCAGAGCGCTGCACATGGCATCTGAAGCCTTTGTTAGTGCTGCACCTGACACTAATACAGGCCATTATAGCCCTGTGCATGATAAGCTATTATCCTACATGAAGGCTGTAATAACTGTTGTAATGAAATTTTCTTTTTCTTGCAGATTCAAGCTGAGGCACATTATAAAGGGAATCGACATGCTCGAAGAATTAAAGGGATTGAGAATGCCAAAACCCGACAGAAAGAGGGAGGTCAAGACGGAGAAAGAAACACGCCTATGATCAGCCCTGTGCCCAGTGCCAGCGAGAGTGATACAGACAAAGGTGACTGAGATGTTACACTACATCTCCTTTCCTTAATCATCCATGTCAAAACATAGCTGTTTTCATTAGGTTTGCCCGTCAGCGTAATGTGCAAATAGGCGATGTGACTGCAAACAATGTCAGCGCATCTCATCTTCAGAACATTTACCCACCATGTTTGGAAAACCTCCAAGTGCAAGCAAGGTTGATTGCTTCACCATGCTGTACTTCTATCCAGAAATATCCTCTGGGATGTAACTTTACCACTAAGCTTTCCGTCAACCAGGGCAAGAATTCAGTTTCCCAGCCTAGTCCTGTATGTGAGTACCAGTAGATTTATTGGGTACCCCTCCGTGCAGCTATTGATATGACCACAGTGTTATGGTCCATTCAACCCTGGGTACAACAAATGGCATTGTTCATGGGCTGCCATATACTTAAAGGGGTATTCCGGTTTTATTGATTTACATTCATTTATTTAGAGAATAGGATGTTGAGCAATTTTCTAATATACATCTATTTAATTGTTTTGCTCCCTGACCTTTATTAAATACATACAGTAGCCTCTCCCTAAAGAAAAAAAATGGTATGGCCCATTTTAATCCTATAAAAAGTATCCATAGGAGAGCTGGATAGGAGTAAACATGGCATCAGTCATGTGAACTGTCAGGTGACCCTCACAAGTATCATGTGACCTGGATTTCAGTTAGCTGCCCAGGTATCTAACAAGTGGATAGTTGTGGTATTGAGGAGCAGAACATGTACAATATATACTGTATTACTGCCTGTAACAGCACCTCAACATCATGTCTTTCAGTGTATGTGTACATCTGTATGTGAGTGTTGTGTTTTTTTTTAACACTAAACTTTATTAACAACATGACAACATCACCTAGAGACAGACAGCCATTTTGCTAAATCATCTAGCAACAGGCAGCCATGTAAATACACACATTGATGTAATTACTATAATAAACACAATAAAAAAAAATCAGTATTCCTACACTAGTCCTATTTACTTATCACCTGAATGTGTCTTGTGTGCTGGCCCAGCACATGTATGTCATGTAACATCGCTGCTTACTGAATATGCTGGATTATATGATCTGAAGAGTGTCACATGATTAATACCATGTTTCAATGAGATCATGGATACATTATACAGGACTGATACATGAGCTATACCATTCTACTGCATATAGGGGTCAACTGCCTAATATAGGTATCTATGCAGAGTTTTAAATACATGTACATTAGAAGATTGTGTCATTTCCGATTATATAAATAAATGTAAAAAATAAAATCTGGAATGCCCCTTTAATTAGTTATAAATAATATTAAGTTAATTCAATAGATATGCACAAGGATAGCTTTGCAGAAGGAATAAACAGGCACAAATATATAGTACACCACTAAATTGACACAGAAGCACCATAATGTGTTCTGGATCATATCAAATCTTAATGGTGCTCCTCAGGGATCTAATTTGAAGGGCATCGGAAATTTAGCTGCTTTGACACTGAGGAAGATGTAAAATTGTGGCAGGTTTACAAATTATAGATTAAGACTTTCAAACTGTTTCCATATGGGCCTGATATGACATAGCATTAACCCCTTGCTTCCCAAAGTTCTTGTCAAGTTGACATTATGTAGCTCAATTGTTTGTCTCTTTGTAATTGAATGTATCTAATGTCTAAGTATCTAATATGTTAGAGGTATACAATATGTACGGCAAGTATCTAATACAGTGATCCCTCAAGATACAATGGCCTCAGGATACAATATTTTCAAGATACAATGGTCTTTTCTGACCCAACGTAAGTTGAAACCAGACTCAACATATGATGCCTCAGACTCAGATCCAACAAATCAAGGCCACTTCTCGTGTAAAATAGCTGGATTATTTGTATGTTAGCAGCTATTCCTGACTGTTATATGCAAGGACTTGTTTTATCTGTCTTAGTTATCTGCTTATTTTTCTTAAATCTTCATTTTCTCTTATCTTCAATGACATTTTGGGGCTCTTGAACTCAACTTACAATGGTTTCAACATACAATGGTCGTCCTGGAACCAATTAATATTGTATCTTGAGGGACCACTGTATGTGAGAAGAACGTGTGCGGCAAGTATCTTATGTGTAAGGGGCATGTGTGCGGCAAGTATCTAATATGTGAAAGGCATGCTTGTGGCAAGTATCTTATATTAGAGGCTGGATTGGGTTCCACTGCTTTATGGGCCTCTGTGCATCTGAACCTGCTGCACAGGCAGTATGTCCACCCCAGTAATAAGCATATTTTAAACCAAAACTTCTAACAGAACATCATATAATATCTATATCTGTCCATGCATTAAAGATAGGTGAATAAATGGCAGAATCATCAAGTCCTAATTGCAAAATGTTTATTTAGTACAATTGCTAGCAGCAATGGGGACCCCTCATTTTGACATCTGCTCATATGCGACGTCTCCCTCTTAAATGGGATTTCCAAGACTTTAATACTGATGACCTATCCTCTGGACACCAGGGACCCCCGCCAATCAGCTGTTCAATAAAACACCAGTGCTTGCAGTCGCCTTCTAGGTGCTTTTCCTACTCTGAGTGACGACATGTTCATCAGTCCCGTGGCCTGTGCGCACCTCAACCCCATAGAAGTGAATAGAGTGGAACTGTGATACCAAGCACAGTCACTGTAAAATGTACGGCATTATGCTTGGTGGGCAGGGGGAATGCCACGGCACTCACAAGAGAACCAGTGTCTTCTCAATCGACTGGTGTTCCAAGTGTTGGACTCCAACTGATTAGATACTGATGACCTATACAGAGGATAGGTGATTAGTATTAAAGTCTCAAAAAACCCTTTTAACAAGGTGGATCTTCTCACAAGTACAAAATTTAATTTTTGACAATCCCCTAATCCAAATGATTTGTCTGACAGTTCTAACCTGTATGCATTTTTATGAAATAAGTGTTACATGGTTTCGGTAATCATTGATCCTTTTTTCTGTATGTGTGAGAAATTCATTCCCTCTAGAGGTCCTGTCAACAGGCACTTTCAGCCAAGACTTGTTCAGATTTACTGTCAAGTGTTAACATTTGGCACTGGCTTCTATGTACTAGTGCTACAGCCAAATGGTGATGATGCATATGACATAATCTTCACCTTACATAAACCTAGCATGGAGCTTGAACCATGTAACATTTCAGTCAGTGCAATGGACCTTCAGAATATGACCTTCCATGTAGGTACCAACAAAGATTAATGTAGACGACTCATTGCTGGATAAATTTGTACAACATCTTGAACACAGACTACATCTCCGTAGCTGGCATTGTCATTCTGACTCTGCTGAAACATGGTCCTGTCTTTTTCCATTGAATATAATTCCTACAATCTGTTCCAGGCTGTGAGGTACTTTTATATGTTTAGCTTTGGCTTCCAGACAACAGGAAAGGCGTATGCCTAAGCTTAAAAGAGTTAAATGTGTAATTATTTCTCTAGATGTGGCCACTTATTGACTGTTGGATACATTCCCTTAGAGGCATAGTCACCAAAAAGCATTACACCCCTCTTTCCAAGTCCTATATCCCTCAAAACAAAGGCGCATGTTCCTCGTGCCCTCACTTTTATTAAGCTGAACATGTGCATCTCATTACGTTTAATTGTGTGCCTTGAGGTTTGTCTCTCTTTATATGAACTTAGGACATTTATGAAGGCTGTTACAGAAGTTTTGAGGTGTTAAATTGTCTTATGTTTTGGAGCTTATGACAATTTGCACAAAATTTAATGACTTTTGGCTTCCCACCCCCCAATAGAAGTTGGTCTGTTTTGGAAAATAGACCTCTTTTGAAGTGCATTGATAATGTGCGACACATGCCTGAAAATGTTGAAGCCAGTTGTAAAGTATGCCAGGTAACCCCCTGGTGTACAATCATTACACATATGTCGAGATCATAGAACCCATGAGTAGGGATGAGTGAACCTGTGAAAGTTTGGGTTCGCCAGGTTCGGCCGAACATCAGGTGAAAGTTCGGGACTCAAATTTGATCCTAAACCCAACCCCATTGAAGTCAATGGGGACCCAAACTTCACTTTATTATTTTCTTTTATAACATGGTTATATCGGGAAATAATAGCATTCTTAAGACAGAATGCAAAAGAATATGGCAATTTAGGGGTTACAGAAAAAAAAAAAAAACAACTCACCTCATTCACTCGATCACGCTGCCGCAGTGTCTTCTATCTTCTTTCAGCAGGACCTGCAAAAGGATCTGCGATGACATCACTGCTCTCACCACGTTGTAAGCGCAGTGACGTCATTGCAGGTCCTTCTAGCTTTATTCAGCAGGACCTGCCAAAGGACCTGCGATGACATCACCGCATTTCAAAATTCAAGTCTGGAGTTAAATTGGCCATCTTCCTTATGGGGATTTCCGTACAGCCATATACCATAAAAGTTATAGGCGTGAGCCATGTATGCATCCAGGTATAGTGGTAACATGGAATAAGTTCTATTTTTATGAAGGACATATGGCTGCACTATGTCATAATAGAAAATGAAATTGCCTCAGCAGCTTTGGACCAGATTGCACTTGTGTGAAATGTTTGGATTCTCCTGCGTGCCGTTGAGTCCATGTCCTCTCCAAACTGCTTTATGAGATTTACTCTGAATGGTGATGAAGCCTGCCAAGTGCTCCAGACACGTTCTGACGGTCAATAAGAGAAAGGCCATAAAATATTTTATAGCTGAGGCATCATTCTCCCATTTTGTCCTAGAATAAACGACAGTACTTTAGTCAATCCCTGGAGGGAGAAGCGAGGTGCACGTGTTTCTAGATCCATTCTGTGTATCAGTTGTTTTTCCTGTATGATATTCTTGCACAATCTATTGGCGACATTTGGGCGGATATACTAGTAAATTGACAAAATTCTAACAATACACTGTAATATTGGATAGGGAAAACCTGGCGTCCTCATTTGCCGGATTTAGCTCTTGGAGTCCTCTACTCAGGATAGCCCCATTTTTAATCCAAGAAATTCTGCTGTTCTGTTTTTGCTCATTTTTTATTCCAAAACCTCTCAGTTATTATTAGGTACAATATGTGTTTCAAACTGTAAAATATTGGGATCCCTCTGTACGCTCTTTTGTACGGGTCATGGACTGGTGTATCTGTAAGTAGAAGAATTCTACATAGGGCACTTCATTGTTATCCACTGCTAGGGTACGGCCACATGGTCCAGTTTATGCATGCAAATTTTGGAAGCCAAAACCAGGATTGAAATTAAAAAAAGAGAAGTCTTCCCTTTCCGGTGTACTTTCTCTTCTTTTATGATCCACTCCTGATTTTGGCCTCCAAAACTGCACCAGAAACTTGACCACGTGGCCATACGCCTATACTGCCATGTGGTGCAGTCCTTTCATGATGTACGGTAATACATCTTTCCTATTGACATTACTGTAACTTAGGGACCAGAGTGCAGGAATCCGGCAAGCTGGCAAAGTCACCCTTCATATGCAGTCTATGTGGCATTGTCTTCAGTTTCATTGCCCATGAAAGATCATCTGGCACCTGTGAGCATGATCAACCCTAGTACACCAGGCATACTGCCAAGAAGGGTAAATCATGCTGAGTGCAATAACCCCTCTCTTAGCAATCCAATGTGTAGTTTTTGTGAAATTCATAATGCTATTTTATACTAATGAGGTGCACAGGGCACTAAGGAGTAGACCTAGCCCCTTGGAACACCACTTATCCTCCCGCTTTCACCCTTTTCCATTCCCTTTCCCCTACTGATTGACAGGCCAAGCCTGACATCTGAATCTTCCCCTTTGGACAACCCCTTTAAGGTTACACATAGAATTTAGGATTTTAACAAATGCTAAATTCTAAAGATATTTGCTAGATTGAAATTCATTGGCAGTATTGGATAGTATCTGGCTGAGCAGGGACACACCCATCTGAACCTTCATTGCGAACTGCTAGAAATTCATTCATGAACCTCTACTAGGAATAACAGAGGAATGGCACAACATAGAGTAATATGAAAAGATGCTTCAGAATTATCCTTACATGGAAAATGCAAGTATTTACTAAAGCAGACATGTCAGGAGAGGTGGCAGGTCCTCTTCAAGATGTTTTCTATTTCCCTGACTTACAAAACTTTCTAGATCATATGTGTGTGAGCTCAGAGGGAGGTTATTTGTCTCCGCACATATGGGTGACGTGCTGAGCCAAGAGCTTTGTGCAGTGTATGTTCCGTGCTCTCAGTATCCTCTCCGTTCGTGTTTATTTGTTGCTTGTAGACATTCCTTCGCTCTCTTATTCAAGGCTTACTCTGCTCTTCACCAAGATAATGAATTCTGATATATTTGCCCCTAATGCCTTAAAGTAGACAATTAGGGTTGACATTCCATATTTCTTCACTTTATTAACAATAAACGTAATTCCCAGAACATCTTACTTGTGACCTTGCTGAATTCATACCATCATACCATGAATGGTGCTTTCTACTTGTAAAATCATTTCATTCACTCATGATCTAAAAAGGAATAATGGTTCTTGATTCTACAAGGAAGTTTTCTACATAACTCCTTTTAATGCTACTTTATTTGCCCCTAAAGATCTGTATTTGCCTTAGGATTCTATTCCTCATTTAAAGGGGTTTTCAATAAGGTGCAATAAAACGCTACCTCACCAATCAGCTGTTCCCTCCAGCCTTCGGCACTAGTACTAGTGAATAAAACAGGAAGCACAGCTCCGTTCAAAGTGTAGTGGCCGTGCTGGGTTACTGCAACTCAGCTACCATTGAAGTGAATGGGATATGTTCTGCAGTAACTTGGAATGGTCACTACACTTTGAACAGAGCTGTGCTTCCTGTTTCATTCAAGAACTAGTTCTGTTACTGGAGGCTGCAGGGAACAGCTGATTGTGGAAGCCCAGGGTGTCAGATTCTCACCGATCAAATATTAATGACCTATACTGTGGATAGGTCATCAATATCAGGATCCTACAAAATCGCTTTAATAAGAGCAGAGCTGTATTATAAAGGGAATGTGTTAGGCATGTGCCCAGGCAAGCACAGGCATCTCTCCATTCTCCCTGTGCGTACTGGGACTAGTACCCAGTGAAAGGCGATTCAGACACCAATACAAGAAAGGATTCTTCACAGTTACAGTAGTCACACTATGCCCAAGAGGTAGTAATGGTAGATGCTATGTCAGCATTTTAAAAAGGCTAAGTCAGTCTTGCCAGTTGACAAGATTTGAAGGAGGGTGGACTGCTGTTCCAGACAGTTTATGGTCAAAAGTGGCGCAATTTCTGGAAACAAAAGCAGGCACTGATTTTTATTCCTTGACAACACCTTTACATTTCAACTAGTAATGCAGGTTAAATTAAATTCTTTATTCACAAGGTTGTCTTTCTTATGCTACCTCAGCAATGTTACACTGCATAGAAACTAAAACTAACTTCCTCACAAGGCTGACTTTAATGTTTCTTCCCAACATCTCTAATGTTCATAAGACAATTCCTCATTCAAGCAATACCTTAAATCCTTCCCCTGGGATGAGGTGAGAGGGTTGTATTTTATGTTACGCTTTGAGCTGGTTGGCTTTCCTTGCAGACTGCACCCAGACATTAGACAGATGGTGAATGAGCCATTAGTTCTGGACCTTCTCCTTCTGTGTCATATAAACCTGGTTGACTGCCCTATATAGAGTAAATGTCATGGTGGAGGAGATGAGCTCAGTTAGAGGCATCTCTTAGTGTTAGGTTTGGATGCAGATTTAGGAATCTCATTCTGGTCACAGCACGCCCTCCTTATTTCTCACATCCACCCTTGCACATTGAAGTCTCGCTGTGTGATGTCTATTCAGGCCCTGTCTTTTGTGCCTAAACTCATACTGCGAACCTACATATCTTCGTGTTTGAAAATCAGAGCAAAAATAGCAGAGATATCAAACAATAAAACCTCTTTGAAAACCACGTTTCTTTTTTCCAAGTTGAGATGATGCTATTCTTACCCAATTTTTGTAACCTGGAAAGTTTCCTCAGAGCTGTCCGTCCTTGCTTCCATTGCTGGAATAAATCACTGCTGTCATTTTTTTCTTTTTCTAGTGAACTCTTTAATATGTTGGCTCATTACACGTAAATGATCACAATGTTCATGACATTTCACAGCTCTGTTTTCACTCACATGGCTCTGCTTATCAGGCCCTTATTTCTTGCTAGACTCCTGCACAGATGGTTAAAGACCATTTCTCTAGCTGATAGACTGACCATGTCTACTAAGCTGCAGAAGGCTTCATTATGTTGTCAAGGAAATGAAGTTTAGACAGCTGCAGGGAAATTATATACTCATAGTAAACGCCCCAGTAATGGGACTGATGGACATCTTGCTCCACATAGAGAAGTGTTGGTAGCATATATCAATATGTGCTGCATGTACTTCTGCTCTGTACTTTCACACAGTAATCCATATGAAAATCAGCAGGTAAGTGCACTGGGGGCGGGTCCAAGCCAAGCACCCTTTCTCCTCCCTCCCTTTCCTGATTGACAGGGCAAGACAACATGACTATGCAAGGACCTGGACCTTTCAGCAAAGGAGAGGGAGGAACAAGGGCGCACTGAATGGCTTAGACCCCGTCTCATCTGCATATGGATTAAAAGTACCTTTTCTCCAGAATGAAGCAACACATCTCTAAGTGAAAAGTATAATTACATTGACCTGACCTAGTGCAGTGTGTGGAGGCATAAGGCAGAGAGGATGGGAGTGGTGTCAGTGGCACTGAGGATGGTTGTAGTGCTCCTTTGCTCCCCAGGCCAAGCATGTATTGTTTTAGGAGGTGTGCATCCCTTCTTCCCCTGGGAGCATACCCTGATTTTGGAAGCTTCTGCCTGGTGTAGCTAGAGTGCCTTTGGTGTTAGATGAACAGCAGGAAGGCAGGGGCCACTGGAGGAGGGAGGGAAACATCAGGCCAGCTTGATTGCAGCCGAAACAGTCTTTACTAGGAGTAATGTTGGCAAGGTGCAGATACATGTAGTAGGCACGGTTCTCAGTTATATCACAAGATAGTATTTTCCCATAGTTTGCATATATAGGTAGATGGTATGATAATCCCCTATGAGTCACTCTCTTGGCTAAGCAATACCAAGTTCCCAAATTGGCCAAATGCTTGAAATATCGATCTCTCCTAATGCAGTGTCTCCACTGCAAGTTTTAATGTGTTGTAATAACTTGTATTTTATGAACTGTACGCATAGGTATCTCATAGACTGTATATGGAGAGAGCAATGGCTCGCTAGCTACTGTTGCTAGGCAAGGCTGGCACCTCCCCGTCCTCTCTGGGAGGAAGTGAGTCAGTTTAGTGTGAGCTGTGGAGCTGTGGAGGGACATAGCTCTGGTAAGTGACAGTATATGTGCCAGCTCTTCAGGGAAAGAGTGTAACAGTTCTACATAGTGCAAAGTGTTCTGTCAGAGAAAGAAAATGCCTGAACCTTGGCTACAGACTTCCCTGCATGTGGTGAGATCTAATAAGCTTCAAGTTTCCCATCATACTAAAAGAACAGCCTGAACACCTGTTAAGAGAGTGTGTTATACCAAGCAGATACCAATATATATAGAGAGAGTGAGAAGAATAAGTTGCATCCCTTAGTTGAGATGGGAAAGATTGAGAAGATTATAAGAAAGAGACTTAACCCTCCTCCTCTAATACACAGTCTTGGGAAAGTGTACATGGTGACTGTAAAGACTGTGCTTGACATATTCAATGCCTGTGTGAACCATCTGCAAAACTGCTTCAGTAAAATACAGTGAACGTGTTGCACTAAAACCCAGCTTTCTTACTGCACTATGCTCCCACCTTCATCACCTACACACTGCATTACCAGCCTGTGTGCTGGATCCCTGCCTTGCACCTGAAAAACACTTACAGCAAGGGCAACTCTACTACCACCATCAGACAGAGAGCCCCAAAATCCAAGTGTGCCCTGAGGGAAGAAAGGATGCACCCTTCTATCACTGCGCTTCCCAGGTAGCATGTATGAAAGCTGCAACCATGTGTACCACTACTCCCATCCTCCCCACCGCCCCTGCAGTTTTTTAACAGATGGCCAGTCTATCTCTATAATGTGGAAGGGCACCTGGGGCAAATAACCCAATCCACATGGAGTGAAGTCCACTTCCTAACACATGCATTGTCTTCATTGGCTTCTTGTCCATAGCTGTCCCTTTTAAAGGTGCTCTACTAGTGTATTTCTGCTGACAGATTCCCATTGACAGTATTGTAATGAAAGATCTGGCAAAATGTACAAAAAGGGTAAATGTGAGCATACCAATGTATTCTTTTTACCTTTAGTTACCTAGTAAATTGTTAGGGAACAGCCTGTCAGATCTCTCTGCATTCCAGCAAAGTTTGAACATCCCCATCTGGCCCCATTAACTATAATGGGGATCAGAGGAGATCCATCCGCGTTTTGGCCAAATCTCTGCATATTTGCCGAAATGTGACCGGATCTCCGTTGGTTCCTATTATATTTAATAGGGCTGGACGGGGATGTTCAAGATACTGACAATGCCAAAAATCCGGCAGAATATTCACTGCCAGAACAGCCTGCCAAATCCTAAACACTAGTGTGCAACTAGCCTTAGTCTCCTAATAAGCTAAACAAGTGCTCTGGAGGAGAAAGGAGAGAAACGTTTTGTTAAACATGAGGCTGTAGGGATAAAAAAATTAAAAAATGACTGACCCTACCAAGCCCCACTGCTGCTGTTCCAAAGCTGCTATGGTCCCCCACTGCTCTCCACTTCTTAGTCCTGACTCGAAACACAGAAGCTGCATTGGAATGGCCGCAGCTGGAATTAGTACTGTGAATAATACTTTTTTTTAAAAAATATTGTTAACCCTATCTAGCCTTTTCACTTTTAGATCACTTTTAGATTGAATGCAGTCTCCACCAGAGGGAGCAAAAGTTTTCTGTCTTACTATTTAGTATAATGGATGAAAGTAAGCTTCTAAACCGATCCTAGTGGTCAATTCAAGCAGGAAGAATGACATTGTTTATTTCTGTGTCTATGTAGGGCAGGTACAGTATGCTCAACCTGCGGCTCTCCAGCAGGTGAAAAACTACAGCCCTCAGCATTCCCGGACAGCCTACAATAGGGCTTGGTAGGAGTTGTAGTTTTACTACAGCTGGAGGGCCGCAGGTTGAGCATGCCTGATGTAGGGGATTTGGAGTATGTGAAAAGAAAAAAGTATCCCAGCAGCTATATAGATATTTGCATATATTAAAAAGTTAAAAGAAAACTAAATTTCAAAAGGAGGAAAATTCTCTTTAAGGCGAAGGTTTAAAAATAAAACCAGAATATTTCAGAACAAAGGATGTCGACTAGAAGTAATAATAAACTGGTTGTCCCATAAATATGGCATATCATTATTATATGCCATAAATGTATAATAGGTGTAGATCCCATCTCTGGGACCCACTCTTATCTCAAGAATGGAATGCAAACCACACATGAATGAGGATGTCCTCTCCATTTACTGCTATGGGATTTTTGAAAATAACCAAATGAGCATGCTTAGCTATGTTGCTCTCCATTCAGAACAGGTTCCTGTTCTTGAGATAGCCACAGAGGTGGACCCTACACCCTACTGGACATATATTGCATATCCTATTGATATGCCATGAACGTCAACAATACAAAATCCCTTCAAAGTATTTTAAATTAGGTTTCTCTGGTAGATTATATATATATATATATATATATATATATATATATATATATATATATATCCAACCATCCCCCTTGTTAAAGCCTGACTAAGAGTAATTAATCATTTTCCATCCAGCAGATTTCCTTTTTTTTCTCCATTTCACCATCAACAAGAACATTCTGGTCTGACAAATTCTTGCTCTGTTCCCTCTAAGCTAAAAGCTGAGTCTGGAAATGATCAACCTTAGCATCTAATGTGCTAGATAAGTTCTCACTGTTTGTCAATGTTGGCTTTAAAATGAAAGGGGTTGTAAAAGATTAGAAAAGCATGGCTGCGTTTGTCCAAAGACAAGGCCAATCCTGTCCACAAGTTGTCACACCCATTCACGTCAATGGACCTGAAATGCAATACCAGAATCCATGGAAAGCTGTTTATAGAAGAAAGATTACATGTTTTTTTTAACCCCATAGAACCCCTTTAAGGGCCATGTCGTCATATTGACCACTAAAGAGCTATTCCCATCTCAGAAATTGGGTGCATATACTAGCCATGTCTGGTAGGTGCGGGTCCCACTTCTTGGACCTGCACCTATACTTAGACCGAAGCCCACAAAGTGCCAGAGAGTGTGGCTGCCAGACATTCATTCCTATGGGAGCACATAAAATATCTGAATGTAATACTCAACTAATTTTGAAAGTCGCATTGAAATGAATGGAAGGCACACCAAGCAAGAGCGGCCACAGCTGTATTCACTTCTATGGGGCTGATGGAAATAGCTGCGCTATGAATGGAGGGCGGCCGCGTATGCATGGTGCGCCCTCTGGGAGTTTGCGAGCTCAGTTGTAAGCGTAGGTGCGGGTCCCAGAGTTGGGACCTGCACCTATCAGACATCGGGGACATATCCTTTTACACTGCTTGGCTTAGTGGAAGTGCTGATTTTGAAGGTGCAGCCAGTTACATAGCTTTTTATTTTCACAGATGTGAAGAAGGGTTTTATTTTTTACAGATGGTCTTTATAGCAAGTCATGTGCAATGTCAACTATTATATGGTTGTTACCAGATATAGTAATTCACTATGTTATAAAAATGTTATCCATACATCATCCTATTGGGTTTAATATAGCCCCATGTGGTATTGTATGTTAGCTTTGACTCTTGCACTCGGCTCTGTTTTGTGCTCTCAGTTATGGCTTAGATGCTGGATCCATAAAATACATACACACCCAGTGATGCAGCCAAGAGGCCTGAAACCAGATTCAGTTAGTCACATAGCAACAATAATAAACATTATTGCTCTCAGCATGTAACATGTCCTCAAGCACCAACATAATGTCTAATTTAATTATAATAATTTGTCTGGAGATCATTCTTTTTAGGAGAAATCTTCTAGCTTTTCTCTAACTTGTTGATCCTAGTTATTCATCTTTTTCTCTTAGATTTAAAAAAAATCCAAAATAAGCATACTTGATACATGTGTCTGAATGTTGTGGCTGCCAGCAGGTCCTGCTGTTTTTTTACAGTCCTATGTAGGGACAAAACAACCACTTAGAAGCATCTATAGTTTGGGAACAAAGCAAACTATTGAGCAATTACACTTGAGCAATTATTCTCAAGTGTAATTGCCAACAGTTATAGCACCTGGTTTCATCAAACTGTAATACAAACCAGCATTGTTTCTTAAAATTACCTTTAGTTACATTCTTGATGCCGTTTTGGAAAAAAAAAGCTGGAGAAAATTCAAAAAAGTATTTTCTGTAATTTAACCAAAACTGCACCAGGAAACTTGATTATTTTTGTGCATCCTCGTGAGATGGCCTTACAAGATGACTGGATTGCAGATATGGCACGGAACAGTATGTGCTCTTCCTAAGGCATTACACATTTACAATTATTTGGTCCTGTCTTCTTTTTGGGTATATATATATATATATATATATATATATATATTAATTAGAGATGAGCAAATCAATTTGGAGTTCATTCCAAATTATTCAAAGAGTTCTGACTGTAATGAACCTGAGGTCAGTTTCAGGTGAATCAGAGAGAGAGAGAAAAAGAGAAAAATATAACACTACTCTTGAGTAAGAGATGTGAAATCAGTTGGAAGGAAAGCCAATTTGAATATCTTTCCTAATAACACAATATTTTGCAAATTATCTTTCCTTCCAAAAGGAAAAGAAAGCTAGGCCTCTCTGATGACAGCAGATGTAACATGTGCTAATCTGATATATTTTTCCCAGAAACCCAGAAGAGCATTGCGTGTCAATGATCCTCACTCACACGCTCACCTTAAGGAGAAATAGTTCACCCCAGATCCCTACCAAGGCCTCTCAGGCAGCTAAACTAATTCCATTGCTCGAATAATGAAACAACTATTTGCTGGCAATAGACACTTCTAAATGGGAGACATTAAGTTTTCATTTCTTTTGGAAGGCACACTGATGTGCACATTGCTTTTCTAGTGGAACATTATGCCTCTCAGTCTCATTTATGTACAATTTGGACTTTAAATACACTTTTTGAAAAATTTGCTCATCTCTAATATGTATGTATATTACAGCTAAGATTGTTAGGAGAGGTAAAGTTTGATTAAGTGAAGGATATACACTTGTTTATTTTCCTTGCTACCCTTGATATTTTTAAAAGTCTTATACCAGTAGGTATTCTTTATAAAAGAGCACACTACTTACTGAGCATTTTACATATTCCTATCAATGTTACAAATTTAAACTTTAACTTTTGCACTCATTTTAAGACCATGTTTATTTGTTTCCCTTTTTATATTAGATCAACAAGGAATGGACAGCACAGAGCTACTTGCTGCTGAGAGTCCAGAGACCATGATCACACATGAAAACACTATTTCAGCAGTACCTGAGTATTCACAACCTCCATCTGAGACAGCCACTGGTGACACAAAATCACTTTCTTCTACTACTCCTGTTAACAGCGGAACAAGTACAGCTACTGCAGAGAACGATGATGACAGATCCAAGAAGTTATTGTATTGTGCCCTCTGCAAAGTATCTGTAAACTCCTTGTCCCAACTGGAGGCCCATAACAAAGGTTAGGAGTGGATCCAAACACAAAAGATGTAATAATCTCAAGCAATGTAGTCCTCTGTCTGACTGTGAAACTGATTTTTAATATATTTTAAGAAATTTTATGTTTTTCATCATGGTATTAGGTACAAAGCACAAAACTATCCTTGAAGCTCGAAGTGGTCTTGGTCCAATAAAAGCTTATCCACGACTTGGGGGATTGACAAATGGGTCAACTGGACCTCCAGACGCCAACACGCAGGAAAGAACGTTTCACTGTGAGATCTGTAATGTCAGAGTCACCTCTGAGGGGCAGCTCAAGCAGGTAAATATTTTTAAAAATGTTTGATTTTTCCTGAAAGAACCTCCAGTGATCATCCTGAAAAATCTATAAGGATATACAAGTGTGTACATTCAGGTTTAGAATGTAGAATTAAAAATATTTGTGTTTTTTGTTTTATTTACTTTCAGGTCACAAGCTCAATTCATTTCAATATGAGGCAGGCATGAAGTATTGCAGCCATTTACTTTCTCCCTGCTGCAAGACAGAATTAGCTAGTTATTACAGCAGCCTCAGCACTGTTTATGCAGTGTGAGAGGGAGGAAGAGTGGTAAATGTGAATTAGCAGGCTTGTGGTGACTAGGAACCGGGCTGGTTCCTAGTCTACAAAAACATTAATAAGTTTTTTGTTGAATTTTTATAGAGATTATATGTGTCAAATAAATATGGTCTCGTCTGGAATCGACTCGTTTGGTTGTTGCAGATTTATATATTTAGCACTAAGATGTTCAATTGTAAATCTGTGGAAAAAAAATATCTAATCGAAATGTATGAAAAATAAGAATTATAAAATAAGATTTAAGTTTGTTTTAAATGACAAAGTTTGCTCTGTAAAAATAAACCCTTTTTTAATTTTTGTCTTTTAGCACATCTCAAGCCGTAGACATCGTGATGGAGTATCAGGGAAACCCAATCCTCTACTGAGTAGGCACAAGAAACAACAAAGTCTACAGGAGCTTACGGTATGGGGTTTTTTTTTTTTTTCTTTTACAGTTGACCAAGTAAGTGAAGATACAGATATAGGTTGAACTTAATGGACCTGTAACTTTTAATTAAATTACCCTTAAAATACTAGTAGTTCGAAATAACCCTCTTTTTGGAATTCATTTAATATTCTACTAAGCTGTTTTAGAGTTATCCTACTGTAACACACAGGTACCAAATGCTGTGTGTACGTAGTGTCACACTGGGGTAAATAGCATCAACCGTAGCAAGTTATCCTGAAAGTCCGCAGTCCAGTCATACAGAGAAAATGCCCATCCATTTTGAAATGACTGCAGTGTTTCCTTAACGGAAAGAAATTTTCAATGGACATATTTCAATTAAACATTGACAATTAGACAAGTTTTGCTGTGGACTTATGATTCCTTGCAGATTTCTTTGTATGGAAACACTGAATTAGCAAGTTGTGGTAATGTATAGATTTTAGCACAAAAGGCAGGCTATTCCATGTTACATTGAGCCCTAGCCTTAGGCCTTATTTCTGAATTTGGACTGAGGGGGCCCACTTGGTTTGGGTCGTGTTCATACATCAGAGCTTGGACTCAGTGGAGGACACTTTTGGTAACTTAGTCCAACTCAGTGTGTGACAGCCATCCATTTTAGCCATTGAACTGCCCATAGAAGCTGTCACTCTGAGTCACACCATGTGAAAATAGGACAGACACTCAACAAAACTTAAAGTGAACAATTAGTCAAATCAGTTTAAATATGATCAGTAAATATATGCTACATTTTGGCAGACATGGAAGCTTCTTTGATGGCTAGATACACCTTTTCAAAAATTGGTGCTTACAAGACCTTTTCTTGTGTTTTTTCTTTCAGACCAGTCTGGTGTTTTCTAAGGACTTTTCAAAAACATTATCTGCAGGTCTTCTTCCCAGTCCTCTGGCAGTTGCAATGGCTGCCGCTGCTGTGTCCTCTCCATTGAGCCTACGTCCAACTGCCACTCCTGCCCTCCTACAAGCTCCCCCATTGACACACCACTTACTGCGACCAGCTCCTGGGCCTATCAGAACTGCACATGGGACTATACTTTTCTCCCCTTATTGAGGAGGAATTGTCTACCTTCACAATACTAATCCACTGGAACTTGAGCCTGCACAAAGAACCAGGACAGGATTTAACCAGCTGCCTCTTGCTCAGTATCTTTCCTTCCCTCAGAAACACATAGAAACTGGAACAATCTGCAAACACATGAACATTGCTTTCATAGGACACAAGCAGCAGAGGACCTCTGTGGAATTTCTGAAGGTTATTACCTACTGGGTTACTAACCGAGAACAGTGAATAAGCCTACCATTAGAAAGAGACAGGTGGCACAGGGTCTATTTTAGGGGATGGATACTTGTAATAAATGGATGTACAGTTGGGAATAGCAATAGTTTTGGCATTTTTTGGTCCTTGGTGGATCGACTTAAATGATTCAGTGGACTGTGACTGAGAAAAACACTGGGTCCCGTGTAAACTGTTTCTGGAGTGTACAAGGGTATACCGATGCTGCTGTGTTTAATGAAGCCTTTTCTTTTGCAAAAAGGAGGAAGAAAGTAATTAATGACGTCTGACCGTCCATGCGCTTTTTTCACTGCCTAATCTACTCGTACGCTAATTTTCGATTTTTCCAGTTAGGTGTCTTTTTTCCAATAACTTCAGGGAAAAGCATATGTTCTTGATTTACAAATACAAACTCACTTTATGTTTTCACTATGTTGAGTAATTTTAGTGTTCTCTAACCACCGGAAAAAAAACATCATCTATGTACTGTCAATGTACAATAGTAGAGAGATTTTTCCTATGCAGTTCCCACTTGGACCACAGGTTGTCTACACTGAAGAAATTAGCCATAGAATTGTATTTGTCTTACTTTGTTGATGGTGCAGTCTTTCCTCACCAGAGATAGGTAACATGTTCTTGTCCAGTTGCAATGGAACTACCAGCATAGCCTGTGAGCCACTTAATGGCCAAGGATGCTAGAACATTACGTTCCCCACCAGCTGAAGATCCACATGTTACCTAACTTGTATTGAACTGTAATTTTTTTTCTCTTTATTTCATTGCGCCCCCTACAGGGACAAGACTTAGTTAAAGTTATTTCTGTATAGATATATTTTTGTTGTTTCTGCATTGTTTAACTAGGAAGGTCAAGTTACCTTCACAAAAAAATAAATATGTCTGGTGGGTTAAACCCATAAATTAGAGCAACGTGCAAATGTGGTACGTTGACCAACCATATCTACTGTACATCCACACTTCGTTTTTCACTTATTCAGAGAATATAATTTTTCCAACATATACATCTAACCTGTCCATATGGTATGATGTGCCTGATATGTCCATTCTGCATACCATGGTGCGATATGAATTGACATAGAAGGTAGAATAGCACTTTCCGATGATTGGGAATGCTTCGGACCATTACTCACTCATCTTAGCTTTGCTTACACACTTTACAGTAGAGGAAAAATCCTGCCTTATGTTTTAGATGGCAGAATTGAGCAATGAGTCTTGTGTGTCTCTCTGCCCAGTGCACGTGCTTCTAGAAGGAGGTACAT
Organism: Rhinella marina; assembly: GCA_900303285.1. Lineage (NCBI taxonomy): Eukaryota > Metazoa > Chordata > Amphibia > Anura > Bufonidae > Rhinella > Rhinella marina. The sequence continues at coordinate 157,838 of ONZH01017280.1, read as the reverse complement.
TAACCACTTTTGAAACTACTTGCACAAACTGTTCGTCGTCTACGAAAGAGGCTCGTGTACTTTGACAATCGTTTTATTTATTTGATAGATGGATTCTTCCTAAGGACTATGCAATTGTTTTTGTGCTACGTACATATGTATTTTCCGTCTCCATAACTTACCGTACATTAATGTATTTGTACTCCATCTCCCAGCTGCTTGTGCGAGTGAATAGAAGCAGCAGGAAAAGCGGCATTAGTCTTAAAGAAAAACCCTAAACAACATGTATAGTATAATAAGCAAACACGCAAATTTAAGCTGCTTATAAAGCAAGTAGTGTTAGACTGACGTAGCAATAATATAGGGACAAGAGGAAGCCATTGGATGACCATTGACCCACAGCCATTAAGAAGCCAAAGAGCTCACAATTTCAAAACCATCACACAAACGTAGTAACCCTGCAAATATGTATATGAATAAAGTAGCTGTCTTAAAAATTGAATTTAGTTTACTTGCTTTCAGCTCTTAGTTTTGATTCATACTCATGTCTCTCTAAAGGTTTGTATGTACATGTACTGTACTTATCCATCCAACTTGCATGTAATCATTCATTGGAACCTCAGTTTCAAAAGTTATTCTACTGTCCCTTTGAAACAACTTATCCCCTATGCATAGAATATAGGATGTGTCTATTTGGTGAAGGTCTGACCACTGGGATCCCCAGTCACAAGAACAGGAGCCTGTGCTCCCCCATTTAAATGGAGTGATGGTCATCCATGTATGTCTGTGACTCCTTTCATCTTGATGGGATTCCCAGAGATAGCCAAGCACTTGTACTTAGCTATTTCCAGCAGTCCCATAGAGCTGAATGAAATGGTGAACACATGGTGGATGGGGAGCACAGATCCATTATCCATTATCATGATCACCCCAGTGGTCAGACCGCCATTAATAACAGACTGGTCCCTGTCCTGTGGATAGGGGATAAGTTGTGTCAATGAGAGAACCCCTTGAACACTATAGCAACAATGGCTTATTATCCTCCACATGTTCATTTTTAGAGGGTATTAACACAATACTGTAGCTCTTGCTATAGTAGGTCTACTTTTGGCAACTGCTACAGCACTAGTTAAGGAGAGTAGCAGTAGTTTCCAAAACCTGTCCCATTAGGTCAGTGCCAGGTTTATTGACTCAATATGGGTTCATTTTACAAAGTGTTATACTCAGAGATGATTTACTTTAAATAATATGATGATGTTATTGTGTAACGGGTCATTTACAGCTTGTAGGTACAGTGCAAAAATATGCATCTCATATTTGATATAATATCCTTAAATCTCAGCTGATTTCTTCTCTTTGGAAGGATATTGGATCCCATACCAGAATATAAGACTTATAGTATGCATTAGTTACAAAGACAAATTTAAGCACTGCCGATACAAGCTTTTTATAAACCCTTCTCATTAAAGGAAGTGTTTCTTTTCTACAGCTGCGCCCCATCCCAGAATGTGTGTATAATATAAGCTTCTGTACAAGGGTAGACATGCACTTTTTATGGTGTTCTTTTTTATGTTTTGACTAGGTGTCCATTCATGTAACCCATAAAAGACTACTGTCCGTTCCAGATGACTTAATGTCATGTTTAAATCTTGGTATATCACCTATTCCCCCATTTTGGCATGCATCAGCTGCAATAAATAACATAATATCCAGACCTGGTTTGCACTGTGTTTAGCTGTTGTAAATAACTCCCTATGTATGTCTTTGATCCTGCCATATGTAATTTAGCACTTCACTGCTGGAATAATCCAGGGCATGTTAAATACATGTATTACTCTTGGCAGTATGGAGGCAAGGGAAGCTTGTCCATTCTGCCACATGATATTTTGCCCCTTGGCACACACTGTTTTCATTGATGACCTTAGGAAGCTGCTGTGTGGGGCAGAAGCAAGAATCATTACTGTGATGTGCATCATGGTCAAAAGATATTACCAGTGGGAAGTCAACCTACCTAGTGATCCATAAAGCTTCTTATCCAAACAAGAATGCTTACTGAAGCTGTCATTGCAATAAAATATCTGTGCTGGCTGGCACAAGAAGGCACTCAGGATCTTGTCTTTTGGCCTACCAATTGATCTACCTACAGTCGCTCATTGCTATGAACTCTTTGCAAGCTGCACCCACAGCTACTGTTTTGTGCCACACTGCAGGCTCCTGGTGTCTCAGGCATCTTACTGACAAACCTAAATAAAACATGTCTTCCTTTTTGTAATCAACTCTTGCCTCGTCTAATTGTTGTAAGACATAAAGTAACCAAGGCAGCGGGTGTTGCTATAATATTATGCAGTGTTTTGTTGCTATGGTGGACACCTACTGCACCGGCCAAGTTTTTAGAGCAATAAGCCCCCAATGAGTATTGCTAAGAGTGTTTAGAAATGAGTCCAACCCTATTAAAATTTTATGATCTGCGAGGTCACGCCATGCCTTTTCCATAATAATCCATTACCTGATGCAGGCATCTATTTCTCTTCTAGGCAGTCATGTAGAGAAATGTGCAGTGCCTGGCTTGTAATTAAATGAGGTTTTACAGTTTTTCTCAATGCAAATCAACTCAGGGTTAAGATTATAGTTTTCAGGCTTCAGTGTCAGAATAAACCCTCTGGTGGTGCATGCCTTCTTATTGTGCTATTTGCAGCCAAAAAGTCACACAGATCCTCTAGACGTTATCCAGGGCATGGGGTGTAGTCATCAAGTCATACATACAGAATAACAGAAGTGTTGGCTTTTATATTTTAGTGTCCTTATACTGTAGGTATTCGTACAATATGAGCAAGAAAAAAAATGATATTTGTATCATTTTCTTCATTTTTATATAAGCAATTATGAATCAATAACAAAAAACACCCATAAAGCCAGTGTTCTCTGCTCTTCTCTTTATTTCCATAGATTTTAATGCAGAGAAATGTGCTCAGCCTCCTTTTTCCGGTATCCACCATCCATTCTGGCTGGGACTATCTATTGTTTAGTACCACAACCAGTGGGGTAGGCATGGGTTCAGCACAGAGAAGGTGAAACAGAACCAACACCTAAGTGACCCCACCCAACCAGGTAACACCACATGAAGGTGCTGTACAAAGATGGTAAATACCAGTTCTACACAGGTGCCCTGCAGGCCATACAAATGATTACAGTGCAGTAACATCTAATGACTTACATTGACACAAGTTTTTTTCCAATTCCTGTCTTTTCCCTATGGCCCAAACCACCATGATGACGTCTTCCAGCTAGGACTTGCATAGGTTGTGTCTGAAGGGTTTACAATACAGACATCTTTTTCTCCTAACTTTACCAGCATCCTTCTTACCTATTACCCCATCTGCTGATATAATACCCTCCGTTCTGTGACTGATTCTGCTCCATTACCTCTTATTAAATGCTCACCTTACCCCTATCTCCCCACACGTGTGACGAGTCATCTTCCTCTAGCATTCCAGCATAGGTGGAATGATGTAGTGATGTCACTGCACTGCCAGCACTGTATGTCACACAAGTATGTCAGGGGCTGCCAACTCCCACTGTACCTGCCTTTGATCAAAAGTTGCTTATTTTGTGCTTATTTAAATGTTATCAGTGTTCAGGAGAAAACAAGAAAGTAAATGGCATGAACTTTGACCATTGATGGTGAGGTCTTAGCAGAAAAAGTTTGAGAAGCCCTGATGCATAAAGAAGCAGAATAGATGATCTCACAGAAACAACAGCAAATCACACTGGATGGTGGAGATCTGTTGCCCCCAACGTATGCATTGACTGTTGCTATGCAAAATGTAAAGAAGGTATTCACACACGGGCTATTCTCACCAGTTTCCTTTGACAGATGGTTATTTATAGGGAGAATATACGGTACCATTGACTGTTGGATACAGGAAAACTATGCTAGTTAATCACATATATTAGACATACTGTAAGTTTTAAGGTACATTAAAATATTATAAGTATAAATATGCCTAAAGGTGAAAAAACACAGACTCTAATAAGAAAATGTTAAACATACTTTAAATTATAGGATCTGTTATCTTCTTTGTTTAATTGTAAAGGTTATAATTTATGTGAAATCAACATAGGAGGAATGACCTTGGGAGATGTCCTCCATTAGACTGTGTATCAAATTTACCCTGGATCAAATTTACCAAGACCATGAACAAAGATTCTAAAGCCCCACAGAAAAAAAATAAAAGTGGGCCCCCAATCAGAGCTCTGCCAAATGTGCTATTTTTTTTTTTTAATTAAAGTTAAAGGCGTTGTCCACGTTCTGCATGATTTTCAAAAATACAATATTCTGAGATGTAATGACATAGGAATCATTACATCTCTTCATGGCATTACATACTTTCATGCAGGTATATAGTAAATACAGCAGTGTATTGACGTGGGGTACGATGTATAAATTACAGCTTGTACCTCACATATCAGTCCACTGTTATATATACTATATATCTGTACACACTGCATCTACATATTATACCTCGTACCTCACAAGTCAGTCCACTTCTGGATATACTATATATCTGTATACACTGCATCTATTATACCTCATACCTCACATATCAGTACACTGCTGTATATACCATATATCTGTACACACTGTATCTATTATACCTCATACCTCACATATCACTACACTGCTGTATATACCATATATCTGTACACACTGTATCTATTATACCTCATACCTCACATATCAGTACACTGCTGTATATACCATATATCTGTACACACTGTATCTATTATACCTCATACCTCACATATCAGTACACTGCTGCATATACTATATATCTGTACACACTGTATCTATTATACTTCGTACCTCCCATATCAGTACACTGCTGTATATACTATATATCTGTACACACTGCATCTACATATTATACCTCGTACCTCACAAGTCAGTCCACTTCTGGATATACTATATATCTGTATACACTGCATCTATTATACCTCATACCTCACATATCAGTACACTGCTGTATATACCATATATCTGTACACACTGTATCTATTATACCTCATAACTCACATATCAGTACACTGCTGCATATACTATATATCTGTACACACTGTATCTATTATACTTCGTACCTCCCATATCAGTACACTGCTGTATATACTATATATCTGTACACACTGCATCTACATATTATACCTCGTACCTCACAAGTCAGTTCACTTCTGGATATACTATATATCTGTATACACTGCATCTATTATACCTCATACCTCACATATCAGTACACTGCTGTATATACCATATATCTATATACACTGCATCTATTATACCTCATACCTCACATATCAGTACACTGCTGCATATACTATATTTCTGTACACACTGTATCTATTATACTTCGTACCTCACATATCAGTACACTGCTGTATATATTATATATCTGTGCATCTATAATACTGTGTAATATAAGCAGTGTGTGTGTATATATATATATATATATATATATATATACTGAGAGAGAGAGTAGTGTACTGATGTGAGACATAAGAGGTATAATAGATGAAGTGGGTACAGATATATAGTATAACCTGCAGTGTGCTGATATGTGAAATACCAGGTCTAATAGATGCAGTGTGTACAGATATATAGTATACATGGCAGTGTACTGATATGTGAGGTATGAGGTATAATACAGTGCTGGCCAAAAGTATTGGCACCCCTGCAATTCTGTCAGATAATACTCAATTTCTTCCAGAAAATGATTGCAATCACAAATGCTTTGGTAATAATATGTTCATTTATTTTGCTTGCAATGAAAAAACACAAAAGAGAATTAAAAAAAAGTCAAATCATTGATCATTTTACACAAAACTCCAAAAATGGTCCGGACAAAAGTATTGGCACCCTCAGCCTAATACTTGGTAGCACAACCTTTAGACAAAATAACTGCGAACAACCGCTACCGGTAACCATCAATGAGTTTCTTACAAAGCTCTGCGGGAATTTTAGACCATTCTTCTTTGGCAAATTGCTCCAGGTCCCTGAGATTTGAAGGGTGCCTTCTCCAAACTGCCATTTTGAGATCTCTCCACAGGTGTTCTATGGGATTTAGGTCTGGACTCATTGCTGGCCACTTTAGAAGTCTCCAGTGCTTTCACTCAAACCATTTTCTAGTGCTTTTTGAAGTGTGTTTTGGGTCATTGTCCTGCTGGAAGACCCATGACCTCTGAGGGAGACCCAGCTTTCTCACACTGGGCCCTACATTATGCTGAAAAATTTGTTGGTAGTCTTCAGACTTCATAATGCCATGCACAAGCAACCCCAAAACACCAGGGAACCTCTGCCATGTTTGACTGTAGGGACCGTGTTCTTTTCTTTGAAGGCCTCTTTTTTTTCCTGTAAACTCTATGTTGATGCCTTTTCCCAAAAAGCTCTACTTTTGTCTCATCTCCAGAGAACATTCTTGCAAAAAGTTTTTGGCTTTCTCAGATAAGTTTTGGCAAACTCCAGCCTGGTTTTTTTATGTCTCTGGGTCAGAAGTGGGGTCTTCCTGGGTATCCTACCATAGAGTCCCTTTTCATTCAGATGCCGACGGATAGTATGGGTTGACACTGTTGTACCCTCGGACTGCAGGGCAGCTAGAACTTGTTTCGATGTTAGTCGAGGTTCTTTAGCCACTATCCGCACAATCTTTCGTTGAAATCTCTCGTCACTTTTTCTTTTCCGTCTACATCTAGGGAGGTTAGCCACAGTGCCATGGGCTTTAAACTTCTTGATGACACTGCTCACGGTAGACACAGGAACATTCAGGTCTTTGGAGATGGACTTGTAGCCTTGAGATTGCTCATGCTTCCTCACAATTTTGCTTCTCAAGTCCTCAGACAGTTCTTTGGTCTTTCTTTTCTCCATGCTTAATGTGGTACACACAAGGACACAGGACAGAGGTTGAGTCAACTTTAATCCATTTCAACTGGCTGCAAGTGTGATTTAGTTATTGCCACCACCTGTTATGTGCCACAGGTAAGTAACAGGTGCTGTTAATTACACAAATTAGAGAAGCACCACATGATTTTTCAAAGGGTGCCAATACTTTTGTCCACCCCCCTTTTTGTGGTTTTCCATTGAAGACAAATTAAATAGAGATATTATTACCAAAGCATTTGTGATTGCAATCATTTTCTGGAAGAAATTGAGTATTATCTGACAGAATTACAGGGGTGCCAATACTTTTGGCCAGCACTGTAGATGCAGTGTGTACAGATATATAGTATACACAGCAGTGGACTGATATATGAGGTATAATAGATGCAGTATGCACAGATATATGTGGTCATTTATACATTATAGTCACTGTGTGTGAGGTACATGAGTTAGTGGTCATATTAAGAGCAGTATTTTATATGAATGAGCAATGAGTAAAAACAGGGCATGCGAGGCAAATGAAAAGTGGAGGACCTTCTCTAACCACTCCATTGCAGTCAGCATGGATCAATGCTGAGCTCATTGTTAACTTCCAATCCTTGCTGTTAGGGGTTGCAGGACCTGTGATGATGTCATCATATGCATCTCTCAAGCCTGGGAACTACACCATTCTTGGTGTAGTTCCTTTGCTAGATCCTGCAGGACCTGGTATGCTGGTGATGATATACTCACAGGTCCTGGCAGATGCACTGTTCTAACCTGGGAACTACACTATACACTGGACCTGTGATGACATCATCAAAGTTCTAGGAATTTTACACTGAAGATGGATGGGAGCTAGTACTGAAGGTAATGGGGGGGGGGGGGGGGGGCGACGACTATCCTCCACTCCCTTCCCCAGGTGCCCCATAGCAGCTGCATGGTCTGCCTATATGGTAGATACGCCACTGTCCATGGTGCATGTCATCCACTTCTACAGCCGCTATCGTCGCAATCACAGTGCGCCAGAATTTGATGTACATAGGCATGTCATGATGTGATCATGTGGATCGCCTTCAGGTATCACCAGCAATGGCAGGATAAGGGCCGAAGGCACTGAGAATATGGGCGCTTGCACACATAGTGGAGAACACAGAGAATACCAAGTAGAATAAAGCAAGGCAATAAAGCATGAAAAAGATAAAAATTGTAAGGGTTGTGAAGAGCAGTATATATTAAATAAAGCAGCACATACAAATACATTACAAACAATAGCAATGAAAAGCAGAATTATGAGTCTCATTGTGGCCACTGACTAGGTACAGTATAATACAAGCAATTTATAATCACATTAAAATGTATAGTATGACGAATGTGCAAGATATACAATACATTCAAAAAAATCTTCAGACTTAAATTTTTCATATTTTATGTTGTGGGTGGCCTTGTGCTAAAATAAATTCTGCACTAAAAGGGGGGCCCCGAGGGGGCGTCCTCAGGACTGTGATACAGATGCCTGTACTGCAGGGCAGGGGAGGGAGAGGCGTCTCCCCTGCCCATTCCTCTCATAGGCACTGGGCCTGCAGCCTATCAGAGGCCGGCTCAGGAGGCGTGATGACGTCATGCGCCGCCTGAGCCGTACAGCGCGGGACACAGGCCGGAAGAGGCCTGCATCACATCGCTGCCAGCTCCATGGAGGTAAGTATTAGGTTTTTTTTTTTTTATTATTGTTGCAATCACAGACCGGAGCTCTATTGGGGGCACTGGGGGCATTTTTACTGGCACATGGGGCACTGGAGGGCATTTCTTACTGGCACTTGGTGGTATTTCTTAATGGCACGGGAGCACTGGGGACATTTTTACGGGCACTGGGGGCATTTCTTACTGGCACATGGGGGCACTGGGGGCATTTTTACTGGAACTGGGGGGCATTTGTTACTGGCACATGGGGGCATTTCTTACTGGCACATGGGGGCACTGGGGGCATTTGTTATTGGCACTGGGGGCATTTGTTACTGGCACATGGGGGCACTGGGGGGCATTTCTTACTGGCACTGGGGGCATTTCTTAATGCACGGGAGCACTGGGGGCATTTTTACTGGCACTGGGGGCATTTTTACTGGCACATGGGGGCACTGGGGGCATTTCTTACTGGCACATGGGGACACTGGGGGCATTTCTTACTGGCACATGGGGGCACTGGGGGGCATTTCTTACTGGCACATAATGTGGGGGGCATCTCTTACTGGCACATGATTTGGGGGGCATCTATGGGGGTGGGACACTTTTTACTGGCACATGATTTTGGGGGGGAATCAATGGGGGGAACTTCTGGTGCATTGTTGGGAATTTCTTACTGGCACATAATTTGGGGGGCATCTATGTGTGGGGAGCACTTCTTACTGGCACATTTTTGGGGTGAAATTCTGGGGGAACTTCTGGCACATTGGGGCACTTCGTACTGGCACATTATTAGGGGGCACTATGGGGGCACTTCTTACTGGCACATTATTGGGGTGAAATTTTGGGGGCACTTCTGGCACATTATTGGGGGCACTATGGGGGCACTTCTTACTGGCACATTATTGGGGGGCACTATGGGGACAATTCTTACTGGCAGATTATTGGGGGCACTTCTTACTGGCACATTGGAAGCATTATTACTTCTGCGGCACAGTGGGGACATTAGTATTGTTGGGGGCACTATTACTAACAAGTGCACTCTGGCAGAGAATTATTAGTTGGGACTTTGGGAGCACTATAACTGTGGGGGGCACCCTGGCACAGTATCAGCATAGCGCAGTTATTTCTGGGGGACGTTATGTTTACATTATTACTGTCAGGGACACTATTTGCTGGGCGCAGTTATTTTAGGACACTGTGTGCCAATAATTATTGAAGGGCATCTGTGTGGTACTAGTGGCACAGTACTGGGGGTGGTAGGATGATTTGTCCAGAAGACAGGAGGATGATGGAAAAGTAGTAAACTAAGATTTTTTTTCTGTCAAACTGCAGAGATGAGAAATGGCTGAAAAATGGCGTCTGGTCTGAAAGGAGAAGATGAGGAAAGAGAAGTCTACATCAGAGGAGACATCACTGGATGTAAGAGGTAAGGGGCGCTGTATTAGGCTACATTCACACGAACATTATGTTTTGCAGTCTGCAAATTGCGGATCCGCAAAAAAAGGATGATGTTCCGTATGGCATCCGTTTTTTTTTTCAGATCCACTGTAACAATGCCTATCCTTGATATACGTAATGTTAGGAGGGAAAAGGTTAGGGTGAGAATTTGGCATGGGGGGGGTTCAATTTTTTACTTGGCCGGCAGAAAAGCTAGGTGCACCAGCGCTGAGGAGGGGGGGGGGCCCAAGCTGAACTCTTGCACCAGGGCCCATGAGCCTTTAGCTACGCCCCTGACCCTGACCAATCTCCCTGTCCTAGCCACTGAAAAAAATCTCCATGGCGTGATGCTGCCACCACCATGCCTTACTGTAGGGATAGTATTGGGCAGGTGATAAACAGTGACTGGTTGCTAGGCACGATACTTAGAATTGAAGCCAAAAAGTTCAATCTTGGTCTCATCAGAGCAAATAATCTCCTTTCTTTCTCACAGTCTGATAGTCCTTTAGGTGTTTGTTTTGCAAACTCCAGGATGGCTTTCTTCTGGGAAAGGCTTCTTTCTGGGCACTCTGCCATAAAGCCTAGATTGGTGGAATGCTGCAGTGATGGTTGACCTTTTGAAACTTTCTCCCGTAAGTACTCTTTGGATCTATGGTGCTCAGCCACAGTGAACATTGGGTTCATGGTGACCTCTCTTACTAAGGTTCTTCTCCAATTACTTAGTTTGGGGGGTGGCCAGCTCTAAGAAGAGTCCTGGTGGTTCCAAATTTATTCCATTTAAGAATTATGGAGGCCATTGTGTTCTTCAGAATTTTGAGTGCAGCAGAAGTTATTTGCACTGTTCTCCAGATCGGTGCTTCAAACACTGTTTCTGAGTTCTACCGGCAGTTATTTCCTCGACATGGCTTGTTTTTTTGCTATGCCTTGTCAGTTGAGATAGGATTGTCCTTCCAAATCATGTCCAATAATCTGACTTCAATCAAGGTGTAGAAACAAACATTTCTAAAATACTGTTTTCACATTGTCATTAAGGGGTATTGAGTGCAGAGTGATATGAATATTTGTTTTATTTTTTATTTTAGCACAAGGCCACAACATAACAAAATGTGAAAAAAACATGAAAGGATCTGAATACTTTCAGAATGCACTTAATAGGGCGCTTTTTGTTTGAAAAAAAAAAGATGCATCTGTTTTTATGAAGCCAAAGAAGCTTATGCAGCTAAATTGCTATTTTAATTATCTTCATTTTACAGTTCACAGTAACTGCTACTGATGTCTATAGTTTAATATCCATGGTTTTGCAATGTGTCTGTAAAAATGTTGTCTGCCTGTGATTTCTGGATAAATTATACATATAAAAAACAAGTTGGCAGCTCTCAATGTAATAAGCTAATGACGTCCACATATACACATGGACTGGTCAACTTCTGATTTTTAGGCCGGTTTCTGTTCAAGAAGATAATGGTAGTATGTAATTTATTACAAACAGCATTTCTATACTGGTCTTCAGATTCCCCTGTGCCATCAGAGGATGCTCTCGATTTATGATGAGGCACAGGCCTCATCAAAAATTAAGCACATCTTGTGGTCTGGCAGTCTGTCCAAGGTTTGCAACTTTTTTCAATCCCTCATTGTCTCCCAACATGTTCTAAACTAGAGCAGATAAATTTGGTTGTAATGTGTGAAACACTAAAGATGAGAATACAGTGAGGTTCATTCATTTAATCAAAAGCTCTATAGAGATTTTATAAATGTTGTCGTATTGATTTCATCACCATTTTAACAGATTTACCTTACGAAGAACAGATTAAAGCACAGCACGTTTGTTATTCTTCCTGATTTAAGTCTTGATTGCCACAAGTACTTAAGCCGGTGAAGCAAGATGATATTGGTATTTGCGGAATGTACATGTTTTTGCATCTGAGACAGGGAGTGGCTTCCTGGTCAGATTTAAAACACCCAGGTAATTTACTTCTTTACTACTGAGACATATTAGCAAATGTTTCAGTATAGGGAAATATTATTGTACCTTGAACAGCAAGAATGCAAGAATGAGTTTATTTAGGAAGGAGCTTACCATTTTGGAGTGTTTCACAATCTTTGGATCTTTTCAATACTAATAATTGGGCACAGTGTTTGTCACCATGATGATGAGGACCTGTGGAAAATTATGCAAACCATGTACTGGTATAATACATTTAATCATAATGGGATAATAATGAAAGGGTTTGTGCTACGTGGCATCCGTCTGAGGCACTTAAGGTATATGTTTTTTGTATACATTAAATGTAAGACAGAAACTTGATGTGAACTCAATCACTGGGGCAAATAAAGGTGAAATCTGAATAAGATTTCATTTTTTGTGACGTCCCCCACAGTCAAAAAACCACAGTGATGCCAACCAGGAAGAATTTTGCATTAATTTGAGGTTATGAGGAAAGGGGTGTGTTTGGCAGGCATTGGGAGACAAAGTATTTAATAGGCTATATTTAGAGCTGAGTGCCTAAATAACTCTAAGGGTACCGTCTGTATATATAGTAGATGGAGAACTAGCACAAGGGATACCCCAGAGACCCACCCAAGACAGGGGTGTTATAGATGCCTTCTCATTCTCTTATCTCTGAGTTCGAAAACATGGGTCAACTAATTGGAGCCAGCGCTTTAGCTGGATGGCATTGTAAAAGGTTTGCAGATCGGGTAAGCCGTAGCCACCAAAGGGGTGTTTAAGTATTCAGGCCCCTTTACAATGTTCGATAGAGCAGATGATTGTCAGGAATAAAGTGATTTTACATGCAGCTATTTCCTCCATAGTATGGAGGGAGTGACCTCTAATGCTATTGCCTCTTACAGCATCATTGTTTGCCAACAGCAGAAGCTGTTGAGGCTGTATAATCTACTTCCGGCAAAAGATGATTAAGATGACCACACAAACTATCATATTAGCCAATGAGAAAGCGTTTCACTCGTTCATTGGGTAATCATCAACACGTTTACATAGGGAGATCATTGCTAATGTTCGGCCAGTGTAAAGGGGTCTTTAGTCTACAATAGGCCAGTCTTGGAAGAATATATATGAAGGTACCTTTCCACGAGGTGATGATCGGTACAACTGAGTCATGAACGAAAAGAGATTGAATACAGCATCCATAATGCGGTGTAGAAAATGTGGTTCCTTTAATCCATAATTCCACCCTGGTACATGCTACGTTTCGGCTGCACCTCAGCCTTTTTCAAGCATGTTTGTTTTGAGTCATGAATGAGTCGTTTCTTGCTGTTGTGAACGTTTCAACAATGACCCTTTTAGAAGCGCCGATTATTGTTCACATAATCGCATATTCCATCGTTTGTAAAGCAGACTGTTCCATTTACACAAAGAGAAATTTGAGTGGCGTGCAGAGAACAATTTCTGTTTACACATATGAAATCGTTAACATCCAACGATGAACGATCAAACCAACAAGAAATCTACCGATTTTTGATTGTCGCTTTCATTCATTGCTTTTACACTGCTTGATAATAGTGCATGATAATTTACACGATAATCAGCTCATGTAAAGGTATCTTAAGGAGCATTTCCTCTACCATTTGTATTAAATAAAGAAGTGCTGTAGTATAAAAGTATTTAGGAGATTCCATGACACAGAGAATCCAATAGTTGTTTTTTTTTTATCTAACAAAGAGAGGTAATTGACCTTGTACAAAAGAGATGGATGATTAGGAATCTTCACTCCCAAATATGTAATTTGAGTCTGTTGCCATTTGAAAGGAATGACTCATCTAAGAGGCGCAATCAGTCTTGGGGGTGTCAAACTATTGACAATTTCTGACTTTGTTTAATTGATTTTGAAATTCAATAGGGTACTAAATTTCTCAAATAGTTCCATGACATTAGAAATGGTTTCAGTTGAGTTCGATATCAACAGTAATAAGTCAGCTGCAAATGCTGCACAGGTATGAATGGTCTTACCCACCCTCAGACCACAAATACTCAGGTGTTCTCTGATAGCCTGCAAGAGGGTCTCCATGGTCAGAATGAAGAGATAATGTGACAATGGACAACCCTGTCTGGTGCCATTTTAAATAAGGAAGGCACCAGACAGAGAGATATACTGGTACGATTTCAAATAAGGAAGGCACCAGACAGGAAGATGTAGTGAATCTAGAAAGGATGATACTCGGGAGTCAAAGTGAGGGTCCATCTGCAGAGAGGAACTATCCAGATCATATTAAGAACAATAGAATTCTCTAAACTCTTCAAACAGGACATTAATCGATTGCTTTTATACCCATGAGCAAAGTACATAAATTAGGATATTGATATGCCTTAGCCGACTGAACATTGGGATGGATTAACAGTTGATGTGTGAGGTCTAGGAGCTCCTGCTGGACTGAAAGATCATGAGTGTTTATGGATGGATTCTAGGGCCAAGATCTGTGATAGTAAGGAGTTCAATTTCTTGTGATGCTCCTTTTTAGCAGACTCCAGAGCAATTAACCCAATGATCCGCATCTGATCACTGCATTAAATTTTGTCACACGGTTGCACCATGCGCAGTAACAAAGGCCTGAATCGACTTTAATGCCTCCACCCTGTGTCCAATAGGGCGTACCTCTGCTTTGAAGAACATCAGCTCCTTCATCCCCAGGGCCAGAGCTTGTTAAATGGTAGGCTTGATGAAGGATTTCGAGCTGTGTTATGGTCACAGGTGGAAGCCACCTAGTTGTAAAGGATGCCCACTCCTTTCACAGACCTATTGAGCAACGGTCTGGGGGAAGCCACTGTGATAGATTGTGACAGTCAGAGCCAATACCACTCTTATCCTTCAGCTCCTCAGGGGGCCACTGCACTGCCACCTGCCTCTCATCTCCAACTCCTTGGATCCAATTCTGTCTTCATTTACCAGTCCAACAGGGCAGAGATATATATAAAAATAATATAAAAAATTAGCCAAACCTGCAATATCCCTCTAATAGTTCCCCAGTTCACCAAAATGTGGTAGTAGTTTGGTCCAATGCAGAAAGTGAGATGCTTTCTAAACCTTTGTGTTTCTTACCGTGTCCTTTCCAAAGGAGATGTAGTTGCAGACATAGAAGGTGATAACAGAGGTTTAATATCACAGGATGGCATTTTTTGAATGACAATGGTATGGCGATTTTGTATCCAGTCTACAGGATGCTATTAAGAAGGCCCTCTTTTATGTCAGGTGGGGTTTGGATTGCAGTGTAGGTTTAAACCATGCTCCAGGAGAACATCTAGCACTGGCTCAGTGATAGAAAACAGAGGGTGGTTATTAATGGTACATACTCGGATTGGGTCACTGTCACTAGTGGGGTACCACAGGGGTCAGTATTGGGCCCTATTCTCTTCAATATATTTATTAATGATATTGTAGAAGGTTTGCATAGTAAAATATCAATTTTTGCAGATGACACTAAACTGTGTAAAGTAATTAACACAGAAGAGGACAGTACACTGCTACAGATAGATCTGGATAGACTGGAGGCTTGGGCAGAGAAGTGGCAGATGAGGTTTAACACTGACAAATGTAAGGTTATGCATATGGGAAGGAATAATGCAAGTCACCAGTACATACTAAATGGTAAAACATTGGGTAACTCTAACATGGAAAAGGACCTAGGAATTTTAGTGAACAGCAAACTAAGCTGTAAAAACCAGTGTCAGACAGCTGCTGCCAAGGCCAATAAGATAATGGGTTGCATCAAAAGAGGCATAGATGCCCGTGATGAGAACACAGTCCTGCCACTTTACAAATCACTAGTCAGACCACACATGGAGTACTGTGTACAGTTCTGGGCTCCTGTGAACAAGGCAGACATAGCAGAGCTGGAGAGGGTTCAGAGGAGGGCAACTAAAGTCATAGCTGGAATGGGTGGACTACAGTACCCAGAAAGATTATCAAAATTAGGGTTATTCACTTTAGAAAAAAGACGACTGAGGGGAAATCTAATAACTATGTATAAATATATCGGGTCAGTACAGAGATCTCTCCCATGATCTCTTTATCCCAAGGACAGTGACCATGACGAGGGGACATCCTCTGCGTCTGGAGGAAAGAAGGTTTGTTCACAAAAATAGAAGAGGATTCTTTATGGTAAGAGCAGTGAGACTATGGAACTCTCTTCCTGAGGAGGTGGTGATGGTGAGTTCACTAAAAGAGTTCAAGAGGGGCCTGGGTGTATTTCTGGAGGGTAATAATATTACAAGTTATAGTTACTAAATATGGGTTGTTGTTGATCCAGGGAGTAGTTCTGATTGCCTGATTGGAGTCGGGAAGGAATTTTTTCCCCTAAAGTGAGGAAAATTGGCTTCAACCTCACAGGGGTTTTTTTGCCTTCCTCTGGATCAACTTGTAGGAAAACAGGCTGAACTGGATGGACAGATGTCTTTTTTTCGGCCTTATAAACTATGTTACTATGTTACTATGTTACTATGTTACATGCTCATTACAGTTGCAATGGCATACCAATCAAAGATATTTGTCTTATATATTTACAAATACATTGGTGTCTGTATTTAAGTTTATATCATAAAGAAGGTTTCCTGATTGATATGGAATAGAAGTCTACAGAACAGCTTTTCCATCTACACTTCTTATTTTGTACATATTTCTAGGATGTTATTGCCCTTTTTAGGGAAGAAGTAATACAAGAAAAAGGAAAGAGCCTCTAACGTCAGTAGTAAGTTACATTTGATGCAGATTACAAATGAGTGTTAGAAATTGCTACAAAAATGTAATTTTAGATCCCTACCCACATAATATACAAACTGAACTATGATAATTCTGCTTATGTCTATTGCAGACAATTTTTGCTAGCATAGTATAAAACATGTTCAGATAACACTTTTCCATCTGTCTGTATATGACTCAAGCGTAAGAATTGCATTCATTATTGAAATCAATTATAAACGTGTACAAGCTGAAAGCTGAAGCAAAAATTCTGTGTAGCCTAAGAAACCTTTCTTTGGTCACATTAGAGATGCATATACTTTGTCACAAACCATTAGGTGTTTAAATGGTTTCTCAACCAACAATTCATGTTTGTCTATAAAACATATGGCAAAGAACTTTTTTCTTAGATTGCTGTATTTTCCATACAGACCATAAAAGATGAATAAACAGGTATCAGTTGTATACTACATATATCCTATTTGATACTAATCCGAAAGCCAGTTTAAATACAAAGTCAACTGTTGGCTCCCGAAAAATAACATCTAAGTACAGATGCGCAAACCTTTTGTGATTCGGTTCGTTTAAGGTTCACCGAATGTTTGAAAAAGTTTGGTTTGGACCCAAATCAATTCTAACTGAACCAAAGTTACTCTAATTGCCCTGAAAATTGGTGTATAAAACCCTCTAGACATAGGTAATCAATGTACACAAGCTGCACAACCCCTTTAATTTTTTACCCCTCAGCTGGGAATTACAGACAAGTTTGCAAGAACCTTATTGCCAGCCTTAAATTCAGCAGAGATACTTTGTAGAGATAGAGGAAAGGAGTACTACAACTGCCCATCCTTGCTTATATCCATACATTGCTATCAGGGGAGAATATGCATGAATTGTTTGCAACTGTGCTATATACAGTTGGATGTACTACAACTCCTTTTCTGCACTTTAGAAAAGAGAGACAACTATTTTCTACAGCTGGCCTGGTTACAGACTCCAGCATCATTCACCAGCAACAGAAGCTACCGTGTTTCCCCGAAAATAAGACCTATCCCTAAAATAAGCCCTAGTGCTATTTTGCCTTGTTTTTGGAGTAGGCTTAAAATATAAGCCCTACTCCAAAAATAAGCCCTATCTACGTTACTGTATAAAGTGAATACAAGTGAGCGCTTCCATTATGGAAGCGCTCACTTGTATATTTTCGCTTCCGGCACCCTATCAGACCTCAGATCAGCCCACCCTGCCCCATAGTAATAAAATAAAAAACTCCTCTTACCTGTCCTGTGCCGCGGCTCCGCTCCGGGTCCAGGGGGCACAACGGTAGCAGGTAGAGCACATAAAAAATTTAGCGTGGCCCTGTATGTGGACATTGAGGGCTTGTGCATGTAGGTGGGCTGAACTTTTTTTCTGCTTGCGCTCCAACGTCTGCTGTAATGACAGCTGAACGTTGCGCAGGGACACATTGGTGGACAGTGTGGAGGATCATGGAGGCGAAGGGGTGGTTTTCCGGCGGGAGGCGCTCGTGCCGGTGTCCTGGGCTGGGGTTTGACTCGCAGAGGCAGTAAGTGACACAGGGGAAGGAGCAGTGGTGGGACCCGCATGAGGGGAACGGACGGCCTTGGTTCCATAGTGTTTAGCACTCGTATACCTGCGCATGCTGTTGGTGGTTAGGCTGGTAGTGGTGGAACCCCCACTTAAAAATTTGGCATCAACTGGTATGGCTGTCAACATTGAGCTTGAACTAGTGGCGCATGTGTGGTATTGATTCTTCTCAGTTTAAAATCGTATACGTCCCCTATCTTGGGACCATATATTTCATGGATTTTTCGAACACGGAAAAGGAAAAAGAGCTTGCTCTGGCCAGGGGAGTGTCTTTTCTACTGCAGCTAAGGGGACGTGCCCATGCTCTGCCTTGGTCAGGAGCCAATTAAAAGAAGAACCAAAAAAAATCTGTTCTTCTTATCAGTTCAAAATCTAATACGTCCCCTATCCGGGTAAATTGTTTGGAGAGAGAGCCTGTAGGTGGGGGGCAGGCTGGGGGGAAGGAGGTTGAGCTGGAAGAGCCAGAGGAGTGCCCCCTTGGCTAGTGTGTGTGGTGGTGACAACAGCCGGATGGAGTTCGAATGACGACGCAGGACCCCAACTTAAAAATTTTGCATCAACCAGTACGGTTGTCAACTCTGAAATTTGTCAAGTGGGGCGTGCATGCATTCTTCTCAGTTTAATACCATATACGGCACCTATCCGGAAAAATAGTTTGGAGAGAGAGAAAGAGAGGAAAAAGACGTATTTTTAAAAGTGACGTTCAGTATAGATCAGTTAAAGAGAAAGAAAGGATTTTATGAAATTGATTTGTATCACTGAGAGCAAAAGAACATATTTTTTTACGTGACGTGCAGTATCGATCACTTGGAGAGAAAAAGGGGAATGGGCTTCTATAGTGCAAACCACTATGGCGGTGACCACAGAGTGAGAAAGTGACACTGAGGGAGCAGGCGAAGCACATCAAAATTTATTATGGCCCTGTATGGCGGCGGTGACAAAAAAATGAGCGAGTGACACTGAGGGAGCCCAGAGGAGAAAACAGGAAGAAATCAGCTGTCATCATGGCTTCACTCACTCCTCCCTATGTGTCTTTCAGACAGGCGCGCTTTGGCACCAGGACGTCACGTATGTGGGAGGAAAGGGGTGTGTCCAGAAGTTGGTGGAGCTATGCAGATAGGTAGGTCAAAGAAGAGCATGATGGTGGGGACGGCCTGTCTCTCCAGTCGTCGGCGAGAGAGATACAGCAGGAGTGCTCCTGAATTGTGGCCGGGGCCTGGAGGCTGTTTCCTTGAGAAATGCTCAGGGTGGCCGAACGCCGGGCTCGACGGCGGACCCTTTTCGGGTTATCAATTGTCGAAATGTTGGCTTACATCAAGTTTAGTATCTGTTCTTATCAGTTGCTGTGGCTGTTGGTGGTAAAGTGGTGAGCATAGCTGCTTCCCAAGCAGTTGACCAGGGTTCGATTCCTGTCTATCGCATTATGTGGCCCTGCGGAAAAATTGATTGGAGAGAGGGACAGTATGTGGTCCTCCGGAAAAATTATTTGGAGAGAGAGAAAGAAAGAGAGAAAAAAGACGTATTTTTAAAAGTGACGTTCAGTATAGATCAGTTAAAGAGAAAGAAAGGATTTTATGAAATGGATTTGTATTACTGAGAGCAAAAGAACGTATTTTTTTACGTGACGTGCAGTATAGATCACTTGGAGATAAAAAGGGGAATGTGCAGACTTGGGCTGCTATAGTGCAAACCACTATGGTGGTGACAACAGAGTGAACAAGTGACACTGCGGGAGCAGGCGAACCACATAAACATTTTTCGTGGCCCTGTATGGCGGCGGTGACAGCAGAGTGACTGAGTTAGTATGCGGTAGCTGGTGAAGCACCCAAAAATTTAGCCTGACACAGCATGGCGGTTACACCACCAATGACTTTGTCCGACTGAGAATGCAGTGAAATGGCTTTTTTTGAGCCTCCAAAAATTTTTTTCTTTTCGGAGTACATAAAGTTGACCCTCAGCACAAAATTTTTTTCTTAAATGTCGGTACTTGCGCCTCCTGAAAAATTGTTTTGAACTGTCTGTTTGACACTCCTGTTTTGGGTCAGCGTTAGGCAAAGACGACAAGGAGGAGGAGGAGTAGGAGGAGTAGAGAAGAGGAATCGGATACATAGTAACATAGTTTATAAGGCCGACAAAAAGACATCTGTCCATCCAGTTCGACCTGTTTTCCTACAAGTTGATCCAGAGGAAGGCAAAAAAACCCTGTGCGGTAGAAGCCAATTTTCCTCACTTTAGGGGAAAAAATTCCTTCCCGACTCCAATCAGGCATAAGTAATAAGTAATGTTAATCTTTAGCTGCTTTCCCCCCGAGGAGATTTGAATTCCGGTGAAATCCAGGCTTTGTTCATTTTAATAAGCGTCAGCCTGTCAGCTGACAGGCGTGTACACTTATCGGTGATGATGCCACCAGCTGCACTGAATACCCACTCTGACAACACGCTAGCAGCAGGGCAGGCCAGCACCTTCAAGGCGTACAGCGCCAGTTCAGGCCACGTGTCCAGCTTTGAAACTCAGTAGTTGTATGGAGCAGAGTGATCGGTCCGGACGTTGGTATGGTCAGCTAGGTACTCCCTCACCATCTTTCTGTAAAGCTCACCCCTTCTTTGCCGAGACTGGGAACAGGTGACAGTGTCTTGCTGGGGTGACATAAAACTGGCAAAGGCCTTGGAGAGCATTCCCCTGCCAGTGCTGGACAAGCTGCCTGCTCGCCTACTCTCCCCCGCTACTTGGCCCACAGAAGCACGCCCTCTGCCGCTAGCGGTGTCAGATGGGAAGGATTGTTTCAGCTTGTGCACCAGGGCCTGTTGATATTGATTCACTCTCATACTCCTTTCCTCTACAGGGATGAGAGTGGAAAGGTTCTGCTTGTACCGTGGGTCCAGGAGAGTGAACACCCAGTAATCGGTGCCAGAGTCCCAACACGCAAGAATTCTCTCTCCTCACTGGCCTGACTCTCCATTTCCTCCTCCTCCTCCTCTTCAGCCCATACACGCCCAAGTATTAAGAAGGACTGAGCATTGGTACCCTCTTCTGTCTCGCCGACATTCTCCTCCTCTTCCTCCTCATCCTCATCCCCCTCCTCGGATACGCGCTGAGAAACAGACCGGAGGGTGCTCTGGTTATCAAGCGACGTATCTTCCTCCACCGTCTCTTGTGACAAGCGCAAAGCTTCCGACTTCATGCTGAGCAGTGAATTTTTCAACAGACAAAGCAGCGGGATGGTGAGGCTGATAATGGCGGCATCGCCACTGACCATCTGTGTTGACTCCTCAAAGTTGGTCAACACCTGGCAGATATAAGACATCCACGTCCACTCCTCATTGTAGACTTGAGGAAGCTGACTGACCTGACTACCAGTTCTGGTGGAAATTGACATCTGGCAGTCTACAATCACTCTGCGCTGCTGGTAAACTCTGGATAACATGTTTAATGTCGAATTCCATCTTGTGGGCATGTCGCACAACAGTCGGTGAGCGGGCAGTTGTAGGCGGCGCTGCGCTGCCCTGAGAGTGGCAGCATCTGTGGTCGACTTGTGGAAATGCGCACAGAGGTGAGCAAATCAGACAGATTGGGGTATGTCTTGAGGAACCGCTGAACTATGAGATTGAACACGTGGGCCAGGCATGGCACATGTGTGAGTCTGCCGAGTTGCAGAGCCGCCATCAGGTTACGCCCGTTGTCACACACAACCATGCCTGGCTTGAGGTTCAGCGGTGCCAGCCACAGATCGGTCTGCGCCGTGATGCCCTGTAATGGTTCTTGGGTGGTGTGCCTTTTGTCACCTAAGCTCAGCAGTTTGAGCACCGCCTGCTGGCGCTTACCCACGGCACTGCTGCTGCGCCTAGAGCTACCGACTGAAGGCGGCGTGCCCACGGATGGTAATTCAGAGGAGGAGGTGGAGGAGGGGTCGGAGGAGGAGGCATAGTACGTCTGAGAGACCGTGACCGAGGTAGGCACCGCAATCCTCGGTGTGGGCAGTACATGAGCGGCCCCAGGGTCAGACTTGGTCCCAGCCTCCACCAAGTTAACCCAATGTGCCGTCAGTGATATATAGCGTCCCTGCCCGGCAGCACTTGTCCACGTGTCCGTGGTTAGGTGGACCTTCTCAGAAACAGCATTGGTCAGGGCACGGATGATGTTCTGTGACACGTGCTGGTGTAGGGCTGGGACGGCACATCAGGAAAAATAGTGGCGGCTGGGGACCGAATACCGAGGGGCAGCCACCACCATGAGGTTGTGAAAGGCCTCGGTCTCTACTAGCCTATAGGGCAGCATCTCCAGGCTCAGCAATTTGGAGATGTGGACATTGAGGGCTTGGGCATGTGGGTGGGTGGAACTGTATTTCCTCTTGCGCTCCAGCGTCTTCTGTAAAGACAGCTGAACGCTGTGCAGGGACACATTGGTGGACGCTGTGGAGGATCGTGGAGGCGAAGGTGTGGTTTTCCGGTGGGAGGCGCTAGTGCCGAGGTCCTGGGCAGGGGGTTGACTAGCAGAGGCAGCGAGTGGCACAGGGGAAGGAGCAGTGGTGGGACCCGCAGGAGGTGAACGGCCTTGATTCCATTGAGTGGGGTGTTTAGCACTCATATGCCTGTGCATGCTGGTGGTGGTTAGGCTAGTAGTGGTGGCACCCCTGCTGATCCTGGTGTGGCACAGGTTGCACACCACAGTCCATCGGTCATCCTCAATTTCTGTAAAGAACCTCCAGACTTGCGAACATCTAGGCCTCGCCACGGGAGCTTCACTATGCTGATGCACCAGCTCTGGCCCTGCTTCTCCCGCTGGCCACACCACTGCCTCTTCCAACCTGTTCTGGTGCAGCACTCGCCTCCGCCTCAGAAGCACTGTCTTCACTCGGCTTATCAACCCAGCTTGGGTCAGTCACCTCGTCATCCTCCGATTCCTCAGTCTGCTCCCCCCTCGGACTTCCTGCCCTGACAACAACTTCACCACTGTCTAACAACCGTGTCTCCTCATCGTCCGACACCTCTTTACACACTTCTTCCACTAAGTCAACAATGTCATCACCCACAGACTGCGACAGTTGGAAAACTTGGGCATCGGGAAAGAGGTCAGCAGCAACCTGAGAAGTGGTTTGTGACTCTGGGAAGGGTCCAGAAAACAGTTCCTGTACTGAAACCCACAAACTTGTTCAATCTGAACAAGTTAATATATAGGTGGATAAGTTAGAGCAAAATTACGTATTTTATTACGTACCGTGCAGTATGGAGCAATTACACTGAAACTATTAGATTAGGCAGACTTGGTCTGCTTAAGTGCAACCCAGACAAATGTCGCACAGAGATTTTTCTAATGTAGCTGTATCAGTGAGAGCAAAAGACCATATTTGATTACGTGACGTACAGTATGGGTCACCTGGACAGAATATACGGATTGTGGTTTGTTGTGACTGGCCAACTGAACTGTGACACACAGAATGGTTCCACACAGCTGTATGAAATGGATTTGTATCACTGAGATTAAAAAAAAAAAATTTTTTTTTTTTATTTTTTTTACGTGACGTGCAGAATATATCAGAGAGCAAACTCAGCCCCTGCTGACTGTGGCTATTTTCACTGCAACCCAGAAAAATGTCGCACTCAGATTTTTCTAATGTAGCTGTATCAGTGAGAGCAAAAGACTGTATTTGATTACGTGACGTACAGTATGGGTCACCTGGACAGAAAATACGGATTGTGGTTTGTGGTAACTTGCCAGCTGAACTGTAACACACAGAATGGTTCCACACAGCTGTATGAAATGGATTTGTATCTCTGAGAGCAAACAAAAGGATTTTGTACTGTGACTTCCACTGTCTATCAGTTAGACAGAAAACAATCTTCTGCAGACTGTGCCTATTTCAATGAAACACAAAAAAATTATCCCACTTAGCTGTTTGAAATGGATGTGTGTCACTGAGAGCCAAAAAATAAACTTTTTCCAGTCTCCCTGCAAAATGCTGCAAATATGGCGGTAGCTGCACTACTAGTGCCAGCAAGCCCAGCCACAAGCAGATAAAAAAAAAAGGGTCTTGTAGCCCTAACAAGGGCTGTTGGGTTCTTTTAGAATCACTCCTGCCTAACACAAATCTAGTAGAACACCCTAACACTCTCCCTGTATCACACTGCAGATCTGTCCCTAATGGCATCCAGGCAGTGACTGAGCCGAGCACCGCGGGCAGTCACTAGTATATTCCAGGGTCACCTGATCAGGTCAGCCAACTCCTGCTATCGACATGTAAGGGCCCCACGTGATGCTGGATGTACCGCAGTATCCTGGCTTGTGATTGGCTGAGTTTATAGCCACCAAAAATTCAAAAGGCGGGAGATGCCATTTCCTCGAGCATGGCGAGATACTCGTCCGAGTAGCGAGCACTTACGAGTACCCTAATACTCAAACGAGTATCAAGCTCGGACGAGTATGTTCGCTCATCTCTAGCAGTTAACCTTTCTTAGATAGCTTTTGGTAGGTACTTATCACTGCATACGAAGAACACCCGAGGACTAAGACCTGCTTTTTTCAAGAAGGTTTTACCCAGTTGTTTATACATCACTTCGTCAGTGTTCAAAGTTACTCTGAACCTTAGGCCCCATTCACACGACCATATTATTGCGGATCCGCATTATTGCGGATTCGCAATAATACGGGGGCCGCCCATGCGGCGGCTCCCTGCTCCATAGAGGTGAATGGGGCCGCATCTATTCCGCAATATTGGTTTAAGGTCGTGTGAATGGGGCCTTACATTTACTAATTTTTCCACTTTACATCACATCAGTTTCAAGAACTGGAATGCTGCCTAACATATCCTGCCCCTGGACAGATGCCATTGTCACAAGATAACCAATTTTTTTTTTTTACCTTGATCAGTGTATATGCTAAAAAGTCTTAATATGCATAGGTTTATTATGTATTATGATGACTGTGCACACTGTATCCATAGAATGCATCTTTGTAAGATAGAAAGAGGCTTATATCTAATAATAAATGACCCCCTAAGTGCCTACAGCCTTCTCATTGAATCTGGGTGGCATCCACAGAACTACAAGCCCAGGGAGAGCAAACTGTGCCAGCAGTGTGACCAGTAGGCCATGGAGAAAAAGGTCCACTTCCTGATGTAGTGCCCCAGATACTCAGCAGTGAGGGACACTCACCTCAGCAAACTGTCTGATCTCTTCCCAGAAAAACTATCCTTATTGCTGGGGGAAGAGGAAAACACAGCAGCCATGGCAACACAATGAGGGTTATTAACAGAAATACGTCTAAATTAGGTGTATTTTTGGGCCTATATTAGGTTCTTTGCACTGTAATCTGCGACTTTTCCCCGCTCATGCCAGGTCTACAAAGTGGGTGTGGCAAAGGGGACAGGCCACCAGGTCCGTCTCAGTCATAATTTTCTACACCTGTTTTAGGCGTAGAAAATGGTCTAAATCTACACTGGCAAGGAAGCTGGCACAGATTTAGAAGCAGTGGTGGATCCACCAAAGTTATATAGAGGTCGTCACCTCTACATTACTTCGACAGATCCACCACCAACACACAGGGCCGTATTAAGACTGGAGTCCAAAACGCCATTCTTAATAAATGACCCCTAATATGCCATAGACTGAACGGAGCATGATATGCCATGGACTTCTCTACTACCACCCTGGATGTGTCCAGGGGTGGGATTCAAATTTTTAACAACAGGTTCCCTCTTCAACAGCAGACACTTGGCATCATGACACAAAGTTACATATACATACACCATATATAAGCAACACAAATAAATATTCAATATACATGGTAGGGGTTGTTCACATATCAGTTATTTGATCAGTTATTTCCATCAGTTATTGTCAGCCAAAACCAGGAGTGGACACTAAACAGAGATCAGGTATAATGAAAAGATCTGCACCTGTTTGGTGTTTTTGACCCACACCTGGTTTTGGCTCACAATAACTGATGGCAATAACTGATCAAATAACTGATGTGTGAACAACCCCGTACACATACATAAATACAACATATATACACTACACACATACCACCCAACTTTTATAAAGCCTAAGCATTGGATCTGTAATTTTAACAACCGGATTTGGAGAACCGGAGGGAACTGGCTGAATCCCGTGCCTGGATGTGTCCCTATCCCCATTCCCCAACCCCATAAGGATAAAATAAAAAACTCTCTCGCCTCTCCTGCGCCACG
This sequence comes from Rhinella marina, assembly GCA_900303285.1. Lineage (NCBI taxonomy): Eukaryota > Metazoa > Chordata > Amphibia > Anura > Bufonidae > Rhinella > Rhinella marina. The sequence continues at coordinate 131,359 of ONZH01017280.1, read as the reverse complement.
GCTCCACTCCGGGTCTTCTCTTGCCGGCGCTGCACAGTCACCTGACTGCATACAGCATCAGGTCATAATGCGAGCACTACATCTTGACGCTGTACACAGTCAGGACAGTGCAGCGCCGGCAAGAGAAGACAGAGGAGCGCCAGACCCAGACCGGAGCTGCAACGCAGGAGGGTATGTTTCCCCATTCCCGCCTATTACATACTAGTGAGCGCTTCCATAATGGAAGCGCTCACTAGTATTCGCTTTATAAGACACACTGCAATTTTCCCCCTACTTTTGGGGGGGGAAAAGTGCGTCTTATAAAGCGAAAATACAGAAGCTTTCAGAAAATGGAGGCACAAAAACATGATTTGTGTTTTCAAAAATGCTTTGTTATGTAAAACTAAAACAAAACAAAAAAAACACATATTAGGTATCGTGTCCGTAACAACTGGGTCTATAAAAATTTCACATGATCTACCACGTCAGGTGAACACTGTTAAGAATAAAAAAAATAATCCAAAATGGTAATTTTTTTGTCACCTTGCCCCAAAGACATGTATATTGAATGATCAAAAAATTATATGTACCCAAAAATGGTACCAATAAAAACATCAGCTCTTCCTGCAGAAAAAGAGCCTCTACACACAATGATCAGCAGAAAAAAAAGTAAATATGGCTTTTAGAAAATGGAGACACAAAAAAGCATGATTTTTTTTCAAAAATGCTTTCATTGTATAAAACTAAAATTAATAAAAAAATTAACATATTAGGTATTGCTGTGTCCGTAATGACCAGCTCTATAAAAATATCACATGATCTACCCACTCAAGTGAACACTGTTAAAAAAATAAAAACTGTGACAAAATGGCGATTTTTTGGTCACCTTGTCCCAAAAAAAGAATAAAAATACCAGCTCTTCCTGCAAAAAACAAGCCCCTACACATGACGATCGGCAGAAAAATAACAGAAATATAGCTATCAGAAAATGGAGACACAAAAACATGATTTGTGTTTTTAAAAAAATGCTTTGTAACGTAAAACTGAAACTATGAAAATACACATATTTGGTATTGTCACGTACGTATCAACCTGTTCTATAAAAAAAAAATACACATGATCTATCCTGTCCGGAGAACTCAGTAAAAAAAATTATTAAAAAAAACTGCTGCAACAGCCATTTTGTGGTTACCTTGCCTCACAAAAAGTGTAATATCGAGAGATCAATACCGGAATAAAACGCTTCAGTTTTGTCCCCATTCATTGTCAATGGGGACAAAACTGAACTGAAGACAACAGAATGCTCCTGAAAGCATTCCGTTCCGTCTTCAGGCATCTGCACCAAGACGGATCCGGAATGACCCTCAATGCAAGTCAATGGGGGTGGACCCGTCTGGTGTGACCACAATGGTAACCGGATCCGCCCTCCATTGACTTTCAGTGGAGTTCATGACGGATCCGGCTACACATACACACATACAGACATAGACATACACATAAACATAAACATACACAGACATATACACATACAAATACACATACATACTTACATGCATCCCGGCAGGTCTTCAGAGCGTCGGAGGGACAGGACGGCGCGTACAGGTGACGATTCCACCAGGCGCCCAGCAGAGGGAGCTGTGGGGAATCGTCACCTGTGCGAGCCGTCCTGTCCCTCCGACGCTCTGAAGACCTGCCGGGAGCATGTAAGTATGTATGTGTATTTGTCTGTGTATATGTGTGTGTATGTTTATGTTTATGTATGTACTGTGTGACATGTGTGGGGCCGGAGCGCGGTTCCGGCTCCACACATGTCACTGCGGCAGGCCTGACCCGGCAGCACCCTTCACCTGCCGGATCAGGCCTGCCGCTAGTGTGAAAGTAGCCATACCAGACCTATTACGACATAATGTAAAAGAGATTTGCAAAATGTGGCTTGGTCCTTATGGTGAAAACTTGCTTGGTCTTGAAGGAGTTAATAAAGTACACCACATTTTTCTCTGGGCCAGGCCAGTATAGGGCAGCAAACTGCATTGTTACATTTCCATCTTTTGGTATCATTCTTAATCTATTTTGGATTTTGCACTTCAGGGTAGGAATGAGTCAGCAGAGTTTTAATTTGTTGCTTTAACAGCTTTTTCTATCATATCAATCTGTTCCATAATTCTGCATCTGAATTCTTCTGTTTCTTTTTCACAAAAGTAGGACAGGAGCTGTCACAGTTTCCATGACGTAAAATAATGCTCTATATAACTCGTATTTCAGAATAAACTTCACAAACCTCCTCCAGGCCAAATGTATTTTGAAAACTTGTTAATAGTCTGATTATCTGTTCAGTTCAGGAAAATATCAGAAAAATTGTGAGATCAAATATTACTCTAAAGGCCATATAAATTTTTGTATCTGAAGGCCAGAGGTGTAGGCTATAGAATCTGGGCAGTGCAACATCTATACCAGGCCCCAACCTACCATGCGCCATTTAGAGTAGTAGTGTAGTATCCCAGACTTGGGGGTACTACACGTTGTTTATTGTTGTATTATGTATTTTATTGTTTTCTCCTGCTCCCTGCCACAAGGGGTGTTCCAGAGAGGAGTGGAAGCTCCTTGCAGTGCTCTTGCTCCTGATTCATGATTCTTCAGGGAGAAATACCAAAATTGCTCTTAAGTAAAGCCTTAAGATTCCAGACAGCAGAGTGAACCGATACCTATGTGTCTACAGACACTGCTGTAAGGTGAGGGACTACAGCTAAACCACCCATCACCAAATGACCACTAGGCCAGTATCACCTAAGTGCTGAAATTGCCACTAACCAACCTGCCTCCAACCGAACTGCACTTAAAACCTGCTGCTACTGTATGTATTTGAAGTTCTACATTGCACTTAGTAAAAAAAGAATTTGTTACGTTTAACTCTGGCCTACTTCTTAAGTACTATAATTCCACTGCACCAATCAGCCTGGGAGAGAGTAGCCAAATGAGCAAGCAGTTGCTGAAGTACATCAAGCAGCAAACATCCTGCTGGCTGTCACCCCACTGATTACAACCGGACAGCGTGATCAGCCACAATTGGCGCAACACCATGGTCGCCCTGAACCTGGGTGAAATAACACATGCTCCCTGCATGGTGCACACGATCAAGCTGCAGGGGATACACAAACGGGATCTGCCATGGAGGAGGAACCGGAGGAGCAAGATGATGATGATGACGATGGCACCGGCCAACACACCCAGTTGTCTCAGTGGGGGCTGAAGCCGGAAAGAACTGGCTCCTCAGGCACACTGGCCAGAATGGCAACCTGTATGCTCACTTGCATATGCAGTGACAGGCTGACATCAAGCAGTCTGATGTTTACTGGATATCCATGCTTTTATGCCCTCAGCAGCCAAAGCCATTTCAGTCTCCGCAACATTTTGGAGCAGTTTTTCAACGTGCCACCGCAGCAAGCCGAAAGAACCTCAACCTCAGGTTGAGACATACTATGGCCAGTTTCTGTCGCATACCCTGTTCCCTAATCCATGGATTTCTGGGCAGGCAGATAGGAACAGTGGCCTGAGCTGGCACAGCATGCTCTCTTTCTTGCCCAGCCTCCAGTGTCATCTCGAACATGTTTTTCTGCGCTGCGGGGGAGCATGATGATACCCAAACAGACCAAATTGTTCAACAGTTGTGCATTTCATACAGCAGGCATTCTGACCCTGTCAAGGCATAATTTATGGACGCTCGGTCCCCCAAGCCACTTTTTTTGTTTCATTTTTTTTTTTACAATAACGCCATGTGTGTTTTAACATTATCTGCCACTGATGAGGTACAATTTTTGGAAGCTTTGGAATATAAAAAAGCATAACACGTGTTGGTGCGGTGTGTTTTTAAACATGCTGTATGTTAATACTGTCAAACGTGCATTTACCCATAGCTAAAAAATTCATAAAAAATAAACGAAAAGAGATATGTTTTTCTAAAACCAAACTTTTTAAAAAATTTGGGGAACAGGACCCGAAAGTAATCTTGACTTGTTCGCTCATCTCTAGTCTGTAGCCTGCCATTGTTTAGGGGTTTGTTCTGGGATTGGGTTGTCATTGGGGGTCAAATGCCTTGGGTTGGGATTTCTCTACATGATAAATGCCATTTGCTGAAGTGAGAAAACCCCTTTAATATATTGCCTCTCAAAAGTAGACAAGTTTGCTATTGAAGATGGTCAGGGTTAAAGAGAATATATTGAAATCAAAAACAAGCTCAAACAGAATATAAAATAAAGAAATGAATGACAGCAGAGAAACAAATGACACGCAATGGATTTATTTAATTAACAGGTATGGATCTGTCTGTTTTAGAGATGAGTGAACCAGACAAGATTCATTTTGTTTGAAGTTGTTTTGAAAAATGTGGTTTGGGCACAAGAGAAAAAGAGAGCCTTGGACAGATATGTGTGTTTCTCATCGATATAAATATAGATCGATATAGATATATATAGATATATACATTGTTAAGAGATACTCTTTTTCATTATGGAGAGCCCATGGTACGCCGAGTACACATGAGCAGTATTTTAGACCAGGTGATGCCCCTAGTATGCCGAGTAGCCGAATATGTGTGTGCAGTATTGTAGTCCAGGTGATGCACCTGGTATGCCGATTATGTGTGCACAGTATTGTAGGCCAGGCGATGCCCCTCTGGGTTGCTGGGAAAGATATTTAAAATTGCTTTCCTAACTATGATGCCTGAAGATGTTAGACATGATTATTTGCATATATTTTACCCAGAAATCCAAAGGACCATTGTCTAGACTATAATAGTTGTCATGTGTATCAACTGGTCTCCATAATAGAAATAGTACCCACCCAGAGATTCCTACACTTTAGAATGTTTACCTACTTGTACAAGTACAAGTACGTATAATTATAGCTCTCTACTGTTCACTTAAGCATACATCTCCTGTTTAGCAAAGGTAGACAAAACCTTTAGCAACTTTATTTCACTATTTTGATTTAATGTCATATGAACCAGAGAGACTTCCAAAGCTCTTTATCATTAGGGAGACCAAAAAAATTGTATTGAATATTGTATTCCTGGTGATATTATTTTTGGTTTCTAGGAAGATTATTTCACAAATTGCATATCTTACACAGGTTATCCAAACCTTATAATGTCCCCTTAATGCCCAGGCACCTCATACTGGTCATACTTACCCTGCTCCCGCGTTGCTTCTGATGCCGGCTGCCTCTGCATCTCCCCATGATGTTAGGGAGGCTCATCCCTGTCGTGACCTGCTATTGGTTGTCCCTATATGTTTTGATCTGCACGATGGGGAGATGCAGGGGGAACCTCCGGGTGGGTACTATTTGACTATGACAATTTTAGGCTAGACAACGTTCCTCTGGATTTCTGGATAAAATATATGCAAATTATGATGTCTAACATCTGCCGGTATCAGATAGGTTTAAGAAAACAAATTTAAATGTCTTTCCCAGCAACCCAGAGGAGCATCACCTGGTCTACAATACTGCGCACACATCCTCAGTGTACCAGGTGCATTGCCTGGCCTACAATATTGTGCACATGTACTTGGCATAGTAGGCGCATCGTCTGGCCTACAATACTGTGTACTCAGCATACCATGGGCTCTCCATAAGAAGAAAGGGTACCACTTAGACAAATCATATATATTGTTGAGAAACACAAATTTGTGTGCTAGTAACGTCTACTGCTTGTTTTCTTGTCATCACTCATTGTAAAGGTTTTATTTTGTTTGCAGATGTTAATATTACATAAAGTCTATTCAAATGAATGGCTGTCCATGTAATATATGAACAGGTCCAGCAGTGTAAGAGCTGCTGAGACATAGTATCTTTTCCCTATGGCTTATACAGGGGGTTAAGTCTTAGTGAGATCACCTTTTTAGTCTGTCATGACAATACATACCTGCATGTGTGGAATGTCTAAGATTTTTGGCTGCTCAATGTGCCTCTAACTCGTAAATGTTCTGGCAAATTACACTGTCCCCTTTGGGTACCTTTGGTTGCCAAACCCTTAGTTATGTCCATGATCCTCTCTAAGAATCTCAGTTCCTAAGTTCTTAAAGGTTCTGCCAGGTTCTAAAGTTAACAGTCTGCTTCGACCCCGACTGATTGGGGGACCCTTCCCTGAATGAAGGAAGCAACTGGTTGTGCATGGGGCTAAATGTAATAGTTGGCACAAGTCCCTTAATTTAATTTTTACTAAGCTGGTACAGTAGCACAGGTAACATCACTAATGTGCATTAATAATCATGTAAATGACTACAGCCCCTGCACCAAACCCTTGCCTTTTCCAAAATACAGTTCTATGTTGTGGTCTATGTTGTGGTGGATTCTGGAATGTTTTATTGGTGTACAGATGTAGGCAATATGGCTTCCAAATTCTGCCATCTGCAGTTATGTAATACAGCTGTTCCTAGCCTGCCACTGCTGTTTATGTAATATCTGGAATTAAACTATACTAGAAGAAAGAAAACATGGATTACATATTCCGTATTTTCTCTCATAGTGTTCTTGAGAATGGGATTATAAATACTGATGGACATTGAACACCATGAATTCAGGGCTGTATTTACTATATAACACCAGGGATACAGCATTTAAAATAGGACTGAATGCTTTTCCATGAAATATCACATTTGTTTATTTCTTAAAGTAATTTAAACTAAAAGTGCTATTTGCTCTGTTAAAAATTTTGTACATTTTTCAAAACAGCACCTGGATCTAAATACTTTTGTCATTGCATGTAATTAGAAGTTTTGCATAGCCACTGAGCTATTCAATAACATCTATCTGTATAGCGCCTCCTACCGTTTCTTCTTTTCCATATTTCTCAGTCCACCTCACCGAGGTGGTTGCATATGCTCAGTTTAAAGCTTCAACTACCACCAGCATTATCTTCTGTTGTGGAAGTTACAACAAAGAGCTACAGCAGAAAGAACACATCTGTGAGAAAGTACATGCCCACTGAGCTGCCAGCCTAAAATAAATCTAGCAGAACATTTAAAGCAATGAATGGGATTTTTGTTAGAAAGGGATTGTCATGTCATATATGATGTCTGATTTTCATTTTTTACATCAGTCATGGCATAATCCCTTTAAAGACTTACATTTCTCATTAAGCCAATCTGATATAATTTGAATTAATACCACGATGTGCTAGAAAAACAGTTTGACAGGCTACAATCTACAACACAACCATAGGGTGGACACAGGCATACTATATGAACAAAAGTAGAGAGATGCACCTTGTAATCATTGTATTCAGGTGTTTTATTCAGTCTCATAGCCACAGGTATATAAAATCCAGCCCCTCGCCATGTGGTCTGCCTTTACAAACATTTGTGAAAAAATGGTGAAAAAATGGGTTGTTCTAAAGATCTCATTGAATTCCAGCATGGTTCTGTAATAGGATGTCACCATTGCAACAAGTCAGTTTGTGAAATGTATACCTCCTACATATTCCACTATCAACTATGAGTAGTATTATTGTAAAATGAACCAGGACCCACAGCAACTTAGCCATGCAATAGCAGACCACGTAAAATTACAAAGTGGGGACACCACTGCCGACTCAATAACTGCAGAGACCCAAACCTCTTCTGACGTCAACACCAGCACAAAAACAACGCCTGGAGCTTCATGGTATGGTTTTCCATGTCCGATCAGCTGCACATAAGCCTTACATCACCAAGCACCACAACAAGCATTGGATGGAGTGGTGTAAAGCATGCCACTGCTGGACTCAGAAGCAGTAGAAACATGTTCTGTGGAGTGATGAATCAAGCATCTCTAACTGGCAGTCTGATGGACGAGTCAGGGTTTGGTGAATGCAAGGAGAACGTTACCTGCCTGACTGCATTATGCCAGCTGTAAAGTTTGTTGGAGGAGGGATAATGCAATGGGCTAGTTTTTCAGGGTTGGCCTGCACCCCAGTGTGCAAAGTACTGTCTATAAAGGCTTGGTTGGGTGAGTTTGGTGTGGAAGATCTTGACTTACCCATACAGAGCCCTGAACTCAACCCCATCATTGGGATGAACTAGTATAGAAACGGCAAGCCAAGCCCCTCCATCCAACATCAGTTTCTGAGCTCACAAGTGTTCCTCTTGATAAATGGGCAAAAATGCCCAAAGACACACTCCAAAATCTTGAACAAAGCCTTCCCAGAAAGTGTAAGTTGTTTTAGTTGCAAAACAGGGCCAACGCTTCTGTAGGTAAAATGTTTAGGTGTCTCAATACTTTTGTACACTTTTTCTAACACAATATCAGGACATGTCCAGCTAAGAGGGAAGGTACGGAAGGACACATCTGTAGGTCTGATGGTTCTGTAGTAGTCCACCAGTCCTTTGATCACTTGACTGCCATGATAACATACTCAAATGTGGCCATGGCAATCAAAGTGTAGACAGCATGTCACTATTGCCACATTCGCAAATCAGGTACAAGAACCCGTATGAGGCTATTACTGGGGTTTTTCAAAAGGTCAGAAAATCCCTCTCAAAATTAGTATACTTTTGCTGGGAACTAATATCAGGAAAAGATTAAGATTGTTGGCATCTACCACTCAAGGAAGCTAGCTGCATGATGTATGTGTTTTTATTATTGCTACAAAGTATTGCCTATATATCTTCATAAACTCATATAATGTGCTGCAGCAAATGTATCTTTTATATTTGGAATCATTATCCCCAGTTCTGAAGATCTATCTAATTTTCTTCTGCTCTCTGCTACCTGTTGTGGCCACACACAATCCCCTATAGCACAAAGAATTATCGTTATCATCGCCACCTGTCGCTTTCTTTTTTATAAATTACATTCCTGTCATCTTTAAATAAGGAACAGGAAAAATGAAGTAAACAGATCCAGTTTTTGAAAGAGACAGATTGTAAGAGCACAGATCTATGATTTCCAGCTAGGAGAGAATAAAGGACATTATTAATAAAAAGCCATGACACAGTGAAAGCAAAATGTCCAAGATAATAGGTATGATAAAGCTATCAATGTGGAGGGCTTAGGTCAGGTTTATTATGGTACAAAGGTAAGGCAGGTATTGAGTTTGAGGCCACTGGTTCCCATTCAAATAAGTAATCGTGGAGTTTGAAAAGTCAAAGTATTCCAAAGCACATTGTAAGAGATCAACTGAAGGCTCCTTCAAGTCCTCTAGTAGGGCTTAAAAAAGGTTAAGTTTAGCAACGTTTAATGTAGAAAAGTATTTAATAAATAAAATGATTGTTTTAATAAGCATATTTTATTTTTAATGAATAGTGAAACCATAAAAAAGCACAAAACAGTTACTGCTGCAAGCCATATCGTTAAGCGTATACTGGTTACCCAACAGAGGGGTTAGAGGCCCATAATGATGCTCAACCAAAGCATGTGAGCTGGATAGCAGGAACCAAACATGTGTCTGCAGTGAATGAATGGAAGCCTATGTCTATAGTGAACCCTCCTCCTGCAAGCTTCAGCTGGCCATACACATCCAATAGCTGTCAGCCGAACAATCATTAGGCTAACCTCTATTTCTCCTGATTGCCTCCCAACTACCCCATACATGTTCAGTTTGGCTGAAGCATGTATGTGTTGTCAGTGAGGAGATAGGAGAAAGTCACTTCCACATGCAGCTTATCTCCTGTCAGAACAAAAGGATTAGGCAAAAATATTCACTTTGCTCCCCCAACAGGAGCTCCCCTTACACATTAGACTTTCAGCTAAACTCACCATTGTCCACTGGTTCAGCCCACAATACACTAATGTGTATGGGGACTGGGACCTTTAGATGGTACAAGTAGTACCAAGTGATCAGATCAATCGAACTTGTATTATAAAGAGAAAAATACTCTTCCCTGATGGTGTTTTTTTGTGTTTTTTTTTGCATCAAGATCAGTTTACATGGTGCTTTCAAAGAAGTAGAATTCCTTACAAAGTGGTCAGGGACCCCACTCTTTTGAGTGTTGGGCAGCATACTTGTTTGTACATCCATAGCAATGGGTGATCAGGAGGAAATTCCTGAGCAAGGTACCATAGCAGCCTAACAGTTGTGAAAACTTCCAGAGGCGCCAGGGCAATTGTAAACAAGAAGCTGGCGCAATTCTGCAGAAACATCTACGTGGGGCTTGGGTGTGAAAGAAACTCACAGTGGCACAGCTGGGTCAGGCAAGAGATGTTAGGCATCTTGGGGCAACCTGAATCCCTGGAGGTGTGATGTACTGTTATTAACCACTTCCCATCCGGGCCATTTACCCCCTTCCTGACCAGGCCTAATTTTGCAAATCTGACATGTGTCACTTCATGTGATAATAACTTTGGAACGCTTTTACTTATCCAAGGGATTCTGAGATTGTTTTCTTGTGACACATTGTACTTTGTGTTAATGATAAATTTGAGTCAATATATTTTACCTTTATTTATAAAAAATTCAAAATTTACTGAAAATTTTGAAAAAAAATCACAATTTTTTAAATATTAATTTCTCTGCTTTTAAGTTGCATAGGGATATCTAATAAAATTGTCATTAATGAACATTCACCAGATGTCCACTTTATGTTGGCATAATTTTGGAAATGTAATTTTATTTTTTGAGGACGTTAGAAGGCTTCGAATTTTAGATGTAATTTTTAAGATTTTCATGAACATTTCCAATAGTTAATTTTAAAGGACCTTTGCAGTTCTAAAGTGACTTTGAGGGGCTTAAATAATAGAAACCTTCCATAAATTAACATATTTTAGAAACTACAGCCCCCAATGTGATCCAAACTGATTTTTACAAAGTTTGTTAACCCTTTAGTTTTCCCACAAGAATAAAAACAGAAGGAAGGTGAAATTTAAAAATAAATATTTTTTTTTTGCAGATTTTCAATTTTTAATTCATTTTTCCTATAAGATAGCAAGGGTAAACCGCGAATCAAACCTGAATATTTATCTTCCTGATTCTGAAGTTTGCAGAAACACCCCATATGTGGTTGTAAACTGCTCTGTGACCGGCAGTAATGATAGGGAGATAGTACAAGCATTTGTGATCGCTTTGACAGCTTGTCAGAGTGATCAAAAGCCTGGAGGCCAGGAAAAAGGTCTCAGGTTAAAGCTCCATGTTCTTGGCTGTCAGGAGGCAGCTGAGTCATGGAGCTTCTATGTACAGGTGCTGCACACAGGGGGCAAAGCTCAAGGACATTTTAAAACGTCCATTCAGAGATAGAGATCCACTACCAGGACGTTTATAGTCAATGGGCAGACTGGAAGTGGTTAAGATCCTCTGTGAGAGACCAGTAAAGATACAAAAACAAATTTGGAGTTCAGCAACTTGTTAAGTGCAAGTTTTCCACCCAAATTTGAGTGTAACCACTAAGCATACTAAACCACTTAAAGTGACAGTAAATGTTAACTGGGAGATTTCAGAAAATGTCTTAAAAGAAAACAGTCTTGTTGCCCAAGCAGAACTATTAGCTTGAATTCTGATTTTGAAAAATGAAACCTGTGCCCTGATTTGCTGTTGTAAGCAAAGTAGACATTTTTTCTTCTTAACGGTTTTAGAAATCTGTCCACATAAGTGTATAGTACCACATAATGATTGTATCCAATGCCTGTGCCTCTGCATGAGAAAAAAATAAAGCTAGCTGCAGTAACCTTGCACAGCCACTGCACAGTGGATGATGCTTTCCACTTCCACTTCATTCCTTGTGTTTTTTCAGGCACTATTTGTTGCTGAGAACAGTTGATTGTGGGGGTGTTGGGTGTTGGATCCCCACTGATCTGATATGAATGACCTTTCCTGGAGATAGGTCATCAATATCTAGAACATTGGCAATCCCATACTGAGAAATTCAGCCCCATACCAAAACAAACTTTTCTCTTCACTGACAGAACAGCCAGCAGTCACAAGACTGCATCATCTAATTGCCTATAACAGTGTACTTTATGCACATCTGAGCATATTTATAAAAACGAAAATGGGTATTGTAGTAAAAAAGAAAAGTAAAACATTATGCCTTTAATACCCTAACCCTTAACATACAAAACGGGAGTTTCCCTTTAATTTTGTTGTAAAGTTTCCCTGGCTGCTCATAATTAAGCCACAAAAGTCACATAATACAGAATATTGGATCTTTTTAAGCCTTTCCATACACTATTTTTATTTTAAGAGCAAACTTTGAAGTAGCAAACAATTTGCTCACGTAAGTCACCTGTCTAGATGGGCAGCTGTTTTCTATAAAATCTATGATGAAAAATATAGTAGAGACAGCTAGAAGTAGGTGGTGTTTACATATTTCAGCTTTTTATCAGTTTCCTTTATCACTTTAAAGTAAAAAGAGCAATGAAAATTATTTGCGGATAAAATGTATCTATGGTAGACACAGAAGACATAAAATACAACAAATTAAGCAATGAAAAAGTATATTTTAAGGCTCTGAAGTACCTAAAGGAGTTGTTCAGCTCAGGAGATGAAAATTCCAATAGTCCCAACCCGTGACCCATTAAATAAAAAAAAAAACCTATTCAGTCTTGCAATGCCCACAACTCTGCCCTGTTACTGGTGGCTTCTGGTCACCATAAGACCAGGAACTGGCATGGTACTGCGACTGATGACCAAACAAAGGCCTCAGCAGTCACATCGTTTGAACAGCATATTTATTCTTTTTATTTAAAGGGTTTCTGTCATCAGAATTTAGCATTGCAAACCGAGTGTCATTTGCAATGCGCAAATGACACCTGATGACAGATATGTTAATTTTATAGTTTTCTGTAGGTTTGGAGAAAATAGCGTTTTTAAAATATGTAAATGAGCTTCCCTAGGTGCAGGGGGCGTTAACCCTGCACCTAGTAGCGGCGTAATTCCTCCTCTTACCCCTACTCCGTTGCGGTGATTGACAGGGCCAGGCAGCCAGCTCTTTCGGCTCCCGGCCCTGTCCGAGTGCGAACTCGCGGAAAGCGCATGCGCGGATTGTTGATCGCAATGTGCAGGTGCGGGATTTCGCACGTTAGTCGCCCGGAAGGGTTAAATGAGCAGTTATCTTTTACATGTCTTCTGTAATTGCAGTGTGGCCATGTTCACAGTTCAGAGCAACTGCTATTTAGGGCCATAATATATTTTATAGTAAATACTAGTTTTGCTCACCCCTAAATTATATGACAACAAATACAACTTAAGTCTAAGCTTAGCATGATATGACATCATTCGCTCCATATGACCTTTTGATATCTTTTAATCAATTGGAATAAGGTTCAATCTCACCGCTTCTACATTCATCACGTTCTTGTAAAGAAATGCTACAGTTGTTGCAGTTTATTACTTAACCATGCATGGCAACAATTGTGTCACATTGAGCTTAAGTAACTGATCTAATATTGGCATCTACTTGCCCATATTGCTCTATTGTTGTTTGGGATCAAGTTTATGGCCATGTATATACTGCTAATTTATCCCCCTTGATTTCTAGGATTCTCTGACTCGGAATCCAATGGGGTATCTCCGTGCTGATGGATGCGGTTGGGTACATTGTGGAGGACGCCGCTTGTGTCTTCTAACCACATGACCTAACGCATGCGGCTTAGCCCCTCCTGGTAGGAGGAGATTTCAGCTTTAAATACCGGCAGTTTCGCAGGCCGCTTCACGGCCATCAAAGTGCCGGAGGCGCTTGCCACAGACGAGGTGGCAGGCACGCTGCTGTATTCACTATTACTCAGCTCGCTATGGTAGTTAGATGAGGCTCCTGATGAGATGGAAACGCGTCGAGCCCTTGAACAGTTAGATAGCAGATCTTTTTGTTTCAATTACAGCAAGTCCAGATATGGACTGGAGTAGGGATGTATGTATTCAAAGCCTGATGAGGGGCTAGACAATTGAGACTCGACCCCTCTCCCCCTCTGGTATCCTTCTAGCAAGTGGCTCTGTTTTATGATTCACCCTCTGGGCATTCACATGGTGTTTCCATATACCTACTGGAAAGTGGACAATGCAGTGAATATACACGTCTGCCCAGTTTTGGTGCTTATTTCAGTGAATGGAACACGGGTATGTGATGTCCTTTGGGATTATTGAAAATGATGAATTAGAGGTTGTAGTGTGATCTACTCAGCCTCTCCATCGACATAACCACCTGGTGTTTTATTTCTTAATACTGAGTATTCCTTTTACCTTTTGCTACTATTCAAATAAAGATGTATTATTTTGTGTTTTTAGCACAGTTCCTCTCAGTGATACGATATTTGAAAAGAAGAAGTGGTGTATACCCATTGTTACCATTGTTTCTGTTAGCTGAAGGGGCAGAGAACCAGAAAGAAGTGAAAGGGGGCATGTATAGAATGTATATAGTAAGTATGACATTTATTGTTTTACACAGTTCTTTAACAAAAAATATCCAATATCCAAATTTGAAAATTATGAATTCAATTTGAAGAACTTCACGGTAACATAAAAGAAGGCAGAAAAAGACCACATGTACATCTAGTCTTCTATTTCCTATTTCACTTTTTCTTAGGGTGGAAATATGTTTATCCCAGGCAGGTTTACATTTACTTACGGCAGATTTTCCAACCACATCTGCTGGAAGTTTGTTTCCTAATCTACTACTCTTTCTGTAAAATAATATTTTTAAGTTACTTTTGATCTAATGAGGTAATTTTAGATTGTGCCCCATTGTTCTTGTGTTTAGTTTCTTGTTAAAAAAAAAAAAAGCAAGACCCAAAAACACCCCAAGGGATCGTGTACTAGTGGCGGGGTCGGCAAGGATAGACTCTAAGACTCCAGGGGCTTAAGAGTCCAAATAGCGCTTTATAAGTCAGCACAATTCGTGGAATTCAAGATAACAGTCACTTAGCTGAGGCAGCAGCACATAGCACATAACAACACATCAAAATAAAGACCTGCCCATCTGGGCTCTACCTTAGGCCTTATTTACATGACAGTATTTTGGTCAGTGATTTCCTTCAGTGATTGTGAGCCAAAACCAGGATTGGAGCCTCCACAGAAATAAAGTATAAGGGAAAGATCTTTTCCTTCCTGACCAAAATACTGATGTGTGAATAAGGCCTAATACACAGGTCATCTCTATCGCACCAACAGAGTGTAGTTCACACAGGGGGAATCAGGCTCAAACAGCCAGCAGGTCAGCCAGCTTTCCGGGCTTTCATACTCACTGACAATCCTAGACCTGATTTTATTCCCCAGTAAAGATTCCAGCAGTCACACCTGAGATCACCTAGAGGAAATAGTCCCACGGGAGTAAGGGTGTAAACTGAGAGGTCCCATTTCCACTTACCCACCAGTAGAGATGAGCGAATCCTAAAAGATTCGGGGATTCGGTATTCGGCCCGAATCCCACCGCGGGATTCGTGGATTCGGTGCCGAATCACGAATCCCATTAAAGTCTATGGGAGACCCAAATCTTTTTGCAGGGGCCAAAGGTTCTGCGCAGTCAAGTTTGCCCCAACATGTGAAAACCTCAGAAAATGATGGAAACACCTTGGAAATGCATAGGAAACACCAGGGGCAGCATTTAGGGATGCCTCTGAGGCTCCCTAAGGGCTCATTCAGACGTCTGTTTGGTGTTGTCCGCAAAACAATGGACAGCGGCCCATGTGCAGTCCGCAATTTGCGGAACGCACATGATAGAAATGCCTTTTCCTGTCCGTGGATCCAGACAAGAATAGGACATGTTCTATTTTTTTCCGGACCCACGGAACGGAAGTGCGGATGCGGACGGCACACAGTGTGCCGTCCGCATCTTTTACAGCCCCATTGACTGTGAATGGGTCCGCACCTGGTCCGCACCCGGTCCGCAAATTGCAGATCGGATGCGGACGATTTTTGCGGACGTGTGAATGAGGCCTGAGGCTGATGCTGCAGGTCCCTACCTTATGTAAATTTAGGTCACATGTCACTGCCAGCCAATCACTGCTGGGGAGGTATAGGGGCTGTTACATCACAGCAGGCATTCCCACAGGCTTCCCTTTGATGCTGATTGGCTGAAAAAACCGGGCATTTCAAATTGGCAGTGACTCACGAATCTTCACGAATCCGCGCTGCCTCGGGATGCCGAGCCGAAGCGGGCAAGATTCGTGCGAATCCCGAATCTTGCCGCTCCGGCTCGCTCATCACTACCCACCAGTCCAAAAAATCCAGCCCAGAACAGAATCTAACCAAGTTTATCTCAGCAAAATACACTTCCTGGATTTTATTTACCTTCCGCCTCTGAGTATTCTGTGTGAAATATACACCCCTTCCAGCACTTTACTGTACACCACAACACGTGTCTCCTGAACCTTATTCAAACCTATTCAAAAGTTCCATTTTCTTCTTTCCATTCTTTTCTCCAGGCTAAACAAATTAAGTTTTTTAACTCTTTCTTGATAAGTTTTATTCTTAAGACCCTCCACGATTGTTATAGCTCTTCTTCTATTCTATTATATCAATGTCTTTTTGTAGGTGAGGTCTCCTGAACTGAGGACAGTATTCCACATGTGGTCTCACTATGCAGCAGAATAACAATCTCCTTCTTTCCACTGTTTATATCTCCAACATCTATCTGGCTCTCCCTACTGTCTGGACACACTATTGGCTCAGCTACTTTTTTAAGTCCCATAGCAATGAAAAGATAGAATTCCATTCTTGAGATAAGAGTGGGATATCTTGTTAATATGCCATAAATGTCCAGTTGGAATGTCTCCTTTAACCCAACACTTGCTACGACTGGCCTGAAACCAGATCTACACCATTACCTAACCAGGGAAGGCCTGGCATTTCTAGTTCTCCGTAAACACACTTGCCTTGGGAGATAAACATTGTACATTACTTCTTCCTGGGCTATGTCCATTAGTCCAACATAGAATGGTATTGTTTACGTTAAGAGCAGTGAGACTATGAGGAGGTGGTGATGGTCACTAAAAGAGTTCAAGAGAGGCCTGGATGTATTTCTGGAGTGTAATAATATTACAGGTTATAGTTACTAGATTTCTGGAGAAGGGTCGTTGATCCAGGGAGTTGTTCTGATATCCTGATTGGAGTTGGGAAGGAATTTTCTTTTTTTAAATTGGCTTTTACCTCGTGAGGGGTTTTTTTTGCCCTCTTCTGGATCAACTTTGCAGGATAACAGGCTGATATGGATGGAAGGATGTCTTTTTTCAGCCTTTGTTATTATGTTACTATGTTAGTCACAGACCACACCATGATCTGTTGATATGGTTACTAATCTTACATCATTGTTTAAGAATAAGGCTCATTTTGCAGATACAGTGTTCCAGAAAAACCATGAAAACTTTTTGTCTAATTTAGCACTAGCATGTGCTTGGCAAGAACACATACACTAATATAAATCTAATAACAGCTAACATTTATCATATGTCCACTAATTCACCATGAAATCAATTCTGAAAAACTCCCTTCAAACTACAAAACAAGTTGAGTATTTTTTAATACATTGCATTGTACTGATTCTGACATACAGGCTATATTTTACTTTATATTTTACTTTAGCTTTATTCATAATTCTGTAGAGCTGACATTTCCCAGCATTCTTTGCTGTCCCAATGGATGTGTAGAACATACTCTTGTGATTTACTTTCTGGAAAGTGTTCAAATGATAAATGGTGGATAGTATAGCTAATGAAATGCATTACTCATTTTTTTATATAGATTATAGCCATATAAAACTGTAAGATGTCCCTTACAGGTGGATATACCATTCAAACATTAATCTAAAGGATACAATACTATTCAGAGAACAGAGTGGTCTCCATAATTGTGACTTCAGTGGCCATTTTGATCAATGGGATTGTGGGATTATTGTGTAGTGATTTTACCTGTTAATGGTCAGGTTGATTTAAAAGGAAAAAAAGTAGGTAATTAGATACCAACATAACCATTAGGAGTCAGGAGTTGAGCCTAAAGTATGGTGAAAAATATGATAGGGGAGATTTATGAGGGAGAGTGGTGTGGGCATGCTTTGTGACATGTGCAAATGTTCCTGTGCAGAAAAGAGGAGCCTGAGGTTCCTATTTCAAATGTCATTAATGTGATTCTGTTTTATTGCCTTCAGCTTCATGTCTTTCATTGTAATCCTGTTTGTAAAGACAATGAGATGACTGTTGAGAAATGATTCTATACAGAACAGAAAAACAGGTAGTGTCAGCCTATTATATGGTACAGTGGGCAGTGTGAAAATGCCAAGCTTCCAGGATTTAACACAGGTGGTTACATGAAAAATGAAAAAGAGAATAAAAAAATATGTTCAACATAACGTAACTTAATTTCTGATGATACATGCCCTATAATCTCTTTTAAAGAAATAAGGTTTTGTAAAAATCAAATGGTAATGCGTGTGGCAAGGTTATTTAGACAGCTATTATTGGTAGAAATACATTTGTAATACAGTAGATGAATGGGATTGGAAACATGTCAGAGCTGAGATTAGGAAAATATCTTGACAAATGGATTTTATATAGTCTGGCCTAATACTTTGAAGCAGTAGATAATGGTTATCACATTTTGCAGGTGGATACAAAGCAGCATAAGCACCCTGATCCCTAGTGAAATCATATGTCAAATAAGGATAAAGAGGACAGAGCTGTTTCTTTCCAGATCTGTATAATCTCTATGGTCATGTGAATATTAATCAGATACTTGATTAACAATTTTGCTCAATTAAACATATTGCTATTATAATAGAGATACATGTATTGTCTATTGCAAATGAACATTTTCCACACAGAAATCCAAGTATGGTAAATATTATTATGAGAAGATTTAGTTGGGTGCGAAAGTCCTATGTTATTAAGGCAGGCTGTATATAGGTCTTGTTTTCTTAAACCCTGTGCTGTTAGGCCCCATTCACACGAACGTATATTTGCGGGTCCGCATTATTGCGGACCCGCAAATATACGGGGGCCGCCCGGCGTGTGTTCCGCAGTGCTCGGAACACATGCTGGGCGGTCCCATTGAAAATGCCTATACTTGTCCATGTGCACGGACAAGTATAGGACATGCTTCAAATGAGCCGCAGCACAGAGCTAGCTCCGTGCCGTGGCTCCCAGCCCCATAGAGGTGAATGGGGCCGCATCTATTCCCGCAATTTTGCGGATAGATACGGCCCCATTCATACGGTCGTGTGAATGGGGCCTTAGAGCACCTTTTTATCTCTTTCTTTTCTTTTTTTTTCTTCCCCACTAATGATTTTTTTTTTTATATGTACAAAGTCAAGGAAATTAGAACTACATGATATAGAATGCTTACAGAAATTTGAGTTAATCTTGGTGCCTTGCTTAAAGGCCTTGCTTAAAGGCTAAAACTAACTTTTTATTACACCTGAAATGAAGAATAAAACAACTCTGTGACAGAAACTGTAAGCAGTCTTGGTTGAATATGTCCTATCGTACTGTGTATACAGTTACTATGCAGACATATGTTCATGTGTTCAGGTTAGCAGACTAGAAGAAAACCCATCTGTTCCCTACATCTAATTAATACACATTATAAGTGAAAGATTCTATTAAAAAGTAAGGCTAGTTTCACACTAGCGCTTAGTATCTGGCAGACTGCTCTGGCAGAGAACAATCTGCAGGTCACTCTGCATTCCGGCATTGGCAGAAGCTTAAACGCCACTGTCTGGCCCCAATAACTATAATGTGGACCTGCAGAGATGCAGCCGCAACCCAGCAAATATGCCAAGAATCAGCCACACGAAAACCACTGCACACATATCCACAGTGTATTGTTGCTGCTCCCAAAAAAGGAAGAAATTTTGGATGCTTATTCAAAAGAAGCCACTGTTTCATCCGACAGTATTGCCTGCATGTCTAAAATATGGGCAGCCATCTGCCCCCATTAAGGCTACTGCTTCTTCCGACTCTACCGTTTGTATGTGTAAACTTGGGCAAGCATCAGCCACTGTTAAAGCATAACTTTTGGGCTGCTTGTATAGAACAAGTCACTGTTTTTTCCCCAATAACAATGTGTGTTTACATATCATCTGCCCCCGAAAAGGGACACTTTTTGGAATGTGTTTAATTTTAAAACGCATCTGACAGTGCAGTGTATTTTTAATCAGACCGTTTGTTGACACTGTCAAGCATGCGTTTACCTGTAGCTATATTTCAGTGTCTATTGCTGTCATTGTGTTACTTAGATTAAAAGGATAGGGAAGAGGAGAAAAAAGGTTTAAAAATGAGTGTCAGATACCAATTTTCAGGCCAATTGGGGCACTTTTGATTTGGGTAGAATTGATTTGAAAGCAAGTAGAATTGTTTGGCCACTTTTTGTTAGAATAGGACCTGAAATTAATTTTAAGAAATGTGATTATCTCTAAAAGTCATCTCTCTATGTGTCCCAGGAGATCAGCCATTTCTCCCTTTTCCTCTTACTTTCATGTGTCTGGATGTAATACAACATCCAGACACATGACAATGCTGTGGCATTTCTGCAGTAGAACACAAAGATAATCCCTTCTCCTTTAGCTGGTCACCAGATGAAAATGGGCGCGAGGAATGAGTAGGAGTTTAATCCTTGTATTCACAAAAGGATTTCAGCAACACTGTTTGTGTCAGAAGTATGCAGACAATGCTGCAGACTGACAAACAGTGTGGCCAACAATAGTTTTTGTATACTTTTAGTGTTCAGTTCAGAATTCTCTAGAAATGCCCATATCATGGTGGTTAAGGCTTTTCTCCAGAAGTAATGGTGGGTATGCCACAATGTCTAATCTAAATTGAAACAATCTTCTTCTGGGGTCTGCATCCCATGATTGATTTAAAGAGGTTCCCAAATGAAGTTAGTACTCCCCATAAAATGTTTCTTCATAACACAATCAAAATCCTAAAAAATTATATTCCAACAGAACTCCACCTACCTTCCTCCTACTAAACAGGAAGAAGAGTTTAGCCTCCTCTTCCAGTTCCTCCTTTACCATGACCAAACAACATTAACATGCCATGAAGTCAGACTAGCAAAGTTGTCTTCTTTGGTTTGGATTCAATCAAATGAAATCAATGAATGAACTGCTGGATGAATTGTATGGACTGATTTGGCTCCTTGGGTCATACAGGACTGTTACATTAAAAATGTTGTCCAGTACACATAAAATAAGGGTGCAGAAAAAGCAGCAGAATGTGGTTACCATGTTTTTGAGGGGTAAAAAGAGATAGTAGCTACGATTTATCCCTCAATATCTATCCCAATCCTATTAGGATAAACTGTAAGCATGTTAGGCCAGGCTGTCACTCATGCATATGCGGTATCAGCCGCAGTCTTTCCCGCTCCACTCAATGTCCTTGTTGTACAAAAGGGGTATGGCCTAGGTAAACCAAGCTTACCTAGGTAAACCAAGCTTATTGCATGGGCATAAGTTTAGCACATTTTTCATCAGCGTGTTTTTTTTATTAAGACTGGTGTGTAAATTAACCCACTAGCCATGTCCATAGTAACTCTAGGTTTTCATGCTACTGTCCATGGTAGATAACATTAAAAACAATCAGCCTAGCCTTAACTACAAACAGACTAATCCCCCCCCAAATCAACTGCTCAGTGGTTATCCCAGTGTCAGAACCTGTAATAATCCATTAATCAAGGTGGTATTTACATTAAAGAGGTTTTCCATGTTCGGGATCTTTTAGCCTGGCCTCCCTATGATGTCGGACTTGTGTAGGCATACTTACCTGCTCCCCACTGCTGGGTCCACCGCTGCCACTGACACACTGTTGTTCTACATGTCAACATGGTTTGACAGGGGTCATAGGCATCTCTACAGCCTATGATTAGCCACAGCAGTGATTAGAGATGAGCGAATCTATTCGCCGCTTCGTAGATTCGTATAGAATCCTCCATTTTTCCTACTCCGAAGCGAATCTGGATTTTGTCAGATCCGCTTCATATTATTCGTAAATGTTCTTTAAATTTTGAACGCTAACACATTCTTCTTGCCCCCTCCCCCGGCCCCCCGAAGCGGGAAAATGACGATACGCCCCCTCAAGAGCGGGAAAGTGAATATACACCTCTCTCAGAAGCAGGAAAAACCAGCCTGGCCCATGGGAAACTAACTATTTGCACGTATAGGGAGTGAAGACTCCTCTCTCATTACTCCACCCTCCTCTCCAGTTCAAGCCAGCAGTGAACAAGATCCAGCCAGAGTCAGATCACAGCAAACAGCATGGTGAAAGAACTGCGACCCAAGTGGGGAGAGATGGCCTTTGGGGACGAGTACCCCGAACCACCGCCCGCTCCAGAGATCAGAGCGTCACAACTGTGCAAGAGAGTCTCACCGGCTCCTGACTCCATATTCGCCTTGCCGTCTGGTGCGGCTGCTGCAGCTCGTGAGGCGGCTGGTGCGGTGGAGGCGGCTGGAGAGTCCACTTCGCCACCCAGGTGGAGAACACCTTCCATTCGGAAAATTCCGATTGTGCCAGCATCGGTGATGGCCTATGCCCAGACCCTATGGGACTACAAGAATGCAGTGGAGGACTGGGTAATCCAAGGCCTGGACCATCCAAGGCCGGGAGACCCTATACTGGAGTGGCGAAAGGGAACCATCCTGTGGTTTTCTGTGGAGCGAGGCTCTGGCTTCCTGGCGGATGACGAGTACTGCAAGGAGTACTTCGTGGGCCGCAGGTCAGTGAAATGGCCGTACCTGCCCCAACCCCGTCACAGCCTATACATGGGGGATCAGGTGGAATACACCCCCATGGCATCCATGAAAGGCCCCTTTGCTACCGGGTTTCCCTACTACCTAAGCCCATGGTCCCAACATCACCATCTGAAGTTTGGCCGGAGGAACCACCAGGTGAAGTACTGGTTCGCTGTCTACAGGAGTCACCAGATGGAACCCTCCGTTTCAGTAAGAAGCCACAGCCGGAGCCTCAGCCAGACTGCCACCACCACCATCACAGTCCTTCAAGCTGGGTCAGCTGACGACTTCATCGTTTACTTTCCAGTCTACGGTGATCCACCAGTACCAACTACCCTGGAAGATGAAGCCAGCAGCAGCCAGGGGAGCTGGGGCTTCTTCCCTGGGTGCAACCTTGCCTCAACCACTGCAGCCAGAAGTACTCACCCCTGCTGTCCCGGCAGGAGTATTCCGGAAAAGTAAAGGCGCAAGTGGCTGCAGAGCTCACCAGCATGACCACCACTCGGACCCGGTCAAGTCTGACTTCTGGAAGAAGAGGGCAGTGGAGTTCCACCACGGCAGCGAGCTTGGCCTACAGAAGGCAGAAGCGTCCTCTGATCTCATTCGGCAGTAGCTCAAGCGAGGAGGACTTCAGGTCCCTCATCTGAGTAACCATTCTACTGGCTCAGTGATTTCATTTTCAAGGACACCTCAGGAGGACCTAAGGGAGCCACACCATGGACTGCACCTGACGGATGAGAGCTAGTTGGAACTTGTTTTGTTTAGTTTGTATTGCCCCCTGTTTGACTCTCACCCAGATGGACATGACTTGTAAGGACTCCCCCCCATTCTGGATAAAATTCCCAGTTGCGCCTAAGCGCGCCTATTTTTCTTTTTCCCCTTTTCTCAGGTTATTTGGGAGCCCCCTTTGCAAAGAGGATTCTCTATTTGCTGCTATTTTATATTATCCATGTGGATTACACGTTACCTGTTTGGACTACAAAATTATCTTACGTGTTTTATCATGCCAAGCAGCCATGACTCGAGGAGAGACTCAAACGTATATCTGAGCCTTTTATGCTTACAAATGTGAAATTGCACTAAAATGTTTGCATAATTATGTCTTTGCTGTATTTTAGCAATAATGCTTTTATAGGTTCAGCAACGTTCAAGCACTTTAGTCCATTGTGTGTATTCTTTTTCAGGTACTGCAATGTGTCCTATTAATGCACTTATTGTACGGTCTTTTTTAGTGAATAATGTACTTAGCCAGATAGCTAGCATCTTACTTTTCTACCTCATATGGACTGCCTCTAAAGACTGTACGCCACGGCCTAACCTCGTGCGTATGACGCAATCGTGAGTCAATAGCACGCTAAGGATTGGTACGTACTTTGTACGTTAGTGCTTACGTATTACACACTTTTAACAAAGCTGACTGTATGTTCGTAATTTGTGTAGGAATGTTCGCTAAACAACGATTATTTTTTCATGCAAATTCGACCGAATAAATTCGTATTAAGAATGAAATTTGTCAGAAATTTGTCGATTATTCGCCTAAGCGAATTTTGGATGATTCGCTCATTTCTAGCAGTGATGTGTCCTCAATGCATCACATGACTCACTAGCATGACACATTGGGTATATATTACAGGTGAGGACAGTCATTGGCAGCAGTGGTGCACGTGACCTCCATGAAACCAGATGTTGAAGCACCAGTCGCAGCAGGGGACTGAAACAGCCATAACCCAGCACTGGAGAGAAGGTAAGTATGCTTCCTCCGCAGGTCTGGCAACAGGGTGGAAACAGGGTTAGGTCAAAAGACCTCCAAATATGACCAAAAAAAAATTTATTTGTCTATCATGAGACAGTTCTCTCTAAGATGGTGACTGGGTTCCTTTGTTTTTAATCCGATCAAGGACAGCATTAGCATGGTATGTGTGTTCTCCCTGTATTTGTGCAGGTTTCATGTGGATACTCTGGTCTCCTCCTCTGCTCCAGAAACATATTGATAGGTTAATTGGTATACATGAAATTGTAAGAGGTTTGAAAACAGACTAACTGCCTCTTGCAAAGAAAATTGATCCATTTAATTGTTCTCTTGCTAAAGGCTACTGTTGACCCTGTTATGATGTTAACACCATCCAAGTTGAACTGTTAAATGATTGCTGCCAGGAACATGCCAGCGTTACATTTTTGTTACGTTTATGTATGCTATTATATGTGGCATGTAACTTGCAATGGTGTGATGGCATGTGATATACCACATATTTTATACTTTATATTGCTGATAGACACCAATGAGTTAACCAGATATGATGTGCATTACAGTAGGTAAAACACCCTGTTTGCATTGAGGCAATGGTGGATAACAACTTATGACATTACAGACAATTCGGACACCTTAGTAGGAGTCAAATACCTTGGGTAAGATGTTAAGGGATCCTACAGATGGGGTCCACTGATTATTGCTAAACAACACTGTATCTTTTGTGTATTGCACTGTACTATGTGAACCGTTGGTGGAAGTGAAGGGTTAACTGCTTGGTAAATCAATAAAGGTTAGCATGGGGGTTATGCTGCCAGGGTCTCCATGCAAGCCAGCACATTCCCAGTGGGGATAAATAGAAGTACAGCAAAAACCTTGTAGTCAGGTGCAGGAGAGCCACTGTAAAGAAAGTAAGCAGTAGTGTAATCTGGAAGATGCTGTAGACTCCTGCATGCAGCTAGCTAGTAGTAGAGGTGAGTGGCACTAGCTATAAAAGTGAGCTATCTTAGGACAGCAGATAGGGCTAAAATACAGCTGACCACTGTTGCAAAGTAGAAGGTGTAGAAACAAAGTATGCTCTGCTCTCCAGAGTATCTCCGCCAAATTATGCACCACATGGAGGAGATACTGTGGCACCAAATGCTGCTTACTCATCTTACCTGCTGTCAACTTGAGGAGACTCCAGCCAGGGAGTTGACAACCAGGGAAGGTGTGTGCTCCACAAACCAAAATGAGAGAGTAAGTTGGTGCCTTTTAAAGAGACAGGTCTACTGTTACACCTGTTACCTTTAAGATGGTGCCATAGAGATGAGCAAATCAAATCTAAACTAATCAGATTAATTGCAAAAAATATAATCTGCCAAACAAATCCAATGTTTTTTTTAATCGTTTTGGAGGAATCACGTCCTGTAAAAATTGGTGGAGGAAAACAGGAGGGAAGAAGAAGGTTAAGAATCACATGACACTGGGAGGAAGTGATTGGAGTGCCTGCCATTGGCTCAGTGGCAGACAGCCTGATCAACTAATTAGATGGCAGTCAAAGGAAAATACATAGATTGCAACCGCACACCGCTACCAGATAAAGCACAAAATGCCATAGTGATAGAGTATTCCAAAGCTCATGCTATGCTTGTTTAATAAATCAGGGACTCTTGGCAAATATATTTTGTACAAAATTATCTGAGCCCATTCACCAGAATCGTCAAGGTGTTCTCTGCAGAATGGGAACCTAACACTATATCCTACCTGTTACGTGCCAGTCTTGGCTTCCATATAATCAGGGGGTGTTTTGTTCCACATGCATGTAATGTCCACTTGCCTTTTGCCATTTCTGGTGCTTCAAAGGCCTCCCCTAGTTCAGGAGTGCAGATACTAGCATGCATGCCGAATCACTCGGCTTTATAGTTGCACTGATTAAAAACAACCTGTGGGGCAAATGGGCTGGTCAGGAGTGCATGACCAAATGGAGTAGCCACACCTCCAGTACAAACTTGCAAAGAGAAAAAAAAAGAAATTTCAGTCAGCACATCCCAGAGTGCAGGTGCTGGTTGCTATGGCTAAATACATGTCAAAGGAAAATACATAGATTGCAACCGCACACCGCTACCAGATAAAGCACAAAATGCCATAGTGATAGAGTATTCCAAAGCTCATGCTATGCTTGTTTAATAAATCAGAGACTCTTGGCAAATATATTTTGTACAAAATTATCTGAGCCCATTCACCACAATCGTCAAGGAAAACAGGAGGGAAGAAGAAGGTTAAGAATCACATGACACCGGGAGGAAGTGATTGGAGTGCCTGCCATTGGCTCAGTGGCAGACAGCCTGATCAACTAATTAGATGGCAGTACACCATTCTGTTCCAGTCTAGGCTTGTGAAAGGATCTCTTGTGGCAGTGTCTCCCAAAAAACAATTGCAGACATGAGCTTGTTACTAGGCACAATATAGGGACACTATAGGGAGAGAATATAGAAATATAATTAGATAGATTTTACAGTTTTATCTGTCCCAGATTGCTAGCAGGTTCTGCATTATAGAATCCTGCAAGATACTCATATTTTTTCTATATGAACAACCAGCCAGCTTTTTGTTTTGTAAAAAAGTTTCCACAGTGCATAGGCTTATTGCCAGCACTCCAATAGCATACATTCCACTGTAAACACTGAGAAATTGAACTCCCTCTTTACTATTTGCAATTTGACATTTAAGTACATTATACCAATGTCACTGAACATGTTATATATTACTGCAAGATACTGTTCAGTGTTATAGCACTACAAAAACTGCATTATTAACATTGTAAATTGCCAATACCAGTGCAGTATGTTTGTAGAAGGGGAGGGAAATTTAATTGCACTTCTGTCTTTAAACTACAGAAAAAAACACTTGCAATTTTGCTAGTACCATTTAACCCAGGGAATTTTTTATTTTTGTATTTTCATTTTTTTGCCTTCCTGAAGCCATTTCTTTTCAATTTTTCTATTCACATTGCCATATGAAGGCTTTTTTTTTTTTTGCGGAACACGTTTTACTTTCTAATGGCACTATTTAATATTGCATACAATGTAGTGGGAAGTGGAAAAAAATTGAAATGGGTGGAATTGGAAAAAAATAAAGTTTCGCCACAGTTTTACAGTTTTTTTCAGTACAGTATCCCCTATGCGGTAAAACTGACCTGTCCCCTTTATTTTCTGGGTCAGTACGATTACAATGATACCAATTTACCGCATTTTTTCGCTTTATAAGACACATCCGATGATAAGACACACCACAGATTTTAGAGTATGAAAATAAGAAAAAAATATTTTTCATCAGATCTCATATCAGACCCACCATAAATTTCAGGACATCACATCAGACCCCCATATCAGCCCTCCATGTCAGACCCCATCAGACCTCAGATCAGCCCACTCAGCCCCCATCAGACCTCAGATCAGCCCACTCAGCCTCCATCAGACCTCAGATCAGCCCACTCAGCCCCTTTAGACCTCAAATCAGCCCCCATCAGACCTCAGATCCGCCCACTCAGCCCCCATCAGACCTCAAATCAGCCCCCATCAGACCTCAGATCAGCCCACTCAGCCCCCATCAGATGTCAGATCAGCCCACTCAGCCCCCATCAGACCTCAGATCAGCCCACTCAGCCCCCATCAGACCTCAAATCAGTCCCCATCAGACCTCAGATCAGGCCACTCAGCCCCATCAGACGTCAGATCAGCTCACTCAGCCCCCATCAGACCACTCAGCCCCATCAGACCTCAAATCAGTTCTCCAGAGAAACACAACACATCAAAGAGAAGGGGGGAATTGGAATTATTTTTTCCTAAAAAGAGGAAACAAAATCCCATGTGCTATGGAAGATACTCATGAGATTCTAACTGTTGATCACTTGTGCTAAAATAACCAGGGCGGAGGTCGAGGACTTTGACAATGATTGTACATTGGACAGGACCTGGGAGCTGGATCGGGTGCTGAAGAGGAGGAGGTGACATCATAGGAGGAGGGTGGTGGCAGAGGACCGCAGTGGCAATAAAGAGCAGAGGCAACGTACTGCAAGAACCTCCCAAAACACTGCCAGGGCCAGAAATGCTTCTATTATGGTCAGCTTGGGAACTGGTGATGCCACTTATACTGTAGGTGCAGGCTCAAAACATGCTAGACCTAAGCCAAGCTTGGCTGCCAATAGAATGTGCGACTATGTCCCATCTGGCAGTCGTTCTTGACAGTGCTGGCAAACAAAAGTACTGCCATGTGCAAGATCACCAGGTTTAAAATAAACACAAACATAGGCACCCTGGCTTTATTGCAGCACATAAACTGACATGACCAAAGCCAGTGGGAAAATAGAACTGTCTGCAAGCTAGCGTCCCCTAGTGTCCTCCTTTTCCCGGTCTCCTTTGTGGCAGCCAAGCCACATCCACATGCAGTACAGTGTTCTTGTCATCGTTACTGGGTCTCCTACTTCACTCTGTTGGTAGCTGTCGATAATGGAATGTGTGGCAAGGAAACAGCCCAGCAATCTGATGGTGCGCTAGCTTACCTCCCATTTGTCCAAGTTGCTGGTGGTGCAGTTGCTGCCTTAGCACTTAGTGGATTCTGCTGCCTATAAGACACTGATGGTGTCTGCTCAGCCTTGCTGAAAGATAACTAGCTGCCTTTATGTAAAAAAAAAGCCATCCCTGCCTTGAACTGTCACGTGGTGGAGAACCGTTGGGGGGCTTAACTAGCCCTCTTGGGGTTCAGTCAGTCACTCCAAATTATCCAGAACACGTGTGCACACCGATAAAGTACAAGAGACGAACTTAGTGTTCAGTATCAAGTTCTTAGCTCGTGCTCTCCGCCCCTAGGCTCTGAGCATCCTTTATTTACACAAACATATTTATATATCACAGGAAATGGGCGTAAGCATGCAAATAGCAAACTACATATGCATCATTCTTGTACTCGTATGGGTTCTTGATTGGAGAGAAGTCTCACACCATCCTGTGTCACTACCCTGAAAGTGTGATATGGCTAGATATTGATAAGACTTGTTGCATCAGCCAAAATATATATATATATTATACGCAAGCTTTATAAAAGTTTACAGAGTATAAAAGTATAAAAGTATAAAAAGGTACATTGCTCTTGTCTTGTCACATTAATCAGGACACTACATCCACGTCATCCAGGAGACGTGGGAAACTCAGGATTTGCAGACAATAGAATACATTACATCAGGTCCACATACCTTAACAGTCCCCCCTAAATATTGATGTTTTCCACGTCTGACCCTACCTGTAGGTGACCTTACCAGGGGGAAAGGGAGTTGGATTTCTTCACCAGTTTGAGACCAATGACCCCTAGATAGGACATCACCCTGTGCAGCTGGACTTAACTAGATCAGGACCACCACTGTCCCTACCCTAATAACACGGTTTTGCAAGATGGGGAAGGCGTTATTCTCCGGACTCAAATCCCGCTACCACCTGATCTTTTGCTTTGAACTCATTGGGGACCCTCCTTGGGACTCCTATGGCATCTATCTATACATGTGTGTCCAAGCTCTCAGCTGCCTTTACTTTGAGCTTCACTGATGTGCTTGGGGTTAACATCACTTGTAATGGACCTTCAAACCACGGTTTAAGGACTTTTCAAACGTGTCTTTTTAGCAGCACCCAATCTCCAGACATAAGTGGGTGGGTTCCTGATACCTTATCAGGATCTGGAAGTGAAGCAAAAACTCGAGAATGTATTTTAGTCAAATGCTTGTGCAAACTAATCACATAATCTGTCAGACAACCATGTTGCATCTGGAGCTGCTGTGGGAAATACAATCCTGTTCTAGGGGCTGACCCCAAAAAGGACCTCAAAGGGACTAAAGCCTGTCTTACGGTTAAGGGTATACCTTACTGAAAAGAGGGCTAACAGCAGGCACTCTGTCCATGGCTTATCAGTCTGTGCCATGGCTTTTTTGAATCTTTAGCTTTAGTGTCCCGTTCAGTTCTTTCCTACTGCTGCTTTGTGGATGGTACGAAGCACTTTAGGCTTGTTCTACACCGTAAATCTTAATCACCTTTTGCATCACTTCACCTGTAAAGTGAACACCTGTGTCACCTTCAATGGCCTCTGGTACCTTGTACCCACATACAACTTCTGCCATAATCTTCTTTGCTGTGGTCTAGGCTGTGACCTTAGCTACCAGGTATACTTCTAGCCATCCTGAAAACAAGTAATCACACACCAATACATACTTATACACACCCACCTTGGGTAGCTGAATGTAGTCTGCAAGCGTTGAGACGGATACAAGTGACAAAGTGCGTGTGTTTCTGAGGTACTATAACCATCTCACCCACGTTTGTTCGGGGCACAAATCATACATCTTTGAGTATACCTGGCTGCTACAGTGATGAACCCTGGGGCGTACCATGCGCTATGTACTAAATCACATAGCAGTTTTTGACTGGTGCGTCACTCCATGGGTTGCCTGTGCCATTGTGGGTTAGATGGACCTGGGAAGGCAGAGTTTCCCTTGGAACTGTGTTAGGCCTTCCTCCTTTGCAGTCCCCCTTTTGACACCCACTGGTCCCTTTCCTCCTTCCCCACCTGGTTCTGAAAGGTCTTAAGAACTTTCAGGGAGACAGGAGGAGTTATTTCAGGGACCTGAGCTGTGGCCACTAAGGCAGGGGTCTGCCTAAGCAATTTGGTAGCCATTTTGTGCCACCTGATCTGCCTTGGCTTTTCCCTTCGCCTCCTCTGTGTCTGTTTCACAGTGGCTTTTTTTTTCCCTCTGTATACCTGCAGGACATCTCCAGAGTCTCCGGCTTCTCTTCTGGGGCAGACATGTGTTGTGGTAAGGACTCTGCATTTTAGAGTGTCATGTTTAGTCACCGCTGCCCAACCTGTGTAGTACCTGCCATCCTGGCGATACCTCGATCCATCCACAAAGAGCACATGATCTGGATTATCTAATGGCTGGCTAACCATATCCCACTGTCTCTTGTGACATCATCTGCAAACAGTCGTGAGGTGCCCTAACTCTTCCTCCCCCCCCCCAGCTCCAGAGGCAACAGGGTGGCTGGATTCAAAGTATTACACCTTTGGACAGTAATATTGTCAGGCAACAAAATGGAACACTGCATTGTCAAATGGCGGGCAACAAAAAGATTTTTGGGTTATACCTATGTGAGGATAAATGTAATATCATGAGGAACAGGCACTGTCACTTTGTGGTTCAGAACTATCTCAGAGCTTTTATCAAGCATGGCTTGTACAACTGCTACAGCTCTGATACAGAAAGGGGCACCTCTGGCCACGGGGTCAAGTTGGGCTGAGTAATATACCACAGGGCGTTGTTGCTGGCCACACAGTTAAAGTGAGGACAGCTGAGGCAGGGCCATTCACTCCTGTACAATACAATCTAAATGTAATAATCTGATAGACCCAGTGCGGGGAAGCACCAAATGATCAGCTTTTGAACATAAAAGGCATCTACCGCCTCATCTGGAAAGTGGAAGGGGCTAGAGGACAAACAATCATAAAGAGGAAACAAGGCCCAAAAATGTCCTCAGTGCATTCACGTTTCTGGGAAAAGGGGCGTATTAAAAACTGTGGCTTCATTGGCAGCATGTAGGTCTTGTACCATTCGGTACTGGGCGGGTTTTGCCCTTCTCACTTTCCTTTTTCTCTGGGTACTAAAGAGTGTTAGAAGGGGATGAGACTTGTAGGGATCTCCTTGATACCCCCTATTTTCACAAGGTCTCGGACTGTCTGAGATATGGCATGTGACTGTGCCATACTCAAGGGATTTCATCTCATCTTCTGGGAATACTGACACAAACATGGAACAGGGAGTTTTATCACTAACGGCTAACAAACAAAGTTCTTGGTCATTAAGGGCACCTGTTAGCTTCACAGTGCCATCCTCCTGGTATGCGATGCTGCAAGCAAGTCTCTACCCAGGAGGCAACAGGGGACAGTATCACTGACCAGCAACCAGGCAAACACTTCTTGGTTAAGGGCAAATCTAACACGGATGGGTTCTGTTAAAGGGGAGTGTACTACTTTCCCATCCACTCCTATCCCAGGACTGGTGACCATGGAGATTAAGTCAGGGGAGGACATGTTTGCTGTGCACAACTGTCTTGGCTGCTCCAGTATCAATCAAAAACGGGACTACTTCTTTATCACCCAGAGTGAGGGATATGTTCAGAGCTGGACTTTAATCTGCTAAAATATTTGAGGGCACAGCAAATACTGGATTGCTCGTTTCCTAATACTGGTCTAACTCTTTTTTTCTTCCATCTGTCTTTGTGTTATCCCTAAGAACATGGGTTTTTGTGGGGACAGTGATCTGGGCTCAGTTAACACAGAATAGAATCCATGTGGTGTGGTCGAGGAGCACCACATACAGCATAACTCTCTCCAATCTGGGTTCCAGGTCCTTCAGATGCTGCAGGTCCATCCCCCAGGACCATTATAGGGTGGAAGACTTACTTTTTCCTTTCTCTGTTTGGGAGGTGGTTTAACATTACTGTGATAACATTCATAATAATACTTGACACTTTCTCTGTCTCTCTACACCTCCTCTATACACTTTCCCCAATACTCACAATCAGACTCCTGTGAGCTTGTTATCTTTCAGGCACCCTTTATTTTACCTGCTTTTTCTCACTACTCTGGATTCAGTTTACCATCGGGGAGTATCTCTACAGCTTTCATTAGCTTGCTGATGTTCTTCACTGCCTGTCTACATTCTTTCTCCCTTACTACTTGTGTGGCATCTTATCTCAAGCTACAGTTTACCACAGGTGAGACAATTTCTGTCACGATCCCCTCCTTTTGTGATTCTAGCATGGGCAGAACACCCAGGACCAAGTACTTCACTTGACCTTGT
Source organism: Rhinella marina (assembly GCA_900303285.1). Classification (NCBI taxonomy): domain Eukaryota; kingdom Metazoa; phylum Chordata; class Amphibia; order Anura; family Bufonidae; genus Rhinella; species Rhinella marina. The sequence goes on along the minus strand of ONZH01017280.1, from coordinate 98,139 downwards.
ATCAAATGCAGGACCTAAACTAACATCTTCACCCGGTTTCCCTTAACCTGGAGTCCTGAACACCTGCATCATCACAACAACCTGTTAGGAATCGAGATGAAGTTGCCTTCAAGTGCTGACTTAATCCTAGTAACAGAAAAAACAGAGGTTAAGTCATTTCATCTAATTAAACAATATTAACTTATTATAGGTATGTTCAATTTCTCAATCAGTCCAACAGTAACTGAAGGTTCCTAACCGAACCACTCCTAGATTAAATATCCACCAAATAAATGTCATGGAGTCTCTTAAGGTTCAAATATTACAATAATACTTTATTAATATATTAAATTAAAAACATTTTACAGCCCAAACATTTTAGTAGCTATTAGCCAAGGACACTGCTTAACAGAAAAGGTGTTTCTGATTGCTGGTAAAGGTATATGTAACTGTGATAAATGGTGCCTACTGAATCAATACCATATTACATTACAAATAAAATTGCACCATAGAAATCACTAATGACTACCAAGTCTAGATGAAATGAGATAACGTAACTCACCCGATACCAGCAACAGACACCTCACCTCCTCGACGCGCGTTTCGCTTATCGCTTCCTCTTCTTCTCCTGAGGAAGCGATACGCGAAACGCGCGTCGAGGAGGTGAGGTGTCTGTTGCTGGTATCGGGTGAGTTACGTTATCTCATTTCATCTAGACTTGGTAGTCATTAGTGATTTCTATGGTGCAATTTTATTTGTAATGTAATATGGTATTGATTCAGTAGGCACCATTTATCACAGTTACATATACCTTTACCAGCAATCAGAAACACCTTTTCTGTTAAGCAGTGTCCTTGGCTAATAGCTACTAAAATGTTTGGGCTGTAAAATGTTTTTAATTTAATATATTAATAAAGTATTATTGTAATATTTGAACCTTAAGAGACTCCATGACATTTATTTGGTGATTATTATAGGTATGTGTATATCCTTCATTTACTAAGTTGAGTACTCGTTGTGGTTCTACTTGCATCTATGTGCATTGTTTCCTACTTGTAGCCATGTCACGGAGAATACCAGTAACTAAGATGGCCGCTGGGCAGGGACTGATGTTCCCTCAGTTAAGATGGCCACCTGGAAAGGAAGTTGCAGGAGTTAAGATGGCCACCGGAGTGGGAATGGGATTAGTTAAGATGGCTGCTGGAACGGAAATTGGGACGTAGGATGTGCCATCTTGTGTGATAACTGGATACAAGGAGGTGAGCCGTAGGCGTGGTTTTGGCACTGACGTACTTCACAGGTCCACCCCTCTGAAGAGGGAGACTGAGGGGGCTAGTGATATGCAGGGGGATGTGTCTGTGGGAGCGCGGCAAGGTCCTCCTGCACCATCTTAGGGGCTGTGCTGGCGGCATGTAAAAGTAATCATTTGTCTTTTCATTATACATTTCTGCCCAGACTAATTTCTTATATTTAATAATTTTCCGCTGATGCTCACATTGTTTTTCATAACATCTAGAATATAATGTTGTAAATTCAAGGCCGAATGTCCAGTGTTCACTCCTTTTTTTTTTTTTTTTTGGGCCTAATGCCAGCGCAAACACTTCCCTGTGAGTGCTCAACTTAACCCTTAATTTGGCCTCATCATCACATTAGTAGAGCAGATTTCACTCACAGTAAACTTGGCTGTGTGACCTTCATCTACTAGTCGATTCTCTGGCAACACACAAGGTCAGATTTCTGGTTCACACAGACATAACATGTAACAAACATGACATTCAACGTAGAACAGACAGACATAAAGAAACATTTCTCATTCTCCTCTATCTTTTCACATTCCACCCAACCTTCTTTAGACAATTCTGCAGCAGTTCACAACCAGGCTTTGGAATCACTATCTTCTAGCAATCCTTTCCTTTTCAGACTAACTGCTGTCCTGTAAAAAGCTTTTGCAAATTCTAACAAACCTTCATCTTCTAACGTTCCCTACAAGTATCTAGGACTCATTTCCACATACTCGGCTGTAATCTTCCCTCTGAGGGCATTTCAGCAAGTTTAAACAACTTCTTGACATCTTTCACATACTTTTTCCCTTCTCGAGTCCATACCGGACTGAGCCCCAATCGGAAGACTGTGCTTTCTCTTGAACACTTTGAACATCTTAACAGTGCCTTATCAGTCTGGCCGGCACTGACCTGAGTCTATTGTCCTCTAAAGCCACGGGGGAGGGGAAAGACACTCTCGATTCCCCGACTTACCGACTCGAACGGCTTAGCCTACACTTCTTCGCTCGTGGGGGAGCTGCAACAATGGGCTTGACAATCACCACTCAGCGCACTAACCCCTACACTAACCGGTCTCTTGGACCTGGGCAACTTTTCAGTCTGCCCCAGGTGCGCGCTAGTCACGTCACCTAAATAATTATTTAATCCCTACCCTAACGTGTTCTCACAGATTCCGCTGTCAGTCTGGGTCCCTATTGTGATCTGACTGAATCCCCACGTGACCTTCTACAGATACCTGAGGGGCTATAGGTTCCGGAACCCCCGGCAGAGACCACCAGGCGTCTGGTCACGTGACGTTTCACTCAGGTCCCACAAAACCTAAACCCCAGGTTACCACTACCCCCTCGAGCCACAGGCAAATTATCACATACATTGTATATGTAACTTACCGTGGTCGGTGAGGGTGATCAGGCCTCCTTCGGGAGGGAGTGGTTCCTGTGGCGTCGGTCGAAAATTGGGAAGCTGAGTCCTGGCGCTCCTTACGGGGGTCCCTGTTCGGGCTCCAACTGTTGGGGGGGCTTAACTAGCCCTCTTGGGGTTCAGTCAGTCACTCCAAATTATCCAGAACACGTGTGCACACCGATAAAGTACAAGAGACGAACTTAGTGTTCAGTATCAAGTTCTTAGCTCGTGCTCTCCGCCCCTAGCCTCTGAGCATCCTTTATTTACACAGACATATTTATACATCACAGGAAAAGGGCGTAAGCATGCAAATAGCAAACTATATATGCATCATTCTTGTACTCGTATGGGTTCTTGATTGGAGAGAAGTCTCACACCATCCTGTGTCCCTACTCTGAAAGTGTGATATGGCTAGATATTGATAAGAGTACGGGGCCATCTTGGACTTGTTGCATCAGCCAAAATATATATATATTATACGCAAGCTTTATAAAAGGTTACAGAGTATAAAAGTATGAAGGTATAAAAGTATAAAAAGGTACATTGCTCTTGTCTTGTCACATTAATCAGGACACTACATCCACGTCATCCAGGAGACGTGGGAAACTCAGGATTTGCAGACAATAGAATACATTACATCAGGTCCATATACCTTAACACTGGCATTGTCCAGGAGATTGTCCTCACATTTCAGCCATACTTATATGGAAAGGAACGCCATCCTGGACTTGCAGCAACACAATAAACTGCCTTTACACTATTTAAAGGGAACCTGTCAGCTCCAAAACACCCCCTGAACTAGAGTAAGAGATGTATAGTGTAAGTGATGCTGAATCCGATTATGTAAGTTTTATCTTCACACACACTTCCATTCCAACGCTGTGCTCCCACAAACTGGCAGCAAAATGCATTGACAGGACTCTTTTTTGAGTCCTCTCCATTATGTGAGTGAGCACTGGAGTCCACTGAGTGCATTTTACTGCAGGTTTGTCAGAGAACAGAGTCAGAATACAAGTGAGTATGAAGATAAAAATTACATAACCGGACTTGATGTCACTTACTGTACACTATACACCGCTTACTCTAGTTTGGAGGGTGTTTCAGAGCTGACAGGTTCCCTTTAATCTGTGATTTTCTAACTCATTGGAATTCCACCTCGTAGATGCTAAAGCGTCTGTACAAGTAGTATAAAGCTATGAATGATTTTGTCATTGACCAGACCACCTCAGCTGGGAGCATGTGTTATTTCGAGGTCAGACAGTGGCAGCTCATCAGGGACGTCATGTACTCTTGCCCTTTGAAGAGGCCACTAGATTTGTCAGCAGGGACAACTGCAGCATCAACAATGTCATGTTCCTGATATTTATCTTAGAGCAGATGCTCACGCTGATGCAACAAGGGACAGTGGAAGCCATACAGCTGTATCAGCTCAGTCACGGTGCACAATAGGAATCCAAAGCAATCCTCTGGAACTTGTAGATGAAATCTCAGTCTTTTTTTGAAAAACATTAAAAACGCATGTATGTGGTATAACTTCAAAAGACAAATATTAAGCATTTCGGATGAAAACCCATCATCCTTCTTAATCGCATAACAGACTTTGGGTTTTCAATATTAAAAAAATTCTTATCATTGCGTCATTTCCCAACTTCCAGGAAATTACACAATTATAGATATATTTGAATCACTTTTGTCAGAATGAATCAGGCATGGATCCATGAGGATTTTCACACACCTCTGCCTGAGGCCTATGAATGGATATGCCCCTAGGGACGGTGCCCCATCATGCCACTGCTGCTGTTTGCCTACCATCATGTTTCATACCATATGGCTGCTGCTGCTGCCAATACCACCTCAGTTACTACTCCCTGCTGCTATTCCTCCTACTGCTACTGCCATTATCCCTACTGCCACTACCATTACCGCTACACAGCTGCCACTACTACTACCACTACCCAGCCACACAAATGTCTACTTACTGCCTTGTCTGTTCTTTGCTATTACTATTGCTGGTGCTACTATTGCTGCCACTATTACCCCTACACACCTATCCACATCCACTCTGTATTTCTGCTGCTCCTAATTAAAAGTGAGAATTTTTCAGGCTTGTTTAACTTCAGAATAAGCTACTGTTTCTTCTGACAATTAACTCTTCTGTGTGTATATAAATACATACAAGAATTTGACCTCGGTTAAAACATAATTTTTGGATGCTTGTGCAGAACATGCCACTGTTTCCTATGAACATGTCTGTGTATACACAGGGGCTGGTATCTGCCCTAATTAAGGCATACTTTTGGAAGCTTGGCCCTAACTAGGGTTACCATGTGTCCCCAATAAGGGACAATTTTTGGAAGGTTGCTGATATGAAAAAGCATAATACATTTAACGGAGCAGTTTTTAAATAGATTGTAAACACTGTCAACAATGCATTTACCCATAGCTATATGTGTCAGTGTCAAATGACATTATTTGCTATTGCAGCCATTGCCTCAAAGAGCTTAAAAATGGGGGGAGGAGAGAATGAGTAAAAATTTGGACAAAAATTAAAAAAAAAAAACATTAATGAAAGGATATAAAAATCTAGGAGTCCTAGGAGACTTCAGAGTGTCATGTCATATAACAATTATCAGGCCAACTGGAGCATATTTGATTTGTATAGAACCAATTAAGGCGCAAATTGAATTTTTAGAAATTTTGAGAAATCGGGCATGAAACTAATTTCAAAAAGGTAGCTCATCTCTGCTGTGCCATCATTGAGTGATCATTGAATTAGCATATACTCATTGTCTCATATAGGAATGTACATCCATACAGGAAAGAGTAGCAGCACTCACCAATTCTTAAAATGTAACTTTTGTTTCTGTAGGAAAAGAGCAGACACAAGTAGATAACAGCTGTATAATGTGGAAAGCGCTTCCTCTCATGTAAAAATGTAACCACTAAGCTGCTAAGCCACTGTAACCATCAAACTTATCCCTCCTTGTGAGACCAGTAAAGATTCTTTCTGCAAGTTCCACCTGCAACTGTATTGCTTCCATCATCCTAGAATGGAGAGCAACACATACTAAATACAGGCCAAAAAGATCCTTCTGTATGGTCTGGCACCGTTAAAAAATGAGAGAATTTAAACTGTGAGCCCCAAGAGGGAATGGTACAGGTCTGACCTATTAAAATCACTGTACAACATTGTGGAATATGTTGGCACTATATAAGCAAAACAGGAATAACTGAGTAACACTACTAAGCCTCTAAAGCACTACAAAACCTGAGACTGAAAGGTGGGCCTGCAACTGATGAAAGTTGTACTAACAGCACCAAAAATCACTTAGCAGTGAAAGCAATGGCATCCATTGTCCATTATAAATGCAGTAAGCCACAGGGGAGACGAGAGGATAGGATCAACAGTAGTAAGAATGCTGGTTGTAGTTGCTACTCTGAGGATCCCTTGGGTTATGCAGTGATGAGAAGGGCACAACTTTCTTCCCTTTGGGGCACACCCTTGTTCTGTGATGGTGATTTGGATTGACCTTCATGGTGAGGAATTGCACGGTACAAGGCAAGGTCTCTTGGCAGCCAATGATGGTATGGCAGTGCAGTGTGATGGTGAGGGCAATAATAACACCAGGTTAGCAGCATAACGTTTCTTCACTGAAGAATCAAGTTCAGGTACATTAGTCTAAATTCTCATCATGGACGGAATGCCAGGTCTCACACAACGTGCAGTTACCGTTCTCACAGGTTACACAAATGGAATTTTGCTCACACTGCACCGCATAAGCATCCAAATATAGTACTGCAACACTTCTCTTTCATTTTGCAATCACAGGGCTACTCCAAACATCAGATTAAGGCCTTATTTAGACAGTCAGTGTTCGGTCACTGATTTCCATCAGTGATTGTGAGCCAAAACCAAGGCTGCAGCCTACACAGAGATAATGTATAAGGCTACTTTCACACTTGAGTTTACTACGGATCCGGCGGGCCCCTTCGTAGTGATAATACAACCATGTGGATCCGTAATGAACGGATCCGGTTGTACAGATGTAGCAGCGCTTCTCCTCTTTCACTCCTTTCACTCGCAGTAAAAGTATGCTAATTAGGTGAATTTGTACGCATTAGCATACAATGCATAGCATTAGCATACAAATTCACACGCTACATCTGTATTATCTTTAAACATCGCTGGAACGGATCCGTCATGATCTCCATTGAAAGTCAATGGAGGACGGATCTGTTTACTTAGTGTGTCACACTGAACGGATCCGTCCCCATTGACTTGCATTGGGGGTCATGACAGATCCGTCTGGGTGCGGATGCCCAGGACGGAGAGCAAACCGCAGCATGTTGCTTTTAGGAGCATTCCGTTGTCTTCAGTTCAGTTTTGTCCCCATTGACAATGAATGGGGACAAAACAGAAATGTTCAGCTTGGGCCTCTCTTCCCTTAGTGCTTTGTGGCCAGGGGCAGAGAAGAACATAGACTTTGTGCTGACTGAGGCAAAAAGTGAAAAGGCACCCCCCATGCTAAATTTTTGATCTAACCCCTTCTCTCCAGGCAGAGGTGTAACTTGACCTGCATGCACTTTCTACAATATCAGTGGCCCCCTCAGGCTACTGGGCCCTATAGCAACTTCTACATCTGCACCCCCTAGCTACGCCCCTGGGTGGACCCACCTTCCTGATGAAATAATGGGAGGCAGGAGCAAATGCCCTTACCACCAGAGACCAGGTTCTTGCAACATGGCAAGGCAAGGGAGCTACAGAAGTGCCAACAGAGGTAAGTATACGGCACAGATATTGTTTTCTCTGTTTAGCTATTTACAGATGAAATCTGCACAATTTGGTGCAGATTTGTCACAGCAGACTTCCTTGTGGATTCTTGCAGAAATGATCTGAAACAATTATGGTATGTGTAGATGTATATATATATATATATTGTCTGGAGGCTGTATGCAACTTATTTCATTCAGAGGACACTACGTATAAATGATGTATTTTTAGGGGGCACTGTGTGTAGTTTTATTTATTTCAGAGGGCACACTGTATTATATAATTTATTTCATTATTTAAGAACACTTGTATATATTATGTACTTCAGTGCTGTCCATGCATGACATTATTGTACTGAAGGGGGAGTTCTTTATTCAAATTTGCTAGATGGTTGGTGGCAAAAGAAAGAAGAAATGTTTGTGTGGATTCACACAGATTAACATAGTTTTTTAATTCCATTTTCTCTCTTTTACTCTTCCTGATGCATTTTTTCACACACATTTTTTGGTATGTTACTTATAGTAAAACAATCTAATTCCAGATGTTAGCTCAAAGTCTCTGGGAAATAGGAAACAGGACCCTTTGGGGAAAAATGTGGGTACTTTTTTTGTTTCTGGCATTTTTTTTTTTATTCAGCATGTTGAGGCAATGGTGTTTTTTCATGCATTTTTCTATAACCTTTCTTTTCTATCCCCATTCTGAAAATAAATGCAGGCACAGAAAACTGCCACTAAAAACACATGCAACTTGCAAAAACACATACAGTTTTTATGGCATTTATAGTTGCCGGCAAAGAAACCTACAACTGCTTTCATAGAAAACTAGGACCATAGGACTACTATGGTGGGAAAACTGTGAACCTGATTTTTATCTGAACTTGCTTTCTGGCATACGCATTTTCTCACTAAAAATATCACTCCAAAAGGGAAAAGATAAGGCTTGCTATAGCTTTAAAACACGCACACTATACCTAGCTCAGTGCTTCGTATTTTAAAGCTTTGCATATTACAATATAAAATATGGTTTCTGGTGTAGAAGAATGTACTGGCCCTAGCATGGAAAATCCACAAAAGTGATCATACGTCTCTCCATCCAGTTATCTCATACCATTACTACCACCTAGTGGAGTCCTTGAGCACTACAGTCAAATATAGACGTCTTCTGAAATAAAAGTCTTGTTGTCAGTAGAAGTGCAACTTTTTACCTATCTGTCTCAATTTCTGAGGTCATAAGTTATTTGGTATCTTTCAATTTTAGCAATGATATTATGCGTCAGGGAACAAAAGGTCACCAAATAGACATAGGTACTTGTGCTTTTGGTTTGAAGGGGAAGTTTATGTCACAATCTGCTCATCAGACTCTGCCTTATTGCACTATTTACTGGTAGCGATCTTGTGGTAAGTTTTGTGGTTGCAATCAGTAACCATGAGGTAGACTGCTCAGGTTTTAGCCGCTAGAGATATGAGACAGTTCATGAAAGGCAGATACTGCACCACTAAACTAATGTAAGGATTTGTGGAGTAAAATCAGTTTTAACGACCAGACAAGCAGCTGTCAACTCTATATGGGTGAGATTTATCAAAACTGGTGCAAAGGTAAACTGTCTTAGGCCTCATTCACATGTCTATTAAGAAGATCCGGCAGGCTGTTCTGGCACAGATCTCGCAGGATCCCGCATCACCAAATTCTCTAGTTTGCTGACGGATCCCCGTTGACTTTAATGAGGTCTGTCGGTGATCCGGCCACTCTCCGGAATAAATGCCAGGTTTCAGCCAGACAAAAACCATTGCATGCAATGTTTTTTTGTCTGGCCAACAGCCTGCATTTGTGCTAGATCTAGCAGCCAGATCTTCTTGATGGGGAAGTGAACGAGGCCTTAGTTGTCCATAGCAACCAATCAGATTCCATCTCTCATTTTTCAGAGCTCCTTTGGAGAATGAAAGGATCAATCTGATTGGTTGCTAAGGGCAACTAAGCCAGGTTTTCTGTGCACCAGTTCTGAAAAATCTCCCCCAATGTCTATAGTAATTAAAATGATTCTGCAAGATTAACCACTTCCAGAACAGACCAAGCCTAATTTTGCAGATCTCAGATGTGTCACTTTATGTGGTAATAACTTTGGAATGATTTTATTTATCCAAGCCATTCTGAGATTGTTATCTCATGACACATTGTAAGTCATGACAATGATACATTTCCAACAGGTTTTACCTTTATTTAGAGATGAGCGAATCTATTCGCAGCTTGGTAGATTCGTTACGAATCCTCCTTTTTTCCTACTCCGAAGCTAATCCGGATTTTTTCAGATTCGCTTAGTACTATTCATAAATGTTCTTAAAATTTTGAACGCTAACGCTACGTACTCTACGCACGCATTCTTCTTGCCCCCCCCCCCCCCCCGACCCCAGAAGAGGTAAAATACCCCCTCAAGAGTGGGAAAATGAAGATACGCCCCCCTCAGAAGCGGGTAAAACCAGCCCGGCCCACCGGGAACTAACTATTTGCACGTATAGAGAGTGAAGACTCCTCCCTCATTACTCCACCCTCCTCTCCAGTTCAAGCCAGCACTGAACAAGATACCACAGCATGGCGAAAAAACAGCGACCAAAGTGGGGAGAGATGGTGTTTGGTAGCGAGTACCCCGAACCACCGGACGCTCCAGACATCAGAGTGTAACAATTGGCCAAAAGAATCCCATGGGCTCCTGACTCAATGTTTGCCATGGCGGCTGGTGAGGCAGAGGCGGCTGGAGCGTCCACTACGCCGCCCAGGAGGAGAACATCAACACCTTCCATGCGGCAGAATCCCATTGTGCCTGCATCAGTGACAGCCCTCGCCCAGACCCTATGGGACTACAAGAATGCAGAGGAGGACTGGGTCATCCAAGTACTGGACCATCCGAGGCCGGGAGACCCTACACTGGAACGGCTTAAGGGAACCGTCCTATGGTTTTTAGTGGAGCAAGGCTATGGCTTCCTTGTGGATGACAAAGATGGCACAGAGTACTTTGTGGGCCATAGGTCTGTGAAACGGCCATACCTGCCCCAACCCCATCACAGCCTATATGTGGAGGATCAGGTGGAATATACTCCCATGGCATCCCTGAAAGGCTCCTTTGCTACCGGGGTTAACTTATTGTCTAAGCCCCTGGTACCTGCATCACCACCAGAACTTTGGCCGGAGGAATCAACAGGCACAGGATGCATGCGCTGCCTACAGGAGTCACCAGATGGCACCCTCCGTTTCAGGGAGAAGCCACAGCCGGAGTCTCTGATCCCTGTATTGCCACTACTACCATGGAAAATGAAGTCAGCAGCAGCCAGGGGAGCTGGCAATTCTTCTCTGGGTGGAACCTTGCCTGAACCGCTGCAGCCAGAAGTCCATACCCCTGCTGTCCCAGCAGGAGCAAGTGGCTGCAGCGCTCACCAGTGTGACCACCACCCGATCAAGTCCAACTTCTGGCTGAAGAGGGCAGTGGAGCTCAACCACAGCAGCCAGCTTGGCCTACATGAGGCAGGAATGCAGAGAGCCAGACCACAGGGGCATGCGTGAGCGTTGGGGATATGTCACAGTGTCTAATGGTGCCGGTGGTAATACTACTCACAGTTTGAGTGGGAGGAAGGACACCATTTCCTCCGGGGCACTTCTGGTCCACAGGAACACCGCCGTATGGTGAGGTGAGGGGCCCTTGATGGTTTTGGGTATTTTAGGGTGTCTGTCAGCAGGGTCCTGGTGGTTTGTCATGACGCCAGCGTCCGTGGGACGCAAAGTTTGTAGTAGAAGTAAAGAGGGGAGGCAACTTTGTATAAATAACGAATTGCTTTACTTTTGCCTTGCGTTATTACGCATTCATAAGTTACTGTTACAGTTGCTCTGCTTTAAGAATTCCCCTTTGGCTGGTATTTCAGTGCAGTGTGTCGTTAGTTAGGCTCTTTATCTTTAAAATCCTGTTACTCTCAACCTCTGGTGGGTTCTTCTGAAGCTAGCCCTGGCTCTGGGCAACAATATATATATGCTAAGGTCACTTTCATGAGACCATTCTTCTGTAGGAGACCCTGCAGGGCAGGAATTAATACATCTGCACCGGAAGGTTCCAAAACTAAGTGATGGCTGCACTTCTCGAAGGGATCAAAGTGAAGGCCAATAACAACTTGGTACCTGGTTGCTAATTCTGTAGTCAGGTGCCGCAGGCTTTTCTTGACCACATGTGTGCTGTCAGAGTCCATAGGAACCGGAGACGGTTGATTACCTCTGTCAGTCTTGATTTAGTCCAGTTATGCTCAGGGTTCTAGTGGCTTGGTTCTTAAGTGTTGAATAGATATCCTGATGTGGCCAAGGTCAGGGGATATTGACAGCCTTAAGAAGGGAACACCACACTTCTTCCTCCTACACAGTACTTGGTTGTTCCTTAACTTACTGACTGAACTCAAAAGAAGAGACTTCCTCCTTCCAACCTATTGCTGGGCCTTATATAGAAGGCAGACTAGCACCATCTAGTGATGAAGCAATAGTATTGCACTACTCAGCCATAGAGGTTCTTATAGCATTTTACATTACAATACACAGTGGACTATAATGACATGGCTATTGCAAAGATACAAAAATATAAAACAATTTGCTGTGTCCCTTTTCACACTATATGTGGGACATTGCAGGAGCGTCCTCTAAGTCATTCAACAGCAGTTCCAGCGAGGAGGACTTCAGGTCCCTCATCTGAGGAACCCTTCTACTGGATGTTAGTCTGGCTGATTTAAAGGACACCTCATGGTCTGGACCTATGGGAGCCACAACATGGACTGCACCTGACGGGTGAGAGCTAGTTGGCACTTGTTTTTAGTTTATGTTGTTTTTATTGCCCCCTGTTTGACTCTCACCCAGATGGACATGGCTTGTCAGGACTCCCCCCCCCCCCCCCATTCTGCAGAAAATTCCCAGTTGCGCCTAAGCATGCCTATTTTCCTTTTTCCCCCCTTCTCAGGTTATTTGGGAGCCCGCTTTGCAAAAAGGATTCTCTATTTGCTACTATTTTATATTATCCATGTGGATTACACGTTACCTGTTTGGATTACAAAATTACCTCACATGGATTACGACTGAATTTTGGACTGTGTCCCAGTGTTTTATGCCAAGCAGCCATGAGGAGAGACTCAAACTTATATCTGAGCCTATTATGCTTGCAAATGTGAAATTGATTGCCCTAAAATGTTTGCATAATTTTGTCTTTGCTGTATTTTAGCATAGCAATACTGTTTTTACAGGTTCAGCAACATTCAAGCACTTTAGCCCATTGTGTGTATTCTTTTTCAGGTACTGCAATGTGTCCTATTATGCACTTATTGTATGGTGTTTTTAGTAAATTATGCACCTAGCCGGATAGCTAACAGTGAACACCTTACTTTTCTCCCTCATATGGACTGCCTCTGCTGAGGACTGTACGGAGTGGCCTAGCCTCGTACGTGCGTATGACGCAATCGAGAGTCAATAGTACGCTAAGGATTCGTACGCACTTTTTACGCCAAAGCTTACGTATTCAGTTCAGTAGCGTACTTTTAACAACGCTTAGACTGTATGTTCGTAATTTGTGCAGTAATGTTCGCAAAACAATGATTATTTTTTAACGCAAATTCGACCAAATAAATTTGTGTTAAGAACTAATCTTGTCATAAATTCGTCGATTATTCGCCGGAACAAATTTTTGATGATTTGCTCACCTCTACCTTTATTGATTAAATAAATCTAATACATTTACTGAAAATCTGCAAAAATTCACCATTTTCTACATTTTAATATCTCTGCTTTCAAGAGACATAATGATGCCTCCTAAAATAGTCATCAAATTGTTCCACAGGAATGAAAGCAAAATGGAGGTAACATTTAAAAATGTCACTTTTTGCAGAGTTTCCATTATAATCCATCTTTTCCTGTAACACAGCAAGAAAAAAACAACAAAACCACAATATTTATTACCTTGATTCTGCAGTTTACAGAAACACCCCATATGTGGTCCTAAACTTCTCTATGGGCAAAATGCAGGGCTCAGAAGATAATTAATACTATATGAAATTTGGAGAGTAGATTTCGCTGGAATGGTTTTGGGCGCCATCAGGGGAGGATTGGCCATAGACCTAACAGCAGGAGCGGACTGGGAACTTAAAGTGGCCCTGGAAAAAATACTAAAAGTGGCCCCATTTTGTAGTTGGGTCCAAATTGATGGAAAGCAGGGCCAACAATACCATATTGTGGCACATTATACCATCCCAACAAAGCCAAATACCACAGTCCATCACAATATACTGTAAGCAGCACAAAATACATCCCAAAAAACTTCCATTGGGAGGCTGTGAGAAGGGCCGATGTGGCCCCCTGGGCATCGGCCCACCGGGAAATTTCCCTGTAAGGTCTATGGCCAATCCCCCTTGCCTAACAGGGAAAATTCTCAGTGGGCCGATGCCCAGGTGGCCACCCTAGCCCCCATCTCTGCAGCTGGCTTGGTACATAATAAGCTCTCAGTAATTAGCGCTGTGAGCATCAGGTACTCTTGTACACAGCCAGCGACATGCTCTCTTAAATTTAACTATTTCCCGCATCACTTACTCACCGTGCTCCATATCTTAATCAGACAGCTGGAAGAGGAGGACAGAAAATGGCCACTATTGATGGCCAATACAGAGGGGCAGCTTTTGGGGCAATATATTGTGCTGCACTGTGGTAGATTGTATTATTTGGTATTGCTGACCCCCCTACTTTTGTTGCCCCATCTCCTGTCAATTTAGACCCTCCTACAACATGAGGCCACTTTTAAGTATTTTTTCCAGGGCCACTTTAGGTTTCCAATCCGCCCCTTGGGCACCATGTTGCATTTGGAGAGACTCTGAGATACCCATACAGTGGAAACCCCCAAAAAGTGACTATATTTTGGAAACTACACCACACAGGGAATATTTAAGAGGTGTAGTGAGCAGTGTTCCCTGTAAGCTGCGCGGGCGCGCAGCTTACTTTGTGCCTCCGCTCACGGCCTGTCCTGGCCCGCTCACCGCCGCAGCCTGGACTTGTGTATGCCTGTTCCGATAGGGAAGCCCTGCTGTGGTGGGCTCGGAACAGGCATACACCATACTTCCCTTAACGTCCTGACGAGCTAACGTGCTTCCTGTGCGGCGCTCCCAGCAGGCCCCGCCTCCTCCCTAATGCCGCGATTCTGGACATGGAGAACCACTGCAGCGCGGCAACAGGAAGAAGAGAGAACAAGGCCCCAGCCCCTCCTAAGTGTGGAAGTGGCGTCTGAGATCCCCAAGGGCCAAGTAACTGTAAGTATTCATGTGTGTTTGTGTGTGAGTATACTCTATGCAACACAATACATATACAGTATACCTCTACACTGTGTATATACTGTATATTGTACAGCATGGCACAGGGGATATATTGTCCGGCATGGTGGAACCGCTGTGCATTTGCTGTACAGTATACATTATAATCCCTGTACCATGCTATACAATGTACAGTATAATCCGTACACCATGCTGTATAATATACAGTATAATCCATACACCATGCTGTATAATATACAGTATAATCCGTACACTGTGCTGTATAGTATACAGTATAATCCCTACACCATGCTGTATAATATACAGTATAATCCGTACACCATGCTGTATAACATACAGTATAATCCGTACACCATGCTGTATACTATACAGTATAATCCGTACACATGCTGTATAATATACAGTATAATCCGTACACCATGCTGTATACTATACAGTATAATCCGTACACCATGCTGTATAATATACAGTATAATCCGTACACCATGCTGTATAGTATACAGTATAATCCGTACACCATGCTGTATAATATACAGTATAATCCGTACACCATGCTGTATGATATACAGTATAATCCGTACACCATGCTGTAGAATATACAGTATAATCCGTACACCATGCCGTACAATGTACATTATATTCCATACACCATGCCGTATAATATACAGTATAATCCATACACCATACCGTACAATATACAGTACACCTACACTGTGGGGTTATGCTATATATTGTATGGCATGGTTTATGAACTATACTGTATATTATACAGCATGGTGTATGGATTATAATGTATATTTTAGGACATGGTGTATGGATTATACTGTATTTTACAGCATGGTGTACGGATTATACTGTATATTATACAGCATGGTGTATGGATTATACTGTATATTATACAGCATGGTGTACGGATTATACTGTATATTATACAGCATGGTGTACGGATTATACTGTATATTATACAGCATGGTGTACGGATTATACTGTATATTATACAGCATGGTGTTTGGATTATACTGTATATTATATAGCATGGTGTATGGATTATACTGTATATTATACAGCATGGTGTACGGATTATACTATATATTATATAGCATGGTGTATGGATTATACTGTATATTATACAGCATGGTGTATGGATTATATGAGATGGTGCAGGGGTTACACTGTATGTCTTTGATGTGACAATTATCTTAGGTTTTCCTATCGCCCACCTTTGATGGTGCTGTGCCCAGCTCTGAGCCAATCCCGCTCAGCAGCTGCCCAGGCTTAGAGGGAACACTGGTAGTGAGCACTTTGACCTCAACAGGAGCTTCATAGAACTTATAAAACTCGGCTGTGAAAATGAAAATTGTGCTTTAGGCCCAAACTTTCTTTTTCACAAGGCACAACAGGAGAGTATCACCCCACAGGGTTCAGAAGGGAAAAAGCGGCACCTGGATTGTGACATTTGCTTAAATAGTTTTTAAGAGCCATAACTTTATTTTTTGTTGGGGAGCTATTTTTTTTACGAAACAAGCTGTATTTTTTATTGCTACTGTTTGGGGTGCATCTGGCTTTATGAGCATGTTTTATCTAATTTTTTTGTAGGTGAGGTGGCAATTGCAATTCTGTCAGTGTTTTTTTTATATTTTTATGGGGTTCACCATGTGGTATACATGATGTAATAACTTTATTCTGCAGGTTAATTCAATTATGGTGATAAATTTATATAGTTTTTCATATTTTACTACTTTTGCATAATACATTCATTTGTATACAGCCTGATAAAGGAGTCTTTGCTCTAAAATCTTGCATACAGATTTTTTTTTGTTAGTTAATAAAGGTATCACAGTCTGTTATAATACTTTTGTCTTTTTTTAACATCACGTGGATATAATGTGATATTGTACTATATGATTAAACACCATGTAATGCTATGTTTAAAGGTGCTTTCTGGGAGTACAATATTAATGACTTAT
Organism: Rhinella marina; assembly: GCA_900303285.1. NCBI lineage: Eukaryota > Metazoa > Chordata > Amphibia > Anura > Bufonidae > Rhinella > Rhinella marina. Next base: position 81,413 of record ONZH01017280.1, on the reverse strand, counting down.
CCCCAGGATAGATCATCAATTTGAGATTAAGAACACCACCTGTCTTTTATTAATAATATATCCTGAGGATAGCCCTTCAATATTGTACTCCAGGAAAACCCTTAAAGGGGCTATCCCATGAAAAATATTTTACAGTTTTTAAACCAGCAGCTGGATCTGAATACTTTTGTAATTCCATGTAATTAAAAATTTTGTATAGCCACTGAGTTATTCAATAAAATGTATCTGTATAGCGCCACCTGCATTTTTGTTTTCTTATTTCTTTGTCCTGCTCACTGAGAAGGCCGCACATGCTCAGTTTCATCCTTCAACTGCCTCCTGAGCTGTGATAGGGAAATCATGGACACGCCCCTTTAGCTGCAGAAGAAAATACACTTCCCTTGAGCTGTCAGCTTCATATAAATCTAGCAGAGCAATGAATGAGGAGATCTCTGGATCCATGTGAGGTACACGGCTGGTTCTAGTTTTCTTAGAAAGATATTGTCATGGATTATATGATGTCTGATTAAAGTTTTTACATTATTCATGGGACAAGCCATGTAAGTCTGTAAAATAAATAATAAAATAAGTTACTGCATCCTTCATGCTGAAGAAAGGTTGTTGGCCTAACTCCCTTAACAGTTGGAGAAGGAGACATCAGAACAATAATAAAGGGGATCTGAGGAGTAAATATACACCAGTAGGAGACAAGAGACTGTGTTATTAGATTACAGAAAAGCTATTTTTCAACTGGAGTGTGGTTTTGATAGAAACACATGTATAATTTCAGATTTGTAGATAATATCAATACATTATGCAATTTTATCTGGCTCAGCCAAACTATAATCAAACATGACAATTTATGCAAAGCAAAATGCAGATTACTATTTACCCACTACTGACAATTCATGACAATGTTCAGGCCCAATAACTTGTGATTATGTTGCCATCATAACAGGACAAACTGGAGAAGGTGAAGAGATCACCATGAATCACAGCAATTAACTGACCTGACCTTGTGCTGGTTGATGATTAGACAGTGATAAATGCGGTACTCTATACATCATACAGATGTGTATTGCCGCCTGTTATTTATCCCTCTCCCATGTGTGTTTTAAAAGGACTAGCTGAGTTTTTGCTTTTAAAAAGCTCCCCGTGTAAAAACATGGGTGAATAGATTGGTAACGTTGTACTAATATATGCTGCTTACATGGTACAAGTACAAGAAACCTATCTGACAGCCACCTCTGAGAGTGCCCAGGTTTCTTTTAAAATAAAGGATCATTTCAAAGAATTTATTGAAAGACTACTTTAAAAGAACAATAATTGTACTTCTATTAAAGGAACTCTACAGGAAAAACTGATATATAGTGGTCCCTCAAGTTACAATATTAATTGGTTCCAGAACGACCATTGTGTGTTGAAATCATTGTAAGTTGAGTAATCGGTTCCAAAGCCCCAAGTCATCCAAGATAAGAGAAAATGACGATTTAACAAAAATAAGCAGATAACAGACAGATAAAACAAGTCCTTACATATAATAGTTAGGAATATGTGTCAACTAGCAACTAATACAGCTATGTTACCAGAGAAGTGGCCATGATTGGTTGGATCTCAGTCTGAGACATTGTATGTTGAGTCTGGTTTCAACTTACGATGGGTCAGAAAATACCATTGTATGTTGAAAATATTGTATCCTGAGGCCATTGTATCTTGAGGGGTCACTGTACTATGTTGTCCCCAGTGAGGGCATGAGGGGGTTGTACAAGTAAGGCAACGTCCCTTCAGGCCCTGCAGTTGGTTTAATTCAGTTTTTCTGGACTGTTCCTATAAGAGTTTTACATTTGATTTCCATTTCTAACCCATTCTTCAAAAAATGCATGGGATTTGATTGGCTAATTTGAATTTCTACAGGAAAGAACAACTGGGCTTCTCAACTTCTCAATGACTTCCCAGGTCTTGCAGTCAGATATTAAGAGGAGTTTTCCAACATTGTTATGCCAACAATATCCAATCGGTAAGAGTCCAAGGTCCTTCCTTGATGTATTACATTTAGACCATTTTCTAAGCCTAAAACAGGCTTTCCCACCCACACCACAGCCACTTTTTTAGACTTGGCGTGAGTGGTGAGGAGTCACAGATTTGGGCGTATTTCTGTTTGATAAATGACCCCCTATACTTCTAAAGTACACACTTCTGGGTGGACAGCTTCTTTAATGGAAGGTATGAAGTAGCGTTTATAAAGTCCACATTTCGGACTACAATAAGGAATGTTGTTTGGTGAAAAATTAGACTTCTGTTCTATGTTAGACCATAGATCAGGAATTGCTGTAACACAAGGAGGAGATCAGAATGGATTATCTGGTAAATTTCAGTTCAGAAAGTGTAATAGTCAACATATAATCTAGTGAATCATGCTAAAGTAGCTTCATTTCTGAGAGATCCTCAACTTCTGCTCCTCTGAACAGTCAGTAACACCCGACATACTCACTGACTGAGTTCATGATGTTCTCATTTTCTTTTCCTTTGATGAAATCAGATGAACCATAATTTCAATGGGATTTTCAAAGGTAAATGAAACATTGTGTATTTTTGGCAACAAAAGGCTTTGACATCAAATATAATGCACATAGAGATGGTAACAACAGTAATGTACTAATCAGGGTTTGTTATACGCCAACTCATAGATCTCAGCACGTAAAATCTGAAACATTGTTACAAGGTTAAGGAAAGCAAGCAATAATGGTGTCCTTGGTGTGGCTGTTTGGACCCTGATATCACCAGCAACTTCCCTGTCAAACTGTTTGCATAGACACATAGCTGTGGTTCACTTGATTAAAACACTTTTTTTTTTTTTTTGTTGATCTTAAAGGGGTTGTCTCATGATGGACAATGGGTGCATATCACTAGGATATTCCCCCATTGTCTTATAGGTGCAGGTTCCACCGCTGAGATCCACACCTATATCCGGGGGCGGACTGGGAACTTAAAGTGGCCCTGGAAAAAATACTAAAAGTGTCCCTGTTAGTTGGATCCAAATTGATGGAAGGCAGGGCCAGCAATACCATATTGTGGCACATTATACCACCCCAACAGAGCCAAATACCACAGTCCATCACAAAATACTGTACTGCAGCCAGCAGCACAAAATACATTCCCAAAAACTACCACTGGCCGGCTTTGAGGAGGGCCCAGGCGGCCCCCCAGGCATCAGCCCACAGGGAAATTTCCCTGTAAGGTCTATGGCCAATCCTCCCCTGCCTATATCCAGAACAGAGGCCCGAAAGTGAAGGAGGGCGCGGCCGCCCTCCATTCATTTTCTATAGGGCTATGAAAATAGCCAAGCGCTGGCTCGGCTATTTCCGTCGGCTCCATAGAAATGAATGGGAGTGGGGGCCATGCATGCGCGGTACGCTCCCATTCATATGGAGAGCTGGCTTGGCGGTGGCCGGACCGGAGTCCTCCAGCCACCACCTTGCGGGGCTCCGTTCAGCAGTGGGACCCACACCTATAGGATAATGGGGGCATATCCTAGCGATATGCCCCCATTGTCTATGAAGAGACAACCCCTTTAAGTTTTGATCCCGAGTTATGATCCTCTGTCTTAATATGCAAATTAGGCCTTTGGTGCAACAAGGGTATCGCCATTGCTCTTGTTGCACCTAAACTCCACTCATTTCTATAGCTAGGCCCTTCCTGGCTGATCTTTGATTGACAGGACCAGGCAGTGGCAGCACAGTCAGGAAGGGGCTGGTTACAGAAAGGAGTGGAGCTTTCTGTAGAGCAATGCTGACACCTTCATTGCACCAAATGCCTAATTTTCATATTAAGAAAAAGTGTCATAACTTGGGAATAGAGCCTCAGATCAACAAAAGAAGAACAGCATTTTAATCAGGTGAACCTCAGTTATATGTCTTTTCAAACAGTTTGATAGGGAGGTCACTGGTGATTTCCTTTAATATAATGACAAGATATAACATTTTCTTTAATAATTGTCTAGTTCCTCATCATTTTCAAGATCTCTGGTGGACATTAGTGAATGGAGTCATTTATTGGTTACATTCAGAGTCTGAAAACCACCCTAAATCCATCACAGAGCTGATGGTTTGCTATAATGTTTCACTCAACACAAACATCTATGAGATAAACATTACAGCAGTGTAAATACCTCTCCTGTTCTGGACTGTCCTAGTTTAAAGGGAACCTTTCACCTCATTTTCACCTATAAGATTGCATACACATCCCAGATATACCTGAGTGCACACTGTGTCTGTATTACATGTCCAGGAAAAGCACTTTTATTCTGCTGGAAAACAGCTCCTAAGTGCCCAGCTGAAAGTGAAACTAAAAACAGCTTTCTCTCCCGACTCGATTTCTAACATCTATATCTTCTGATATACACCATATAATGTTGTGATTTGTATCACTTGAAAGCTTGGAACGACAGCTTTCAAAGAAGGTCAGAACCATTTTTCTATCTGCTACCAATCCCAAGATATGAGCAGCTAAAGCCACCCTCCCCTCTTCAGTCTGGTTTGCTTTGGTCACTTTCAGCTGGGCACTTGGGAGCTGTTTTCCTGCAGAATAAAAATGCTTTTCCTGGACATGTAATACAGACACACAGTGCACACAGGTATGTCTGGGATGTATCTGCAATCTTCTGTGGGCAGTGCTCTTAGTTATATAGGTGATAAACAGGTGAAAGACTCCCTTTAAGTAATTACCTACAGTACATTGATACACTGGAACAAGTCTATTAGCTATGTAAATGTTAAACAATGAACATCTGATCAGTGGGGATGCTTGAAGTCAGACCTCCATGTATCTTATATTGGTGACCTATCCTATCCACATCGCAGGATGCACTCAAAAACACTGCTTGCAGCACCTTTGTGTATATTATTGGAACGCAATGAAATGGAACGGAATGCATTCTGGTGCATTTCATTCCCTTCACTTCAGTTTTGTCCCCATTGACAATGAATGGGGACAAAACGGAAGTGTTTTCCCCCGCTATTGATACCGTATGACGGATCTCAATAACGGAAAGGGAAAGCGCAGATGTGAAAGTAGCCTTACCTGAGTGCCACCGTCCCTTCCAAAAAGTAATCAGTGGAGATGCTGAGAGTCAGACCCTACTAATTAGATATTGATGACTTATTCTGAGAATAGGTCATCAATATTTGAGTCTTGGACCATCCCTGTAAAAAGTATGTAAATAACACAACTTCTGGCACTATATGCTGTCAAAATAATATTGTAATTGGAGAAAAAATACACATGGCACCCCCATAGCGCATCAAATGTGGCAACACGCTGGGATAAAGGAAGACAAGTGACGCTATCTTTTCTTGCTGAGCCGTGGCTCCGTGCCGCCCATAGATGTGAACGGGCCCGCCCCTATTCCGCAAATTTGGGGCCCTTAGTCTGAACCTGTGCATCAGAATGCTTATAGATAATTCTTAGGAATAATATTTCTGTACATCAATAACTGCAACATTAAAGCAGTAAATAGCGTTCTTTTTGTCATAGCCAAAAGATCTTATGATAACTAGTTATATGGTACCATGATAGATTTACAGTGAGCCCCCATGGGAGCCGGTGTAGAGGATGGGAGTGGTACCAGCCCTGCTGTACTGTCACATTGTCCTACCTCAGGCCGTCAATCCCTGGGGTCTATTGCATTGAAAGTTATAGCACTAAAGAATGAGGCCAGAGTTGAACGTAACAAGTCTTTGTTACTAGGTTCGACATAAAACCTGAAATGCATACAGCAGCATCAGGTTTTTACTGGAATTCTTCTCTGACACCAGTATCTTGCTGATTACACTGCAGTCTGGACTCTCAATGCTTTACTTGAGGATGTAGTCAGCTGTCGTTCTGGCAGGAGAGGGATACGTTGGATCCTGCCTTTGATACTGTTCATGGAAGTGGATGCTCTATAAGATACTTCTCAACTTCCCCACTATCAGGACAGGATCTTTCACGTCCTCTCTTCTCCTAGTGCTCTCCTAGACTAAGGCCCCATTCACACGACTGTATTGAATGGGGCCGTATCTATCCGCAAAATTGCGGAATAGATGCGGCCCCATTCATCTCTATGGGGCACGGAGCTAGCTCTGTGCCGCCGATCATTTGAAGCATGTCCTATACTTGTCCGTATAGGACCCGCAAATATACGTTCGTGTGAATGGGGCCTAACTCTCTGTTGTAGACTTTCCACTCTTGGCAGGAAGTCGGACCACCCATTCAACTAGTAGGGGTGGAAATGGGTGGTAAACCCCATTATATCCAGCCATTGCCAACCACTACTGTAGCTCCCTCACTGGATAAAATTACATTCTACATGCACAATACAAAATATTACATATAAAACATATAAAAATGCAGCAATTAAGAGGGTTTTCCAGGATTTTTTAATCGATGACCATCAGTATCTGATCGGTGGGGTCTGACACCGGAGACCCCCACCAATCAGCTCTTTGAGAAGGCACCAGCCTTCTTGCAGCTTACCAAGCACAGTTTCGTACATTGTACAGCGGCTATGCATGGTATCATGCTTACCCCATTCACTTGAATGGTGCTGAGCTGCTGCTAGGCCACTCGAGCGATGAATGTGTCATCGCTCAGCCTAGGGAAAGATCAGAGGGGGCCGCAAAACTACTGTGAATGACGGTGCCTTCTCAAGCAGTTGATTTGCGGGGGTCCCAGGTGTCAGAACCCCAATCAGATACTGATGGCCTATCCAGAAACCCCCTTTAAAGAACAAAACTCCTGGTCTGGGGTACTACAGATTGTGGGAAGGTGCTGGGCATGCTGCAAATTCACAACCCAGAAGTTTTAGAAAAATGCATGGAAATAAACATGTGCAGCGTCCCACATATGATGTGAAAAGGGACACCACAAACTTTGTATTTATCATAGACATGTCACTTTATTATCCTTTGTATCTGAAGCTGCAAGGAAAACCTATTTAGGCTGAGTTAAATTATTTCACCATTCTAACACTAGATGGTGCTGTTTCCTCATTATACTGTATATAACCATCTAGGTAACTGGTTAGAACCAGTCAGAGAGTGAGAACAGAGTTGAGTAATGGAGTATTACAGAGAAACATCTCAAGCAAAGTGCAGGAGGAGAGACAGGAGTTCATCCAATCTGAGGCTGCCAATTTTATCTGATCCTGGCCAAGTCATATTGCCCTTGGCACTTACCATATCTAAGCCACTAAGAACCAAGCTTTATCTGGATAGAAGGAAGACCAGCTTAGGTAACAGCTGAATTATTGCTTATTGGACTTTGGCACCTGTGTGTTTGGGGTTTAGCTTCCAGCACCTACACACGTCTTTACACAACTAGTGACGTCCAGTTGTATGTTGTGCCCACTTTTAACCCTCCGGGAAGTGTGGACTGATATCCGTATATTTAAAGGCACCCAGTAAACAATGGAGCAGAAGTACTAATGCCTGCCATCCAGGGATTCCACCCTGTGGAGTTGCTCATATGAAAGATTGAAACTATATTGTACTATCCTAAGCTAGGCCTAGAAGAGGTGGATTATTTGAAGTAGATTATAAGAAGTGCATTATCAAGTGGATTATCATTATCATAAAGAAGCATACTCACTCCATCTATACAAGCATCAACTAGTAACCAGCCTAAGGAGGACCTTTCCTGCAGCATCTCTATCCTTTATCTAATCTCCAGTTGAACTGCTCATGATCTGTAAAGGATTCCTTGCAAGACAAAGAGTAAAAGTTTTTATTTTTATACAAGCCACTTCCTCCTCATTTTTACATTGCATCAAAAGGACGCTGCCGTCACAACCTTTTACCAGGACCCTGCCGACCGACACCTTAATACCATACCACCAAGGGCACCTCGCCTTACCATCCGGCAGAGCCCTGAAGAACAGAGAGTGCCCTGAGGAGATTGGTGTCTTTCCTCCACACAACTGTACGTCGGCCCAGGGAGTCAAGCCAGCCTAAACGTGAGTAGTAACCACCGGCACCACCGTAGACACTGTGACAACAACATTGCAACACACTGACACCTTGCCCTGCGGTACCAGTATGCTGCACATGTGGTTATCATCTTTAGATAAGTGTAGTTAAGACGTGGAAATAGGGGGACATTTATTAAGACTGGAGTTTTCCACACTGGGCTTAAGTCCCTCTGCACAGCTGAAGGAAGTGCCAAAAGTTATGTGTGAAGAAGAAAAGATACCTAATTGTAGTGCAATATCCTAAAAACCCGACCAGCACCTGTATAGTGTAAAATCACAAAAGAATTTATCCTCATCCCTTTTTCTCCCCTGCTTCCTCCACTGCTATGCTGCAGTCCTCCCTGCCATTTCCTGGCTGCATCGGTGACGCTCCGTGCACACAGGTCATCGTGTAGCAAATCACTAGCATGAGCAGTACACGGAAGGTCACAGCTGCATCCAGGAAAATAAACAAGGGAGGTGGACTGAAGCACAGCACAGGAAAAAGCAGAGGAGAAAAGGGGTGAGTATGACTTCTTTTGCTAGACCATTTAAAGGGGGTGCCAGACAACCCCTTTAAGCAGAATAATACAAGCTGGAATGACAATATTTGAAGTAGGCACAATGCTAAGCGAGATGTAACAACCACTTTAGTGAGGACATCAATTATTGTTGATGTTGATTTTTTTTTAAAATATTATAATAATAATATTTATAATAATGTTATAAATGTGATACATTTGGATTTTACAAAAATATTTTTCATTTTTTTACAGCCAGGAAGTTCCAGGCTTTGATTTTCTGAACAGAAAGATTCACTTATTTACTGGGAACTATTGATTCAACAAGTGGTGTAATGCATTAGAGGGCATAAAAAAACTAACCAACTGACTTTGCAAATTTATAAAATCTCAGATATGCCATTTCCTTACGTGGTAAATGACCTCACTGGGGAAATTGTGTGCTATGGTTACATTCTGCTCTGAAGATAGTACAGGCTGATCATATATATTATGTAACATCCTTACTGATTCAGCACGTGATGACTTAAATAGCACCATTTTGGGGAGAAAAGCACCATTTAATTTCAACTTTTCAACATACGGTTCTGTACATAGATTAGTCCCCATGCTTACTGTGGCACAAAATCTATAGTAACTTACACGTATCTCACATTAAAGCCAGTGGTGTAGAGAACTAGATAAGTGTACGTTCACACAACGGATTTTGAAAACACCCTATTAAAATCAGCATGGATTCATTTTTTTAAGGTAATTTTTTTGGCAGTTTTGACGCACGTTTTTTTATAGAGAATGTATATACAGCAGGCTCAGAAGAGGGAAGAGGTGGAGGAGAGAAGTGATAGTAGAAAAAATGGTGGTTGTAGTACTCAATCACTCTGTTGCTCCTCTTGGCTGTTCAGTGATGGGAAGGGTGCACCTATTCTTCCCTTCAGGGATCTCTGGTTTCGGGTTCCTCCTGCTTGTTGTCAGATAAGGCATCCTTCAAGTTGAAGGTTTTCAGAAACAAGGCTAAGTCCTTTGGTGGAGCTGTTGATGTTGGTGCAGTGTAGCAGTGCAGAAAATAATAAAGGTAGGTTAACACACATACAAAAGTAAGTTCTTAACTGAAGGATTAAGTTGAAGCACATCAGTTACCATTTTCAGCATGCAATGGACTGGCATTCAGTACACAAATGTACTTTTTACAGTTCTTACAGGTGACAGGCTGCATGGGTAGTTAACAGGCCAAGATGTTCCTTTAAAGGGAGTCTGTCACCTCCTAGGCCCCTATAAAGTACATAAACATGCCCATAGCACATGTTGTAACAACAGTAATGTTACCTTTGGCGCATTCCTCGGTGTTTTAGAAGTCCCAAAAATGGAGTTTGAAATATATGCAAATGAATTGCCGCAAGTGCCCGGCGTTTAGTGCCTTGGAGCCTGGGCCCCAGTCCTTTTTACATAAAATCTCCGCCCCCGCTACTGCCTCCGCCCGCCCTGCACCTCATTCGGGTCCTCCTTCTTAGCAGGCAAGATCCCACGCCTGCGCAGTCTCTCGCCGGGACGGGGCATGCACACTGCAATGCCCATTTTGGTTCAGATTTCGCGCCGTTGGACCGGCGCATGCGCACTGAGTTCGGCGATGTCGTGCCCAAAATGGGCATCGCAGTGCGCATGCCCCGGCCCGGTGAGAGAAGCGGGATCTTGCCTGCTAAGAAGGAGGACCCGAATGAGGTGCAGGGCGCGCGGATGCAGTAGCGGGGGTGGAGATTTTATGTAAAAAAGGACTGGAGCCCAGGCTCCAAGGCACTAAACGCCGCCTCCGGGCACTTGCGGCGATTCATTTGCATATATTTCAAACTCCGTTTTTGGGACTTCTAAAACACCGAGGAATGCGCCAAAGGTAACATTACTGTTGTTACAACATGTGCTATGGGCATGTTTATGTACTTTATAGGGGCCTAGGAGGTGACAGACTCCCTTTAAAGGGGTTTCCAAACTTTTATACACATAGGACCCCTGCTAATGAGCTGTTTGAGAAGGCACCGGCACTCGCAGTGGAGCCGCAACCTTCTCATAGCTTAGCCCAGGCCGTGTGACATCAAAATCATCCGTCACATGGCCTAAAATTAAATTTAATTGGGCTGAGTTGCAATGCCAAGCACAGCTGCTGTACAGTGTATGGCACTGTGATTTGTGAGCTGAGAGAAGCACCAGTGCCTTCTAAAACTGCTGATCAGCAGATATTGACGACCAATCGAGAGTATAGGTCATTAGTAGTGTTGAGTGAATCGAACTCCACGAATTGGAATGTGATCCAAATTTCTGGGAAAATTCACTGCAAAGCCGAATTTCCTCATGCTTCATGGCAGCAAATCGATTTTCCCAGAATGGCAGTGAAAAAAATAAAAAAACATACTTACCTCAAGTGTGCAGAGATCTTGATTGAAGTTCCTGTGTAAAATCCCATATGTGAGGACGTATGACGTCACCACGCCAGCCAATGTAATAACATCATCACGGGCCGTGCGAGATTTTACCCTGGATCTACAATCAAGATGGCGACGGCCAACTCTTTGCGATCAAATGGATGAGGTTAAGTATGATTTTATTAATTTTTTTACATTTTACACTGCTGTGAACACGGCATCTGATGGGTACAATGATGGGGAGTTGTGCAATCGCCGCTCCCTGTCATTGCACCCACTGCTTACAAAGAAATGTGCTTTTTGACAAAGTAATTCGTCATGAAACAATTTTTTTTTGTAAAATTCATTGAAGCAGCCAAATCATTTTTTTCCAATAATTCGCTCATCACTAATTATCAGTCTTGGAAAACCCTGTTAAAGCAATCTTCTGTACACTGCACTTCTCTAGCTGAAATCTTGTAAAAAGCATCCAGGCACTTTTTTGAACAGGCTTTCACCATGTCCTCTGCAGGATATTCTTTTAAGCATTTTTTTTCTGGCCTCTCCTTGGTTCGTACCAGGGGTCTCTGACTCTCTTGTGTGTCAGCACTAAATTTTGCATCTGCTCTCTTTGCTGTTCAGAACCTAACTCATACTTAGACTCTAGATTGTTCTAAATGCCTCCTTCCTCATGGGGGAAGGGAAACAGCCCCACCTGGTGGTTCATGGGTATAAATACGTCCTATTAATACCTTGCGCCTTGGAATACCAAAAATTATGTGAAAGCACAGCCTTATGCCCTTTTGCAGTGTACCACTTCTCTGCAATGGGACACTGCATATACTTCAATGTAAATCTGAATTTCTGCTCACAGGTTTTGAAGCAGATATGTCCAAAATAATGCACGGATGAGTATCATAGTAACATAGTAACATAGTTTATAATGCCGGAGCATACAGCATATTATTTTTGTTACTTCCAATTTATTTCAATGGGAGATTCAGCTGGCAGTCTTAGGTTGCTGGGAGATGGCTTTCCTTATGAGTCTGTGCTGAGCAGGCCTAGATGAAGGATGAGCAAGTGTGAGCTGCTCATAACTAGGCCTAGTTATAGGTCCAGGGAATCTTCATCCCTGAGACTGAAAGCTGCCAGAAGAGCAACTGAACTGAGAGAAAGAACAAACATTTGCAGATGTTAAAAAACACTTAAAAGCTGTGTTGGATTGAGACAGTAAGGCAAATGCACGTTTATATTAATAGACTTTACTGCTTGTCGAAATGGTTAATTGCCTGCTGCGTGCACCAGACCTCTGAGACAGACTGCCCAAGTGGACAAAAGGACTGTACCCAGCATAGTCGGCATTGTAGAAAGTGGTAATGGAAATGCCTGTGGGTATTTGGGAAGATTGCAAAGTGTACTTAGAGAGAGACTCAGGGAGGATTAATACCATCATCTCCACCTCTTATATACAACCTTTGGGAGAATCCTGTAAATACTGTGCCTGCTGTTTGCATTTCTACTAGATTTCTACTGAAATAAATATTAATAATAATCCTATAACTCCATTCATCTTCTCAGTTAAGAGAGAAACTTTATTTATTTTACCCAAACGGGCCTGCCTACTGACTCCACCATCCATCCACCAACCCTTATGCTTGCCCTCCTGTCTTGCACCCTACTACTCATTCAACTAACATTAAGGGTACCCTAGCCACCTACTGTCCAGTATATACAGCAGTGTAGTGATATATGAGGTATGAGGTATAAATTACAGCTCGTACCTCACATACAGTACACCACTGTATATACTACTGGGGTCATTTATTAAACAGAAATATGCCTAAATTAGGCATATTTCTGGTGCAGATTGTGGGCAAAGGTCCTTTTCACCGCAATCTGTCAGAAGCTGTCTTACATTTAGAAGTGGCGGTGGATCTACCGAAGTTATGAAGAGGCCTGTGCGTCTTCATATAGTTTTTTTTGTCTACTTTTGCACAATAAAAACTATAATTTTTTTTTAGTACTGCTACATTCAAAGAACCATAACGTTTTTATTTATCTGTCAACAGAGCTGGGTAAGGGCTTGTTTTTTGCAGGACAAGTTGTAGAACCTGCTGTCTAGAATGTACTGCCCCAGGCAATCATGTTAATTTCCAACTTCCTTAGCTTTAAATGTGCCTTAAAAACACATCTTTTTAGGCAGGCTTATAATAATGTTCCCTAAACTGACTAACCTGTTTACTCCACACCCCCATTCTTCAGAACCGAGCACCATCTTCTGATTAATCTTCTGACTAATCCCCAGCTCACGCAGCTCTGTCTGCACTACTCTAATTGGAAACCCCAGATAGGGTAGTTGCAAATTGTTTGTTATAGAGATGAGCGAATCTATTTGCCGCTTCGTAGATTCGATACAAATCTTGGAAATTTTTAACACCGAAGCAAATCCGAATATTTTCAGATTTGCTTCGGAAAATTTGTCTAAAATCTTTGTACGCTAACACTACGTACGCATAATATAATTTGTACGCTAATGCTACGCATCTGAGAATTTGTATGCTAACGCGAACATATTCAGTTAAATAGCGTACTTTTACTGTATATTCATTCTTTGTGCGAGCCTAGACAATAATACACTAAAGCTTCGTACGCACTTTGTACGCTCAGGAGTAAGTATTCAAGGGAATGTTCGCAGAATAACGAATGATTTGTACGCAGCTTCAACCGAATAGCTTAGTATTCGTACGAATCCTTTAAAAAATTCTACAAATTATTCGGCAAAGTTTGTTATATTTTGCATTAATATCATATTACTTTTTATGTATCTGTCGTATGCTTCAGGAATGATAAGATATGGTTGGAATTAGGAATGAAACTTTCCATTCCATTCCTCCCCTCTTGGTGGTAGTGGGCTGGTCCGACTTGCTGCCAGAAGGGGGAGCTCAAGAGAGTTTTAGGGAGAGTAAGCTTCGCAAGCCTGGAGTGAGGGAGCATATCCATCTGCTGCCACACCATGGGCCTTGGGACTAAAGACCAACTCGGCTGTGAGGGCCACTACTCCAAGGAGACTGCAGGATCTCAGACCACAGAACATCTACAACATTGTTATGCAGTCTCTCTGGAGGGAGTGAGTGCCAAACTGCCTTGGGGTCTCAGGGGTTGCTGGGGTCTGTATCATTGTTATTCCGTGGACTTTGCATTTTTTGCACTTTGAGTCATATTCTCCCTTTTTGGGTTATGCATTGCTTTGTCATTGTAGCTCCTGGTTCTGTGTGCGTATGGAAGTAACTTCTGTTTTAATAATGGAATATTTTTGGATGGATTTGTTACAATTTATTATGTTATGTTTTGATTATGTTTTGTGATCATTTGAATATATTGTGTGGTGTCGCTATTCTTGGTGGTTTTTGTGGCATAAATATGCGCCTCTTTGTGGTATTGAGTCTAGCATGTATAGGTGCAGTGTACCAAGTCAGCAGTGTGATCAGCACTATACCTATACAGACTCTACTGCAGATGAGGGGATAACAAGTTAAGACACCCATTTCCATGGTTCAGGACAAGCACGCTCAAAAGCCACAAGTGCCGCCTTATTGCTGTTAGCGAAGGGTTGTCTGCAATCTTGCCTACCACCACACCTCATCGTGTGAGGATAGACGCATTGCATATTGTACAGACAACAGTAGGATGTGCTGTAACTCATCCTTTGCAGCCAGTAAAGAAAAACATTTGTTATTGATCCTTTATATCAGCTTTTTTAATGCACTCATCCTTAGAGAGCAATAGCCTGGGGGAGTGCACCATGACATCTCATCAGGGACACTACTGCACCATTTCCTCATAGATTGTACTCTTGCAAACAGGACCTTTACTCCTGGCGTTTCAATTGGATATATTTTGGGTGACACTACTTTTTTTTTACGAGGTGGCATGAACAAGACATTTTTGTCACGTTTTATATTTTTACAACATTCACTGTACAGAATACAAAATGTGATCATATTATTGTATGTATCATTTCAGATGTGGTAGTACCTATTATGTGTCTTTTATTTATTTTATTTAGGCTTTTTCCTAAGTCCCAGTAGGGAACTTGAGCATGTGATCCTCTGATCACCCTTATACACAGTCAAGACATTATTATGACTACCAGCTAATATCCAGAGTTTTCGCCAACTGCAGCTTGGACAGCAGCTAGACGGGCTGGGACTGACTTAGTAAGGTCCTGGTAGGTTGTCACAGGTATCTGGAGCCATGCTTACTGCAGTAAATCCCACAGCCGCTGGAGAGTGGGACAGGCTCCATAAAGGCTGCATGGGACAGGCTACATAAAGTGAACGTGACAATCAAGTTGAGCCCACAGATACATAATTGGGTTCAAAATATGTGGAAATAGGGGTCAGGGTGGTACTTGGAAGTCTTGTTCATTCTGTTTCAACCAATGTCGGACATTCCTAGCCCTGTAACATGCTGCATTGTCTTGCTGGAAGATCCCACGTAAACAGTATGCAAACTGTGCAGTTTCAGAAATACCTCTACTCTTGGCCCAAAAGCCAATAATCATCCCGTTTTGCAACTGTAATAAATCATACCATTTACTCATGACAGCAATGAGGGATATGTTTGCAGACAGCCTATTGACCTTATATACCCACCAAGCCAGTTTGTGACACGTGACTACCTACATGAGCTACACGCTGCCGGCGTTGAAAGTACGAAGTGGTCATAAATATGTGACTTGACTGTGTAATACACTGCAATACTTATGCATTGCAGTGTATTATGTCAGTTAAACTGAATTTGGCATAATGCCAAAGGTAGGGCCTAATAGGCATTGCACATTGCAGACCTTAAAGGGAACCTGTCATCTCAGAAACACCCCCTGAACTAGAGTAAGCAGTGTATAGTGTAAGTGGTGCTGAATCCGAATATGTAAGTTTTATCTTCATACTCACTTCCATTCCGACTCTGTGCTCCCACAAACCAGCAGTAAAATGCATTGAGAGGACTCTTCTTTGAGTCCTCTCCATTATGTGAGTGAGAACTGGAGTCCTCTCAGTGCATTTTACTGCAGGTTTGTGGGAGCACAGCGTCAGAATGGAAGTGAGTATGAAGATAAAACTTACATATTCGGATTCAGCATCACTTACACTATAAACTGCTTACTCTAGTTCAGGGGGTGTTTCGGAGATGACAGGTTCCCTTTAAGCACTCTGAAGCAATAGCAGCTGATAGGGTGAGAGAGTCAATCCCCTCCCTCTAACCATGGAGATACTACAGTCAGCATTGACAGTGACACCTAAGGAGTTAAACAAAAGCAGAGTTATCTCGGATCACAGCCATTAGAGAGGGGTGCCAGCTGTGTGACACAGCCAGCACCCATGAATGATGTGTGGGCACAGTTCCTGAGTCCATGCTATCACAGCATCGCACTATTACGTTGTTTCACGTTAGCAGACTATTTGCAATGATGTAATAGTAAATCAGGTCAGGAAGGGGTTGAGGACTATAAATTATATAGCATAAATCATCAGATATTCCAGTAGGGCGGCTGGGTGGTTAGCACTGTTGTTTTGTAGTTGTTGGACTCTGGATTCAAATCTGATCAAGGGCAACATCTGAATGTAGCTTGTATAGATTTACTCCAGGTACTCTGTATTAATCTCTTCAGGACGAGGCCAATTTTTGTATTTTTTACTTCCCACAATAACTTTTTTTACTTTTCTGGGTGCCATAGTAACTAAGCCAAACCCTGCGATTTTGCTTCAGGGTCTCATATCAGAGGACAGAGGGAGTCCCGTCCCTTTGTCTACTATCTGCGATACCTCAATCACTATTGACCATGGAATCTCAGGGGCTAGGACCCTGTTATCTGTTATTGTGGCCAGGTGTCAGCTGGATTACACCGAGGGCACTCGCCACCTGTGGAGTGGGCTGTGGTTGGGTGTCTGTTCCATACAACCTGTGCATACCTTGGATGTGCAGTTGCAGGAAGGAGTTGAAAATATACTGGCATTTGGCTTCCTATGAAAGTTCATAGTGTGAGATAATTAGGTAATTATTATTAATTGGGTAATTACTCTGGGGACAGAGACATGGCTGCTGAGGAAATAAATATAGGAAATATAGAAATTTGCACCATAAAAAAAATAATTAACTATACATTTTAAGACCCTGGTAGCAGGACCTGATTTCCAAACAGGCACATGAGGCTGATGCCTATGGGCAGCTGTGCTAGAAGTCAGTGGTACACAGAAGCTGTGAAATACTGATAATGCTGTTTATGGGTCCCCATGTATTGGTTGCTGTTGAGCCCTTTTCACGCCAACTTTTTATTTTACTAAAGTTGCAGGTGCAGAAATGGAACTGAACATGAATGGCATACATTTACATCCCAAAGTACAGAGTTTATTTCTTCACAGGAGAGCAGGGGCGGATTGGCCATAGACCACGAAAATGTCCCAATGGGCCGATGCCTAGGGGTGCCCAAGCCCCCATCACTGTCGCTTGGTTGGGTACAGAATAATCAGCGGTAATTAACTCTGTGAGAATCAGGTACTCTGTTCTCATGTACCCAGTCTGTGACATGCCCTCCTGAATCCAGCTATGTCCCTCATCTCCTAACACCCTGCTCCATATCTTAATCTGAGACAACTGGAAGAGGATGAGAGAAAATGGCCACTATTGATGGTCAACTCAGTGGGATAGCTTTTGGGGCAAGATATTGTGCGTCACTGTGGTATGTGGTATTTTGCTCTATGGTATTGCGGACCCCCCTACTTTTGTTGCTCCACCTTCTGTCAGTTTAGACCCTCCTACCATATGCGGCCACTTTTAGGTATTTTTTTTGCACGGCCACTTTAGGTTCCCAATCCGCCCCTACAGGAGAGAGATAATGTTCTTCATTGTGGTGGAGAACTACTGCATTTTTTGCTCACTGGATTTCTGCAGGAGAATCATCACCTTCTGTGACCGTGAGACATTCTCTAGAATTGAAAGACTGGTATGTGAACTCTAGTATATAGCGTACTGTTTGTAGAGCAGTATATTGTGCCTGTATATTAAACATTGATAATTGTCATTAGACTAAATACTGCCTTATCTCCCTAACATGCTGCGTTTTTCCCCTATATTATGGTGACATGCCAGTGCTGAAACAGGAAGTCATACAGATAATATCCGTCTCAGACAGATGTCTCATTGTTACTCATTTTATGGTGGTTTAGTAATGGGTTACGTTATTGTGTAACTTGTTGTACACTGTACATGAGGGAAATTGCTGGTTACCATAGAGGTTATTGCTTTCCTATATTAAAATGCACAAAGTCCTCCATAGTAAACATACCTTACAGCCGCTCTCTGCTCGGCTGGCAGCGGGGGCGTCCCAACAACATCCATGTGACCTAATAGCCCCACACCAACCAAGCAACACTGGAAAATTCGGCAATAGGTTTTAAAGGGTTTGTCCAAGTTTTTTTTTATTGCCAGAGAGCTATATGAAAAAAAACCCATACTAACCTTTTAAATGTCCTGCAGCTCTCGTGTCATCACTCTGCAACGATCACGTGCCGTTCATCATTCCCATGACCGCTGCAGCCTATTCCTGGCCTCAGCAGTCACAGGTGCATGATATACTTCCATTATAGCAATGTCTCACTGTAAATGAGCAAACAGTTATTTCCAGTGCATGGTACGGGCACAGCAGCTTTGCCCATGCCATCCGCAAGGGGAATCCCCCTTCAACAGCCAGGATTGGCGTGCCTTTTAATTCTGGCCATGTAACCCCTTAAGCCTGTATTAGACAAGCAGATTTTCTGACAGATGATTCTTAATAAGTGCGTAGGATGATCTGCCAGCGTAATACTGCCACCAATTACCCAATAAATGAGCTAACGTTTATTCATTGGGCAATCCAAATTTTTTGACAGGTTTAAAAATTGGCATTTGCAGGCGGCAGATCGTGGTGTCTAAGGGTCAGTTGACACGGCTGATTTTTGCATGTTTTTTGATGAGTAAAACGCATAAAAAAAGCCTATTAACAGCTTCTCATTAATTTGAACGGGAGTCAGCACTTGCATCTTTTTCCACATGTAAAAAAGAAGCAGCATGCCCCATCTTACGGCAGAATCAGTACTGACCAAGCTGCGGAGTGTAAAAAAAAGCATTAAAAAATCTGCCTGAAAAATGCTTTACAAAAAATATGTCAAAAACGCATAAAAAAACGCACGTAATTTTGAGGTGTAAAAATATGCAGGGTTCAACTCTGATTTTTTACACATGTATTTTGAAAATGAGCCATGTGAACTGACCCTAACCACGATCTGCTGCCTACAAACAATGATTCAGTATAGGGAAGAGCGATAGAGCGGAGGAGATCTCTGCATGTAACAGCAATGGCCTCCTCAACTAGCAAGCAGGCAGTTGCCGGGAAGGAACGCTTCCAACCGGTCAATAGCCTGTAGAATCGGGCTGTCTAATACAGCCTTAAGATTCCATGGTTGGCAGGGGCTCAAATGAGTTACCATGGCAGCTGGGAGCCTAACAGAGGCCCGGGGCCTTCCATGACTATATGTCTATTAGGCAAGGCCAGTTTATCGACAGGCAATAGTGCTTTAGTATACTAAGAGTACAAAACGATTATAGAAGCGATCAAATAATCACATTGAGAATTCCCCTGGTGGAATAAAATGAAGTTTAATTGTCATTCTTTTTTTTTTTAATTACTGAAATTGTATATTTCTATGACAAAAATACCACTAAAATGGCCCATTTTGTGCATTAGCAGTGCTCCCTATCTTCTGTTTTCTAATGGATGCCATATATATATATATATATATATATATATATATATATATATATATATTTATTTATACAGTGCCTTGCGAAAGTATTCGGCCCCCTGGAACTTTTCAACCTTTTGCCACATTTCAGGCTTCAAACAAAAAGATATAACATTTTACATTTTTGGTGAAAAATCAACAACAAGTGGGTCACAATTGTGAAGTGGAACGAAATTTATTGGATCATTTAAACTTTTTTTGTAATAATAAAACTGAAAAGTGGGGCGTGCAAAATTATTTGTCCCCCCTTGCATTAGTACTTTGTTGCGCCACCTTTTGCTGCGAGTACAGCTGCAAGTCGCTTGGGGTATGTCTCTATCAGTTTTGCACATCTAGATAGACTGAAATTCTTGCCCAATCTTCCTTGTAAAACAGCTCAAGCTCTTTGAGGTTGGATGGAGAGCGTTTGTGAACAGCAGTTTTCAGCTCTTTCCACATATTCTCAGTTGGATTCAGGTCTGGACTTTGACTTGGCCATTCTAGGACCTGGATATGTTTATTTTTCAACTATTCCATTGTAGATTTTGCTTTATGTTTGGTATCATTGTCTTGATGGAAGATAAATCTCCGTCCTAGTCTCAGGTCTTTTGCAGACTCCAACAGGTTTTCATCCAGAATGGTCCTTTATTTGGCTCCATCCAACTTCCCATCAATTTTAACCATCTTCCCTGTCCCTGCTGATGAAAAGCAGGCCCAAACCATGATGCTGCCACCACCATGTTTGACAGTGGGGATGGTGTGTTTAGGGTGATGAGCTGTGTTGCTTTTACGCCAAACATATCGTTTTGCATTGTTTCCAAAAAGT
This sequence comes from Rhinella marina, assembly GCA_900303285.1. Taxonomy (NCBI): domain Eukaryota; kingdom Metazoa; phylum Chordata; class Amphibia; order Anura; family Bufonidae; genus Rhinella; species Rhinella marina. The sequence continues at coordinate 60,894 of ONZH01017280.1, read as the reverse complement.
TGGATTTTGGTTTCATCTGACCAGAGCACCTTCTTCCACATGTTTGGTGTGTCTCCCAGGTGTCTTGTGGCAAACTGTAAACAAGACTTTTTATGGATATCTTTGAGAAATGGCTTTCTTCTTGCCACTCTTCCATAAAGGCCAGATTTGTGAAGTGTTCGACTGATTGCTGTCCTATGTACAGACTCTCCCACCTCAGCTGTAGATCTCTGCAGTTAATCCAGAGTGATCATGGGCCTCTTGGCTGCATCTCTGATCAGTCTTCTCCTTGTTTGAGATGAAAGTTTAGAGGGACGGCCGGGTCTTGGTAGATTTGCAGTGGTCTGATACTCCTTCCATTTCAATATGATCGCTTGCACAGTGCTCCTTGGGATGTTTAAAGCTTGGGAAATCTTTTGGTATCCAAATCTGTCTTTAAACTTCTCCACAACAGTATCACGGACCTGCCTGGTGTGTTCCTTGGTCTTCATGATGCAGAACCCTGAGACTATCACAGAGCAGGTGCATTTATACGGAGACTTGATTACACACAGGTGGATTCTATTTATCTTCATCAGTCATTTAGGACAACATTGGATCATTCAGAGATCCTCAATGAACTTCTGGAGTGAGTTTTCTGAACTGAAAGTAAATGGGCCGAATAATTTTTTACGCCACACTTTTCAGTCTTATTATTACAAAAAAAGTTTAAATGATCCAATAAATTTCGTTCCACTTCACAATTGTGACCCACTTGTTGTTGATTCTTCACCAAAAATTTAAAATGTTATATCTTTTTGTTTGAAGCCTGAAATGAGACAATGGGGGCATATCGCTAGGATATGTCCCCATTGTCTGATAGGTGCAGGTCCTACCGTACCTATATCAAGAATGGAGCGGGCAAAGTGGTGGTGGAGGACTCCACCAATCGCTTTCCCCATAGAAGTGAAAGGGAGTGCACCATGCATACACGCCCACCGCTCCCATTCACTTCTATGGGCCTGACTGAAATAGCCGAGCCAGTGCTCGGCTATTTTCAGCAGCCCTATAGAAATGAATGGAGGGCTGCTGCGCATGCGTAGTGTGCCATCCGGCAATTTTGAGGCTCCAGTGATGGGACCCGCACCTATAAGACAATGGGGGCATATCCTAACGATATGCCCCCATTGTCTCAGATAAGAAAACCCCTTTATAGGGGATAACCCCTATAATGGCCCCCCAATGCCTGGGCCCCTCGTATATATTAGCTCCCCGGCACCTGCATCACTCCGGATCCCTGAACAGCTGCTGCAGCATCTCCCCGTCGTGTGGATCAAAACACCTGCGATGCTAGCGGCAGCCGTGCAGGCATCCGGAGCCACGTAGGTGCTGGGGAGCAGGTAGGCATAATGTATACAAGGGGCCCGGGCATTTGGGGGGGTGGGGGATCATTATAGGGTTGGTAACCCCATTAAACCTAGCCAAACACAAGCAGATTTCACCTCTTTTGAAAAGCCTGTGTATAGTTATATTATAGGACTATAGTACGCTAAACTATGAGAACTACTTGCAATAAGATAGGTAAGGAGCCACATTTGGACAATAATATCTTTAGGATGTTTCATCAATATCAAATTGGTGGGGGCCTAGCAACCAAGATGCACAACAATCAGCTGTTTAAGGCCCACTGCACACGAATGCAGGACAACGCACGTAAGATCCACACCAATTTCCATGCAGACTTATGTGCGCTTCTACTGCATATCCGCACCAAAATCCTAATTTCTAATTAGATTTGATCTCAGCTTTCCATTAAAAATTGTGAAATCTGCAGCTAAAACAGCAAACATATTGACATACTGCAGATGAAGTCCACAATGCAGGTCAATTTCTGCCCATACAAAATATGCCTAATCTTTGCTGGCAATGTATTACGCTGTGGTTTTTCTGCACAAAAATCTGAACAGAAAAACCGCATGTCATCCACAACTACTCCGCTATCTTAGGAACTCCTAAAAAAACTAATGAAGCAGCCACGCGCAGTTATGACCGGCTGCTCCGTTCATTTCAGGGGGGCTGCAGGGGATACGTGGCCCAGCAGTAGGACCCCCACCCATGTGAATATGGGATAACTTCTAACAACTGGAATACCCCTTTAAGTGAATGGGAGTAGAACTGCAGTATCATTAATGGCAGCGGCCCAGCTGCTGGTTGTGGAGAGCAGCAGCCCATTCAAATAGCTAATCAGTGGGGGAAGTCAGACCCTCTCCAATGTGATATTGATGACTTATCCTAAGGATAAGTCATGTCACCTTTTTTAATTTGCACATACAGGGGAAGATTTATCAAACTGGTGTAACGTAGAACTGGCTTAGTTGCCCATAGCAGCCAATCAGATTCCACCTTTCATTTTTCACAGCTCTTTTGGAAAACGAAAGGTGGAATCTGATTGGTTGCTATAGGCAACTAAGCCAGTTCTGCTTTACACCAACTTTATAACTCTCCCCCACAGTGTCAGCATGGTCTTCACAATGCCTTCTTAGAAACTTCACAGGTCTAGCAACAGACCTTTAAAACACACATTTTCAGAAATTTCTCCAACTGAAAATGAGTTCTTTCTGAATGAGTTTTTTTTTTTCCAGCGGCAATCGCATGAATGTGCACAAGCCCCATTCACAGTAGATAAGTGACATAAGGTGAGACAGGTCTGAGATAAGAGACAATAAAAACAATCAGGAATTTCCCCAATACCATTCATTCCCCCACCCCTTCCATAACCCACATTTGCCCCTTAGCCAGAAACTCAGCCAACACTGCGGTATGAGGTATGTCACCAGTAATTTACCTTCCTGTTCCTATATTAAAATAGGCTCCTTGTATTTCCCAAGATGTGACTGAGTCAGACAGTACAACACGCCCTGAGGTTTAAGGTGAGCCGTGCCATCACTTCCTGGAACTGAAGGGGTTAACAGTGTTACAACATAGTTTTTCTTCATTACAGATTCTGTACCTGCCCATCCTACACTGTGTTATTGGAAGTATTTCCTCCCACTATCCTGAGGGAAGGCAAAGAGCTTTCGTGTGATCAGAAGAAGAGCAGCAAGACACAGAGTGCCTGGACCTCTCCTGTCGCGATCCAAGGTCCACGACCGCCATACGGTGCTAGGTGAGTCTTGTAGGAATGTGTATGGGTAGGTGTACAATCTGCAGCAGGAAGAGCCACACTTATTGTAAAGTGGTGAAACACTTGGAACTTTCAAATCTTATGTGAATACTTAGTGATTAGTGGAAGCAGGGCCAAAATTTAATAGGAACCAATATCGTACTAATTAGGCCGGAGCTCGACTGTGATTTATTGTGTGTAAGTGCCCAGGAGATGATATCAAAAGTAAAGTATTTATATGGCATTTTATGACATGTGTGTTCATGTGATGTTCTGCATCCGCAATACTGTGACTGTATAAATCATGTGTGATAACGATATAAACAGTTCAATATTCCTCCCCCTGAGTTACGACCAGCGCCTGTAACATATCATATATATATCGCAACATACCACCAGCGAAATATCACCAGCGAATTTTCTGTAGTGAGTCCCTTCAGGGTTACAATCTGATGGTCGAGTGCGGAGAGACACTCTGGCCAGTATGATGTCCAGCAGGTATCCTGCACAGGTCCTCCTGATATATTCTGTGTATCTATACTGAGATATATTGAATAGTGTTGAGTGAGCATGCTCGGCCAAACTCGCTGTTCGGCCGAGTGTACTCGAGCGCACTGTAATGTTGATTTGTACGCTAATGCGTACAAATTTGTATGCTAATGCGTACGCATTTTGTATGCTAATGCTTACGCATTGTTCGCTAATGCGTACAAATTCAGTTAATTAGCATACTTTTACGAGTGAAAGGAGTAAAAGAGAAGTCGCGATTCTGACCTTTTTCTGTTAACCAGACACCCTCCCCTCTTCCGAGTGGGGGGTGCCTGGTTTAGTCCCATTGACTAACATTATGCTCGGGTGCTCGGCCAAGCACTCGAGCAACCCCTAGTGCTCAGCCAGAGCACCCGAGCATATGAGCACAGAAGTGCTCGCTCAATAATAATATTTTCAAGTGGTATGCAAATAAAGCTTAAATAGTCACATAACATTCCCTGTTCTTACATTGGATGTGGAGGGACGCATGTAGCAAACACTGCAATGCCCTAGTAGATGCAACTGTAGGATGCGCAAGTGGATCTCCTGAGGGTCCTAGTAATTATAATAGGAAGTACTATTTGCCAATGGCAAAAATGATTAATATCCACCACATTATAATAAAACTGTAAAACCCCCACCATCTAAAATGGTAAGAACTATAGTGTCCAACTAAATGCAATTGATTAGATCACAGTGAGTGGCCCTCCATTCACAGTGATGTGGTACTAATTAGTGTTGAGAGAACTTATGTTTTAAGTTCAGCGTCCCAAGTTCAGGTTTGGGTTATCGAAGAATCCCGTAATGGATTCTGCTACCATGGAACATGGTCCTTGGTAGCAGAATCCATAACAGGATTCTTCGATAACCCGAACCTGAACTTTGGATGCCCAAACTTAAAACACAAGTTCGCTCAACACCACTACTAGCACTAGTATGTTTCACTGTTGTAGAAAGTTGTTGATAAGGCCCTTTCACACGAACGAGTTTTCCGCGCGGGTGCGATGCGTGACGTGAACGCATAGCACCCGCACTGAATCCTGACCCATTAATTTCAATGGGTCTGTGTACATGAGCATTTTTTTTCACGCATCAGTTCTGCATTGTGTGAAAAACGCAGCATGTTCTATATTCTGGCCCCATAGAAGTGAATGGGGCTTCAGTGAAAAACGCATCGCATCCGCAAGCAAGTGCGGACACAATGCGTTTTTCACTGATGGTTGCTAAGAGATGTTGTTTGTAAACCTTCAGTTTTTTATCACGTGCGTGAAAAACGCATCAAAAAGCATTGCACCCGCGCGGAAAAAACTGAACGCAATCGCAGACAAAACTGACTGAACTTGCTTGCAAAACGATGTGAGTTTTCCTGAACGCACCCTGAACGCATCCGGACCTAATCCGTCACGCTCGTGTGAAAGGGGCCTTAGGGGAACACCGGAGTTTCTAAAAGAAGTTGTGTCATCTCAGAAATTGGTCACATATCACTAGTAGGGTTGAGCGAAGCAAAGTATCCCAAGTGGATTTCGATACGAATTTCATGGAAAATTCGATTTGTCGCGAAGCTGAATTTCCTTGTGTTTTGTGGTAATTAATCAATTTTCCTTGAAATCGAAGTAAAAAAAAAAACAAAAAACAAAAAAAACAATATACTCACCTGATCCATTTGAGCATGAAGAGGCCGCCGCAGTCATCTTAATTGAAGATCATGAGATTTTGTGTAGGATCTTCAATCAAAATGGCGATGGCGTCCACTTCTTGCTCAAATGGATCAGGTGAGTATTATTATTATTTTGTAACAGATTAACCCCTGAAAGGCCTCACTATTATTCTCAGATGTCGTGATCAACAAGACAGTTTGACAGTTTACATTTACTAAGTGGTGGCCAAATGTTTTGTGGGTGGAGCTACATTTTTAGGCAGATTAATCATTCTGGCTTTTTTCAAAAGACTGAAAAAAATCACAAGTGTACTCCTGTACTACAGTTTTTTTGTAGGAGCGGAAATTGATCTGCTGTGTGGATTTTAAAATCTGCAGCATGCCAAACCAGAGGCTCCTTAGTTCAAGTGGGAAATCTGCAACAGGGTTGTTTCATTTTGCTCATGAGCCTAGTCTTAAAGAGGACCTGTCACCATGAAATGCAGAGAAATCTGCAGGCTATGGTGCAGGAGGAGGCGAGTAGATTTATGGGAACAAATTCAGTAAACCTTGTGTAAAATGTGTACTGTATGTATAAAGATGTGCACTATAGTGGAGTTGTCTGTTCATGTGTCATACAGTTCTCCCATTCACCAAAAAGTGCACAGCTATGGGTTTAAGTGAGTGTTCCCCAACTCCAGTCCTCAAGGCCCACCTACCAGTTATGATTTTGGAATATCCCACAGAATGAATACCTGTGGTAAGTCCTGATACATTGAAACTAATTATATCACCTGCTGAATACTAAGAAAATTCAGAAAACCTGACTGTTAGGTGGGCCCTGAGGACTGGAGTTGAGGAACACTGGGTTTCTCGAATCCCGCATAAACTACGTTTGTGTGAAAGAAGCCTTAAGCAGTTGCAGATACATGGGACTGTATGGTGTCTAATGTCTACACCAGCCCTGGGGTGCGTGGAAATTAGACTGTTGACAAAATCTGGCACAAAATAAGGTGCGCCTTCTTTTGCGCCTGATTTTGTCATAACAACAGTCTAATTTCTAAGTCATCCCAGGGTTCAGGGGCATAACTACCATAGCGGCAGACCATGTGACTGCTATGGGGTCCAGGGCAAGAGGAGGCCCAGACTTAGTTGGGATCATCCCCTCTTCTACTGGAGGTGAAAACTTGGTCAGGACTCTACATGTCTTATTCTTGTCCGTTTTCAGGACAAGGACAGGACATTTGTCGGCTGGTATCTGTGTTTCGCAAAACGTCAACGGCCGGTGCATGAGCCCTAGTACAAAGACTCCTCGCTTCATTCATCAACTGCTGTGTGACTTTTATTAAATACATACAATGCAACGGCACACTGCTAACCAGATAAAGCACAAAATGCCATAGAGATATGAAGTATTCTGGAGCTAATGATATGCTTGTTTAGTAAATTAGAGATTCTTGGCAAATATATTTTGTACAAAATTATCTGGGCCCGTCCACCAAATCGTCAAGGTGATCTCTGTAGAAAGGGAACCTAAACACTATTTCCTACCTGTTATGTGCCAACCTTGGCTTCCGTATAATCAGGGGGTGTTGGTTCCACATGCATGCTGGGTCCCTTCTGCCTTTTGCCATTTATGGTGCTTCAAAGGCCTCCACTAATACAGGGATGCAGGTACAAAACATGCATGCCAAGTCCACTCGGCTTTATAGTTACACTAATTAAAATCAGCCTATGGGGCAGATGGGGATAGTCAGGAGTGCATGACCAAATGGAGTAGCCACACCTCCAGTACAAACTTACAAAGAAAAAAAGTGGATTTCAGTCAGCACATCCCAGTGTGCAGGTGCACGTTGCTATGGCTAAATGCACAAGGAAAGAAAAATACATACAATGCAATGGCACACTGCTAACCAGATAACCACTGCTTTATCTGGTTAGCAGTGTGCCGTTGCATTGTATGTATTTTCCTTTCCTTGTGCATTTAGCCATAGCAACGTGCACCTGCACACTGGGATGTGCTGACTGAAATCCACTTTTTTACTTAAAAATTAAACTTATTAAATAGTCTGTAAAATACTGACAGGCAAATCAACTACTCAGGTCTAATTACAAACGAGCTTGATCAAAAGAGACTGAAACACAGAAGAAAAACAAAGAGTAAGGGCCCTTTCACACGACCGTATTCCCTCCGAGACATACGGTCCGTAAGCGGGCCATATGTCCCAGAGCAGCATCGATTGTGCGCACAGGAGCGCACAGCATCATTGATTATAATGATATGGCCCGCTCATGGACCGCATGTCTCGGAGGGCATACGGGTCGTGTGGAAGGGCCCTAAATGCAACAAAAAACAGCCTGCCAAAAACACTCAAAATTAGACCAAAAAGGGCCCAAACAACGTTGATAAATGACTCCCAGTTATTCAGCTATTATAAAAATGGAGGCAAAAACTTGTGACACAACTGAGGTAAATACCTCTTTACTGGATGTATCATTGTGGTAGGAGGTTTACTGTCTCACCTGTTCTATTTCCATCTTGCCTTTTCTAGGCTTCTGATCACTTTGAAAATCTATGAATCACTTAATAACTGAGTCTCTTTCATGTTTTCTTTGATCATAAAATATGACTTATGGGGTTTTGTTTTCTCCGGTCCCTTAGTTGTAATATTATCAGGGGCTGGCTGGCAAATTTTAGCCTGGGGGCAAGCACACAGCACTGGCCCATGTGTAGCGGCCCACCCTTAACCTGTTTAACTCCGCCTACCATAAAGCCGGTATAGGTAAATGGGCTTTAAATGGTTAAAAGGCGGCAGCTGGTTGTGTTTTCATGTTGGATCCCAGATACAGAACATGGCTGAGTCCGTAGCAACAGCCTGATCATTAGAGGGACCAGATTTACCAACCCCTGAGCTTAAGAGACTCCATTGAGTACAATGGGGTCTGCTCAGGATGCTGCTCTTTTACCGGACAAAAAGGTCTTGCATGCAGAACTTTTCTGCCTGGTCTTTTTAACAGAATCTGTGACCCAAACGCAAATGTGAATGGATAGTATTAGACGTATAGCATCAGATGTCTGTTTAACACAAATACAGAGCAAGAACCAAGATCACTACATACACACAGCACCAGAACCAAACCTAGAAGTCAAACACAGAACCAGAACCAAGTTCACTGCATGAATACAACACCAGAACCAGGCCCATAAGTCAAATACAGCAACAAAATCAACAAGAAATATAGCACCATAACTAAACCTATAAGTCAAATACAGAACCAGAACCAAGTTTACTACATAAATACAGCACCAGAACCAAACCCATAAGTCAAATACAGCACCAGAACCTAGTTCAATACATAAATACAGCACCAGAACCAATTTCTCTACATAAATACAGCACCAGAACCAAGTTCTCTACATAAATACATCACCAGAACCAAGTTCTCTACATAAATACAGAACCAGAACCAAGTTCTCTACATAAATACAGCATCAGAACCAAGTTCAATACATAAATACATTACCAGATTTTAAATGTTTAGTACAGATACCATCTGAGTAGTCAGGTCAGTCCTCGCCATATGAAACTACAGCTCCCTGTATGGCCTGAACAAGTGTAAAGGGATGCTGGGAGTTATTGCGCAAAACAGCATGCTACCACCCATCATCAGCTGTAGATCATCCAGGTGACTACAGCTCCCATCATACACAGTCAGTAGCAGAATAATCATTTCCATTTAGTGACTTACAGGTGACGTCTCCTCCTTCCCCATCTGGTTCAGACCACCATGACGACTCCTCCCATCCACAATGCAGCTTTGCAGATTTTGCCGAGAAGATGTCTTCAGCTTCACGCTTTACCAACACATTGGCACCCTGCATACTGACACAAACTCATCTTAGTGCCACATTCTGTGCCCTGAATATAACAGTAGCATTAGTGCCACATACTCTGTGCCCTCTGTATACAGTGCCATATGCCCTCTGTATATAGTGCCACATGCTCTGTGCCCTCTGTATATAGTGCCACATACTCTGTGCCCTCTGTATATAGTGCCACATACTCTGTGCCCTCTGTATATAGTGCCACATACTCTGTGCCCTCTGTATATAGTGCCACATATTCTGTGCCCTCTGTATACAATGTCATATGCCCTGTGCCCTCTATATATAGTGCCACATACTCTGTGCCCTCTGTATACAGTGCCATATGCCCTTTACCCTCTGTATATAGTGCCACATGCTCTGTGTCCTCTGTTTATAGTGCCACATGCTTTGTGCCCTCTGTATATAGTGTCATATGCCCTGTGCCCTCTGTTTATAGTGCCACACACAGTGCCCCTAATGCTAGTGCCACATGCTTGGCGCCCCTTATAAAACGTGCCTCTTATATGTGCCCCTTTGTGTATAGTGCCCCTTCAGTGTGCCCCCTTTATGTATTGTGCCTCTTGCAGTATATGTGCCCATTTGTGTATAGTGCCTCTTCTGAGTGCCCCCTGAATACAGCATACACACACTGTATTATAATACTTGGTAAAAGCTAGAATGCAGTGGGTGAGACGTCACTGGCTACAAGTTGCTAACGGTCACATGACAAGCTAGATGCAGTGGGTATATAGAGTATATACAGCAGTTTATATAATATATATCTGTACACACTGCATCTATTATACCTCGTACCTAACATATCAGTACACTGCTGTATATACTATATATCTGTACACACTGTATCTATTATACCTCATATATCAGTACACTGCTGTATATACTATATATCTGTACACACTGCATCTATTATACCTCGTACCTCACATATCAGTACACTGCTGTATATACTATATATCTGTACACACTGCATCTATTATACCTCACATATCAGTACACTGCTGTATATACTATATATCTGTACACACTACATCTATTATACCTCATACCTCACATATCAGTACACTGCTGTATATATATCTGTACACACTGCATCTATTATACTTTTATAATACATGCAGTATATACAGATATATAGCATATACAGCAGTGTACTGATATGTGAAGTATGACGTATATTAGATGCAGTGTGTACAGATATATAGTATATACAGCAGTTGTACTGATATGTGAAGTATGACGTATATTAGATGCAGTGTGTACAGATATATAGTATATACAGCAGTGTACTGATATGTGAGGTATGAAGTATAATAGATGCAGTGTGTACAGATATATAGTATATAGAGCAGTGTACTGATATGTGAGGTACGAGGTATAATAGATGTAGTGTGTACAGATATATAGTATATACAGCAGTGTACTGATATGTGAGGCATGAGTTATAATAGATGTAGTGTGTACAGATATATAGTATATACAGCAGTGTACTGATATGTGAGGTATGAGATATAATAGATGCAGTGTGTACAGATATATAGTATATACAGCAGTGTACTGATATGTGAGGTATGAGGTATAATAGATGCAGTGTGTACAGATATATAGTATATACAGCAGTGTACTGATATGTGAGGTATGAGGTATAATAGATGTAGTGTGTACAGATATATAGTATATACAGCAGTGTACTGATATGTGAGGTATGAGGTATAATAGATGCAGTGTGTACAGATATATAGTATATACAGCAGTGTACTGATATGTGAGGTATGAGGTATAATAGATGCAGTGTGTACAGATATATAGTATATACAGCAGTGTACTGATATGTGAGGTATGAGGTATAATAGATGCAGTGTGTACAGATATATAGTATATACAGCAGTGTACTGATATGTGAGGTGTGATGTACGGTATAAGTTACACCTTGTATCTCACATATCAGTACACTGCATTGTATACTATATACCTGTACACACTACATCTATTATACCTCACATATCAGTACACTGCTGTATATACTATATACGTTTACCCACTGCATCTATTATACCTTGTACCTGACGTATCAGTACTCTGTGTGTATATGTCAGGTGTGAGGTATAAAAGATGCAGTGTGTACAGATATATGTGGACAGTCATATATTATGGTCACTGTGTTAGAGTTAAGGGCCAGTATTGGGGTTAGGGGTCAGTATTGGGGTTAGGGGTCAGTATTAGGGATAGGCGTAGTATTAGCATAAAGCTACATTCAGACGACCAAAAGTGTTTTGCAGTCCCCAAATTGTGGATCCGCAAAACACATATACTGGCCTTGTGCGTTCCACATTTTGCGGAACGCACAGTGCCAGCCCTATATAGAAATGCCTATTCTTGCGGACAAGAATAGGGCATATGCACTATATTTTTTGGGGGGGAACAGAACTACGTATGCAGACAGTACATGGTGTGGTGTCCGCATCTTTTGCGGCCCCATTGAAATGAATGGGTCCGCACCCGTTCGGCAAAATTGTGGAACGGATTCAGACTTAGAAATACGGTCGTCTGAATACGGTTGTCTGAATGCACCCTTAGGGCCAGTATTAGAATTAGGGTCAGTATCAGTTAGGGGCCAGTACTGGGGTTAGAGGCAGCGTTAGGGTACATTCAAACAACCGTATTTCCATACACTTAAAGGGGGCCGCAAATCCTAAGTTCCGTTCCGCAAGCCCCGCAAAAAAAGATAGAGTATGTTTTATTCTTGACCGCAATCGCAGACAAGAACAGGCATTTCTATTATAGGGCTGGGCATGTGTGTTCCACAAAATGTGGAATGCACACGGCCAGTATCCATGTTTTGTGGATCCGCAATGTGTGGACCTCAAAACACATATGGTCATGTGAATGTAGCCTCAGGGTTAATGGTCAGTAGTAGGGTTTGGGGGTCTGTATGGCGTAGTATTAGAGTTAGGGAAAGTATTAGGGGTCAGTATTAGCAGTCAATATTAGGGTTAGAGACAGGATTAGGGTTAGGGGTCCAGGGTTAGAGGTCAGTACTAGGGTAGGGGTCAGGGGCCAGTATTAGAGGTCAGGGGCCAGTACTAGGGTTAGGCTACTTTCACACTTGCGTCAGCAGGATCCGTTTGTGAGATCAGTCCCAGGCTCTCACAAACGGCCCTGAACTGATCAGTTTTTCCTTAATGCATTCTGAATGGATAAGGATCCGTTCAAAATGTATCAGTTTGCCTCTGTTACGTCTCCATTCCGCTCTGACAGCGTTTTGGTGTCCGCTTGACTGAGCAGAATGGAAACAGATCCGTCATGACTACAATGTAAATCAATGGGAACGGATCCGTTTACTCATGCACAATAGTAAACGGATCCGTCCCCCACTGACTTTCAATGAAGTTCTGAACGGATCCGTCTCTGCTATTTAAAAGATAATACAAACAGATCCATTCAGAACGGATGCAGACGGTTGTATTATCAGGACGGATGCGTTTATGAGAGCCTGGACGGATCTCACAAACGGATCCTGCTGACGCAAGTGTGAAAGTAGCCTTAGGGGTGCGACAGGGCCAATATTAGGGGGTCAGGCAAGGCCAGTATTAGGGGTCAGTACTAGGGGGTAAGGGGCTAGTATCAGGGTTAGGGGTCCAAGGTTAGAGGTCAGTACTAGGGTAGGGGTCAGGGGCGAAAATAAGTGGTCAGCGGCCAGTACTAGAGGTCAGGGGCCAGTACTAGGATTAGGAGTCAGGCAGGGCCAGTATTAGGGGTCAGGGGCCTATATTAGGGTTATAAGTTAATGCAGGCCAGTATTAGGGGTCAGGGGCCTATATTAGGGTTATAAGTTAATGCAGGCCAGTATTAGGGGTCAGGGGCCTATATTAGGGTTATAAGTTAATGCAGGTCAGTATTAGAGGTCAGGGCCAGTACTAGGGTTAGGGGTCAGGCAGGGGCCAGTACTAGGGTTAGGGGTCAGGCAGGGTCAGTATTAGGGGTCAGGCAGGGGCCAGTACTAGGGTTAGGGGTCAGGCAGGGTCAGTATTAGGGGTCAGGCAGGGGCCAGTATTAGGGTCAGGGGTAAGGCAGGGTGGTCAGTACTAGGTGGGCAGGGGCCTGTATTAAGGTTAGGGTAAGGCAGGGCCAGTATGGGGGGTCAGTATAGGGAGGCAGGGGGCAGTATTAGGTTAAGGGGTGCATGTAGGGAGGGGGCAGTTAATACTCACCTGTCCAGGCGTGGTCCCACGATGCAGATCCGGCCTCTTCTGGTGGGTCTGCTCCTGAGGAACGTCGCAGGCAGCGCGATGACGTCATCGCGCCGCCTACGTCACATCAGTGCGCCGGCCACCGGGAGTAGCGGAGCAGGGAACCAGAGGTTCCCTGCTCCGCCTGCGCTGGCTGTTACTGGCACAATTGTATCTGCATCTAGTGGATGCAGATACAATTGAGTTCAGGAGCCGCCGCGGCCCTGACATACACCGGCCCGGGGGGCATCTGCCCTCCTGCCCCCCGGCCCAGCCCGCCCCTGAATATTATAATTCTGATGATGCTGCTAAGGCTGTGTTCACATGGGCAATATTCAGCACTGATTCAGCAGCTTGTTTCACACGAGCGTGACGGATTAGGTCTGGATGCGTTCAGTGAAACTCGCACCATTTTGCAAGCAAGTACAGTCAGTTTTGTCTGCGATTGCATTCACTTTTTTCAGTGTTTTTTTTGAGGGTGTAATGTGTTTTTATGAGTTTTTCACGCGCGTGATAAAAAACTGAAGGTTTACAAACAGCATCTCTTAGCAACCATCAGTGAAAAATGCATTTCATCCGGACTTGCTTGCATATGCAATGCGTTTTTTACTGAAGCCCCATTCACTTCTATGGGGCCAGGGCTGCGTGAAAAATGCTGGATATCGAACATGCTGAGTTTTTAACGCAACACAGAAATGATGTCGTGCTTAGACCCACTGAAATGAATGGGTCAGGATTCAGTGCGGGTGCGATGTGTTCACTTCATGCATCACACCCGCGCTAAAAACTCGCTTGTATGAAAGAGGCCTAACGTATAACACCACCATGTCCACAAGGTAGAAGATTTTTTCAGCAGCTGATTTGAAATGCATGTGAGATTTCTATAGAAGTCAATGGAAAGGGGATAAAATACCTTGAAGAATAATAGGTATTTTTGGAACTTATTTGGCAGCATTCCCATCACAAAATAAAGACTTATTTTCAGAAGCTGATTATGCCACTGATTTTCCTGCTTCAGATTTTGCCATGTGAACATATCCTGATAATGTGACAGAAGAGTGAAATCGCCAGTGTCTTGTCATACGGTAACATACACGTGCTGGTGGAAACTTCTGAGCTCATTGCATTGAGCACCTTGCCCATGTTTCTGTGTGTATATGGTTTTCTACATGTACAGTACAGAAAGGCAGGGAAGTCCTAAGTTCTGTCACCCCTGCTACCCTCCACCATCCCAGTAAAACTGTTAAAAAACATTGAACTCTTGCACTTTTTTTTTTTGCCTCATTATTTCCCGTCTTCCAGTTATACAGGCAACACATAGATTGACAGCTTGCTGTTTGCAGAGCTGGCAATCTGATGACAGTGTGGAAATACCCGTAAGGAAGAGTGAAAGTTGTGAAAGTTCCTCGTGAGGATGCCTCAGAACCCACATGTTTGTCACATTTCTAAAGACACTCGGCTGGTCCCACCACAAGATATATGGGCCCTTCTGGGAGACTGGGTGACCCCACAGTGTAGTTTATAGAGTGTTTTAAAGTTGCTAAGCCAAATACTACTCAAACAACTACAACCAAGCAGAGATGTTAGGGCTTGTTCACACGTCAGTTATTTGATCAGTTATTTCCATCAGTTATTGTGAGCCAAAACCAGGAATGGAGGCTCCACAGACATAAGTTATAAGGAAAAGATCTGCACCTATTTTGTGTTTTTGACCCGCACCTGCTTTTGGCTCACAATAACTTATGGAAATAACTGATCAAAAAACTGACGTGTGAACAAGCCCTTAGCTGTAGATGACACATAGTAGGTGGAGGCCCTGTTACTGACCTGCCCTTTGGAGCCCAGGAGCTTCAGGTTACTTGCATCTCCCATGTAATCATATAACCATATATAACCATCACATATAACCATTGTAACCATAGCAAGTGGTATGGCTGCTATGTCTATAGTTAGATAGTATAGTTAGTTAGTTATAGTTAGATGGCAATGGCACAACACAGTCCTAAGAATAGATGCTCCAGAATTATTTCATGGGAAACATGTCTAATCCCAAATGCTTAGTTCTTCATGAGAAAAGTGTGAAATGTCCTCTTAAACAAGAAGCTGCACTGTCAGTGACATCATAACCATGCTCAGGCGGGTCAATACCAATGTTATTTCTATGGTGAGATGATTATGTTGAGGAATAACAATAGGTTCATGCAGGTAAATTCTGTCTGATCATTTTGTCTGATGACAGACCCAGGGAATAAACTACTAGGCTCCATAGATTTGGAAGGGCCAACACATGTTTCTGGCCAGCTTTAGACCAGAGTCAAAATATGTCTCCTAATGGAAGCGTGGCAAACAAAATTAAATTTATGTGTCTGAGCATAGCATAGCTTTGTTTCACGGTAGGTGATGATATCATCTATGCGATGGACACGTAAAGACTAAATATATGATACAATCTTTCTGCTGCAGGTGTGGAATAGTCCAAACCATACCTGAGATAAGACTATGTTTTGGGGTGAAATGGAGATATAAGTCTAAATCTGAAGTTTTAAGTCATATTATTCAGAATTGCTGAAAGACTAAACCTATACAGTCAGGTCACATGCAGGGGCAAACTTGGAAATTTTTATCCCAGACCTCCCCAACTTGTGCAGTCAACTCTAAACCTTCTTAACCTGTACGTCCTTCATATAAAACAAACCTAAATGTAATATCATGGGTATCTTTATAAGTAAATCACATCAACACCAAGTATCAGGCTATAAAAAAAATCTTAATAACTTTACTAAAACAGGAGAAGGGACAAGCCTTCTTTTTAACCCATTTTAACCCCTTATTAGAAATACTTATGAGCCTTGCCAGCTTGCAAAGTAGCATTTGTTTCTTCTAAGACTTTCCAAAGCGCTGCCACAATCTAGTGCCTGAACTACAGGCTTGGCATCAATGTTGCCATATTGCATTATATTAAATACTGCAGATTAGTAAAGGGTGAAATGTTGTAGAAGTTAATGTGTAGCTGTTAGGAAAGTGGAAGCCAATGGAAAATGGAAAGAGGAAACCAGGTTGTTACAGTATTATGACCAGTGCTTGTTAGCCTAGAGGTGTAGAGTGTAGTATCGTGGAGATATCTTATAACTATGGTCATTAAAGGGGTTCTCCGGGAATTAAGAAAATGAAAATACATAAATATTACTTTATAATAAATATATTCCCAAATACCTTTCATTATGTATAATGGCTCTATTTGTCTAGGGAGCAATCATCAAGGGAAACAAAATGGCCACCGTCCTATTAGTACACACAAAACCTGTCCTGATCTCACAGCAGGACAAGTTACTTCACAACACTGAGGTAAAGAGCTGCCTTATCCTCTCCTACCTGTCATGGATTATGATCCTGAATACAAATGATAAGATCTTGAGCTAAATTTCTGGGGAATTTAGTTCATGAGGAAACATGAAGTACAGAAAGGACAGACTGTGGTACTGGAGACTGCATACAAGTGCTTACAATTAGCCACACCTCACCCTCCTCTCATGTCTCATCTTTTCCATTCCACAGAGATTCACCTGTATCCAAGATGATAATCTCTGAAAAGTAGGGCAGAGAGGAGGATGAGACCGATCTTTACCTCAGTGTTGTGAAGTAACTTGTCCTCCTGTGTGATTAGGACAAGTTCTGTGTGTACTAATAGGATGGCGGCCATTTTGTTTCCCCTGATGATTGCTCCCCAGACAAAACCAGCCATTATAACTAATGAAAGGTACTTCGGAATATATTTATAATAAAGTGACATTTAAGTATTTTCATTTTCTTAATTCCTGGAGAACCCCTTTAATGGCTGACTAACAACACACCAGTCACTGTATCCATCATTACAGAGGCTGTACACCTTCAGACATGATTCATGCTTCTCTTTCTAAGAATAAGAACAAGAAAAACGGATGAATCAATCCATAATGAGGAAATGATATAGTGTATTAAACCTCTAAGAGTCACTCTAAGACATCATCTGACGTACTTTTAAAAAATATTCTCTATTAAATCTACAATCCCATTAAAGGGGTACTCTAGGATATCTGATTGGCAGAGGTCCGACACCCTGCACCCCACCGGATCATAAAAGGAGATAAAGATGCATGGATTATGGATTCACTCCTGATTTTAACTTTTTTCAAACTGTATCAGGAAACCTTGACCATCTGGCCGTACCCTTATACTTACTGGTGGTTTCATTACAAGTTGGACAAAATATAACTTATTACATAGTCAGTCACATCAGGTGAATTCAGAGCAATTGTCTATTATTACAAAGCTGAAAGGAATGTGAATACTGAAACTCCTTCCCAACGTTACATACGGCAAAGATTAAAAAGGATCCAAAAAAAAGATGAATCTCCTCCTCCACTCATCTTGGTTAAAATTCAGCTTTATTTCATGGCAATTAAAGACTCATGTAGTACAGCAAGTACCAGCAGGAACTTCAGACAGTACTGTCTGTTCTTAGTCACAGCATAAAAAGGCCCTAAATTTGAGCCAAGTTATCTTCGCCTTTCATCTATTGGCAGGTTATGGTGGGAAATCACTGTAGATTGTGACCTCTAAACCATTAGTCTCATACTACAGATCTGCAAGGACATTTATTGTCCATGGCCATACATTACCACTTTCCATATAATATATATAGTGTCAGACCGGAGTGCATAGGGCCCACAAGTAGAGTTTATTCTGGGGACCATTGTACCATGCAGATACTGTACCTGACACCCAGTCACTCCTAGAACTGCGCCACATTATTTATTAGTAGTAGCCTGCTGTCTAGTCCTTGCCTTGGACTCTTTCTGCGCTGGAGGCCCTGTTGACTGACTCCTACTCTGCTCTAATGCATCTATATAATAATACATTGGGCAATGTTTTAAATAATCTACCAAGTTTGTTTTATGGACAGGCTGCCTGAGATGTGGTATGCAGCATGTGGACAGTGTATTGTGCCATGCACCACTCAGGGGCCCACCTGGGGATTCACCTGCTCCCCTTTGGACCAGTCCAAGCCTGACTGTATTCTTTTATATGTATTATTTTGTTGTGAATTGGTCTTTGGTCTTAGAGCTGCATGCTTAGGGTACAGCCACATAATCTGTTTTCTGCATGCAGTTTGGACAGCCTGGATCAGGAGTGGATCATAAAAAGGATCTCCTCTTTTTTGAATACTCACCTGGTTTTGGCTTCCAAAACGGCATGCAGATACCGGACCTTGTGGCCAAACCCTTAAGGCTCATGCGTTACTAAGGCCCCTTTCACACGAGTGAGTTTTCCGTGCGGGTGAAATGCGTGACATGAACTCATTGCACCCGCACTGAATACTGACGCATTCATTTCAATGGGTCTGTGTACATTTTTTTCACGCATCAGTTCTGCGTTGAGTGAGAAACGCAGCATGTTCTATATTCTGCGTTTTTCACGCAGCCCTGGCTTCATAGAAGTGAATGGGACTTCAATGAAAAAAGCACTGCGGATGCAATGCGTTTTTCACTGATGGTTGCTAAGAGATGTTGTTTGTAAACCTTCAGTTTTTTATCACGTGCGTGAAAAACGCATCAAAACGCATTGAACCCGCGCGGAAAAAACTGGACAACTGAACGCAATCGCAGACAAAACTGACTGAACTTGCTTGCAAAATGGTGCGAGTTTTCCTGAATGCACCCTGAACGCATCCGGACTTAATCCGTCACGCTTGTGTGAAAGAGGCCTAAGTGGTCCTGTAGATCAAAGGAGGGTGATATACAGCTAACATGGTTTGTCTTAGGCCCCTTTCACACAAGCGAGTTTTCTGCGCGGGTGCGATGCGTGACGTGAACGCATAGCACCCGCACTGAATCCTGATCCATTCATTTCAATGGGTCTGTGTACATGAGCGTTTTTTTTCACGCATCAGTTCTGCGTTGCGTGAAAAACGCAGCATGTTCTATATTCTGTGTTTTTCATTCAGCCCTGGTCCCATAGAAGTGAATGGGGCTGCGTGAAAAACGCATTGCATCCGCTAGCAAGTGCCCATCAAAACGCATTGCACCCGCGCAGGAAAAAAAATGAACAACTGAACGCAATCGCAGACAAAACTGACTGAACTTGCTTGCAAAATGGTGCGAGTTTTCCTGAATGCACCCTGAACGCATCCGGACTTAATCCGTTACGCTCGTGTGAAAGAGGCCTAAGTGGTCCAGTAGATCAGAGGAGGGTGATATACAGCTAACATGGTTTGTCTTAGTCTGTGGCACACTGCTATTTTGATATTTCTAAAATAGGGGTTCTTTGACTGGCGAAGAATCATCACCTACAAGGTGACGCTATACAGATACATTTTATATTAAGCGCCACAGTGCATAGCGAAGGCGCTTTTGACTGAAGAGACTATAGGATAGCAAGGGGTTAACTTTATGTCTTCACTTGCTGGCTGCACTTTGCACTTTCCCGCAGGGGTGTTTTTTGTTCCACAGTGGTTGGTTCTTCTATATATGGGCTATAGGTCACTCCCCCTCCTCCCCCCTGCCTGCAGTTTACAATGGGTTAGCTCCCGCCCTAGAGTTAATAAAGGGGAGTGTTTACATTGCTCTGGTCTCTTTCCACCAGCACCTTACAGCAGGATTTTCCCGCCCTCCCTCCCCCTTTTGTGTTTTGCTATGCTTCTGTTTTACACTATTTTTCTGTTACAGTTGCAGTATTTAAGTCACAGCTGGAGGTCATTTGAAAATACATGCTGACACCGGAGGAGAAGGCGGACTTGCCCACTGTGGTTAGGTGGCGGCATAACGCTTCTCATTCTCCTGGAAGTGGTTTTTCTTGGTTTAACAAAGTTGGTGGTTATATGAGAGTTTTAAAGAGAGTTTTAAAAAAATAAATAAGTAAATAAAGCTGTGACTGACCTTCAACCCAACAGAACTTGTACCTGCGTTTTATTGGGGCTAAGTAAGGGAAGACATGCGGTTTTATGTTCAGGTGTTGTTCTCAGCAGTCTTGAAAAACTCAGTGGCTAAATTATTAATTACATGCAATTACAAAAGTATTCAGATCCAGGTGCTGGTTTGAAAACTGTAGAATATTTTTTGTGGGACAACCCCTAATTCTTCTATATTCAGTTTATGCTTGAGAAAGGCTCATTTGATCTGAAACATGAAAGGGTAAATAAAGGCTTGTATGAACTGGAGTGCTGCCTCACTTCTATCTGTTGAGCTTATCCAGCATATGATCTCCCCACAAACCCCGGATTCTGTCATTTAGTCCTGATCAGTCATGTGTTGTATCATTTGTATCATTATGAGATGTATTATACTTCATTTCCCTAAAGTGGCATGGTATTGAGTGATGATATGCAGTAAATGCCTTAAGCTCTGATTGTTATAAAGTGATATCAGAAATTGCATGAGATAACATCCATAACACAGAATAGTTCAGAAAAGCAAGGGTTACTAGCATACTAAGAAAAAAAAAAAACAGTACAAGTTAAAACGAGAAGTAACATCCAGAACTTATGGGAAATTATTGAGCAAGGTGGGGCTTTTGAGGGAAGACATTATATAAAGACTTCGGTTCCATATGATCTCAGACCATCTGCCAGTGTGATCCTGCATTTGGTGAGTACAGTATGTCCCAGCCTACAATGTCTATAATTTGTCTCATTCTGAATTTACTATAGTTTTACAAGTTTATGTAGCTGAAAAGGAACTTTAATATATAAATGATCCCTCTTTTAGTGTCAGGGCATATATCACAAGGATTGCTGCTGGATTGGAGATTAGTATATTTAGCCAGAGGTTATTGAAATACTTTTATGTCTACATGTATTTTTAATATATAAGTTGTGGCATGCATCAACTTGTCAATCTGTCACCCATTGAGTTCAATAAATTTAAAAAACTCATCATGACAGAACATACAATAACTAATGCAGCATTTAAAAAAAAAATCACTGGTAATTCATCGAGCAATATTCTTCCTTCCAGAAATATTGTATTCACCTCTTAATTATAACTATTATTTCTTCCCACAATAACTCTTCTTCACACTTTTTTTTCTGTATGTTAAATTGCATTAAAAACCTCAAAATATATTTTAAAGGCACTTCCGGTAGCATTATTTAAATTTTTACATTTTGTACATGTTTTTTTTTAGACTTAGTGGATATTGGTGTGGATATGCTGCAGAAATACACATAAATTTGCATGGAAATTTGTGCCGATCTTATGTGTGCTCACTCCTGCAGGTGGCCTTTGGGTACAGCCACATAGTCAGGTTTCTAACATAGTAACATAGTTTAGAAGGTCGAAAAAAAGACATCTGTCCATCCAGTTCGGCCTGTTATCCTGCAATTAGATCCAGAGGAAGGCAAAAAAACCCCTGTGAGGTACTGTAGGAGCCAATTTTCCCCACTTTAGTGGAAAAAAATCCTTCCCGACTCCAATCAGGCAATCAGAATAACTCCCTGAATCAACGACCCATCTCTAGTAACTATAACCTGTAATATAATTACACTCGAGAAATACATCCAGGCCCCTCTTGAACTCTTTTAGTGAACTTACCATCACCACCTCCTCAGGCAGAGAGTTCCATAGTCTCACTGCTCTTACCATAAAGAATCCTCTTCTATGTTTGTGTACAAACCTTCTTTCCTCCAGACGCAGAGGATGTCCCCTCGTCACAGTCACAGTCCTGGGGATAAATAGTTCATGGGTTCCCTCCCCTCTGATGCAATTTTCAGAGCCAAAATCAGGAGTGGATCATACAAGGAAAGAAAGTATAAAGGAAAGACACAACTTCTCCTGTTTTTTTAATTCACTCCTGGTTTTGGTCTCTAAAACTGCAACAGAAAATCTGAATGCGTGGCTGTACCCTTACCAACAAGTGAGCCTGGCCAACTGCAGGTCTTCTGACCCCAAACTCACAGCATATGAAACTATGATGCTGTGAGTTTGTGTCAGTAAACCCACAGTCAGGCTGGGGCACTCACCCATAATACAGGTGCTAAAATGTGCCTGTAATTTGCATGTTTGAAATCAACCTAATAGACTCCTGGATGGCAAATCTGTCTACACTTTGTTGGAGCTCTTCCCAGAAAAGAACATAATATGAAAACATGAATGAGGAATGCATTAGCATTATTTCAGTTATATAAGTACTGCTAAAATAAGGTCTAAGAGAGCTGATCATGTACTCTACGAGTGGGATTGCCGGTATTTTCTTATATGCTACTCAGCACACAGGCAATTCAACTTAAAGGGTGTGTGTAAAATGTCATATATTAAAGAATTGCATAGCTAAGTAAGCATTTCAGGGTATTTAGAATTTGGATTGGTCATGGTCGTTGGTAGAAAACATGGTTTTTGCTTGTTTTTGAGGTGGGGCCACAGTCCCCAAATAGAGTTGTGTAAAATAGCCATTTGATACAATTTAATTATCACCATAAAGGGTTAAAACTCAGGAGGTTACATACTAATACTTGGTTTAGGGGAATTTCTACATTACACTAATAGACGTCTGCAGAATAATTATAATTCTGTGATTTTCTTCACTCCTTAAGGATGTTATACAATGGAAATAACTCCCTTGAATTGACCTGGAATGTGATTTATGTGCTCCTTGCATGCTACTTGATGAATTCTGATCTTACTTCTTCTGAGGGTTCATCAGGCTTACGGTACAAAGCTCATTAACGTAACTAAAATATTTTCTCATAACCTACTCTCTTAGGATAAGTCATCGATGGGTGATCAGTAAAGATCACTTCTGAAAATCCTTAGGCAAGATAAAGGGACCACAGATATATATAGATACCAGGAAATATTACTTCTTCATAGGTAATTTTAGAACACACTTTGGTATATGTAATTAGTGCAGATTTTTCAATGACTAAGATATTTCCAGTGTTATTGTTTGTGCAGCATAGTATTGCATCATGCTATGGGTAGTAGAATATAGGCCTGAACTAGCCATAGAAGTTGCCTCGAAATTCCACTTCTCAGAAATAATGTATGCAGGTAAAAAATAGAAACTCAGCCCACACTTACAGACATGACTATCAATATCTGAAAGGTTCTAAAAATGTTCTATACTTATGCTTAGTGCTTCTGTTTCCACAGAAAGTGTGCAAAACTACTCTGCAAAATTGTAGACAGGTCCCTGAGATCATAACATGTTTATGGCCAGCGTGTGGTCAATATGTATGAGCAGCTAAAAGAATACAAAAGGAGATCAAAATAAGTAAAATGAACATCTTCTCTTGTCCTTATCTAAAAATTGTAAGAGGGAACCTAAAGACAGAATAACAATAGGTAATAGTCAACTCCACACAAACCAAAGAACTGCCTCTTAGAGCAATAAAATCACCAGCAACCATGGTGCTTCATGTCACATCTAGGCACATGGACTGGTACAGAAACTCTACAGGGTGAGGCCCACACCAACAGCTCCCAATATCTCAGCTTTCTAGAGGAGTAGAACGGTGGCGTTAACATTAAAGATGTGTTTATCTCTGTCTTAGCTATGTCTATGACTGGTACGACTTCTCCTACTGTTATAGAAAGTAAATCTGAGGTAACAGTGATACAGTATCTTAGTTACTGTCTTAGCAAAAAAGGGTTGATATAGTCTGAGGATTTAAAATAGCATGAATGTAGCATAAAACTGTAACTGAATCGGGTTAATATGCATGGAAATAACCAGTTTTCTTATTTTATCCCATTCAGAAAGAACCACTGCTGAAGAAGAGTCCACACACCACCATGAATGACTCAACGTCCACAATGAATGAGTCAGATCCCTTCTCTTGCTATCATCCGTCTATTGTGGGTTATCGGTACTTTGCTGTGACATGGGGCATCATCGTGTCTATGGTGGGGACATCTGGCAATGTGTTAACAGTTATTGCCTACGCATTGGATAAAAAGCTGCAGACAAGATTCAATCTACTCATCATCAATCTAACTTTGGCGGACATCTTGTACTGTACGTTTCTACAGCCCTTCTCTGTAGATTCATACCTTCACCTGTACTGGAGAAGTGGAGAAACCTTCTGCCGAGTCTTCGGAATGCTATTGTTTGTCTCTAATTCTGTATCGATTATTAATCTGTGCCTCATCGCTGTCAGCCGTTACATTCTCATCACCAACAATAAACTGTTTGATCGTATTTTTTGCAAGTTGGGTGCAACAGTCATTCTCCTGGCCACCTGGGTGGCAGGATTTGCCAGCTTTGCACCACTTTGGCCAGTCTATGTTTTAGTTCCAAAAGTTTGTACCTGCAGCTTCCATCGTATAAAAGGAAGACCTTACACCACCATTCTAATGGGGTTTTACTTCGTGGTGGGCCTAAGCTGTGTTGGGATCTTTTATTTGCTCATCCATCTCAAAGTTAAATCTGCTTCCAAGGCTTTGGACCAGTACAAACTTGCCAAAACCAAAAATACAAAGTCAAATTCTTCCAGCGATAAATCTGGTGTCAGCAGTAAATTTCATGACATAGAACTAGAAGACAGTGGTGTAGACACAGCAGCCTCTAGTGAGATCATCTCAGAACATGTTACCTCTTCCAAAGCTACAGTGACCTCTCAGTCTACAGATTACGTTAGATCAGCACCTGCCACAGTACCCCAACCAAAGGACTCTGGTTCAGATTTCAAAAAGGTCACTCGCATGTGCTTTGTGGTTTTTCTCTTCTTTGTGGTTAGCTATATCCCCTTTTTACTGCTCAACATTTTTGATGCAAAAAACGCAGCACCCCAAGTTCTTCACATGATAGCAGCAAATCTTACCTGGTTAAACAGTTGCATCAATCCCATACTGTATGCAGCCATGAACCGCCAGTTCCGCGAGGGTTACAGAAGAGTTTTTTCTCTAATCATTAACAAATTCAGAGGAATATAAGAACCGGACATTGTGACTGGATACATGAATCTTCAATAATCAAGAGTAAAATGTGAGCAGCATCCATCACTCATGAACTTTTGATATGGTTTTCCAAAGTCACTATTAAAGCACCTTTACATATATTTAAGTATTTATGGACAAATTCAAATACAGATTATACCATGGAAAGAAACTAACAAAGTAGTGTATCCTGTTGCAACTAAAAGACATTTGCATTCTTTTTTTAGTTTTTATTTGCAAAACTGATGGTCAAAATGTAAATGAGAATATGAGGGTTATAGTTTATTTTCAGGCACTTGAACATATTTGTAAATAATATATTTATAAAGCTGTTTTGTATACATAGTGATAATAAATGTTTATATTCATATAACTGATAAGAAAATCTATATTCATTATGTCTCCATCACAGTGTTTAATAGTCATGGTACTAGTATCTCACCCATCAGTCAGGACAATTCAAAGTCAAGCAGACTTTTTTTCATAGAGGCACATAAGCACACTAAAGTTCACTATACAAGTAATGTTTATGGTTACAATGATTGCTGATGGCAGCTTTCCACAGACTTTCCAGAATAGTGGGCTACTGAAATCACTCGAGCAAGATTGGCTGTATTGGCTCTGTGCTAGGATTCTAATTGCATCACAGTCTCTCTCTGGTGTCCTAGTTTGTTCTTCTGCACCGTTGTACTGGGTGACATTTCTGCCGACCCCTTCCCTAGGCCGACTCACACTCCAGCACTGTGGCATGACCCTGTATGCAGACCGCAGCCAGAGCCTCACTTGTTAGCCTTACCAACAACAACAATATTCGGTGAGAGACATAATTTCTATCAATTTCCTTTTACCTAGCTCCACGTCCTGGACAAAAATCACTGACAAAGATAACAAAAACATCCTGCACGATGTGATAAATAAAAAATATGTGGATGTAATGGCTACATTTCTAAAAGAAAAATCACTGAAAATTATGCACTAACACAGTAGATGCAAATATTATATATGGACTAAGCCCTAACTCTGATTTTCCCAAGGAGCGCATTTAGACTTGAAGGTGCCATTTCTTCAAGTATATACTACAGAATAAACAAAAATAACTAAACAGATTAATGTGATAAATAAATATGCGGATGTAATGGCTAATTCCACCTCCAAGTGGCACAACTACTACTGACTGTGGCCACTCAGAATCCCCCAGGGGCTGATTGGCCATAGACCCTACACGGAAAATTCCTGGTGGGCCGATGCCCAGGTGGCCACCCAAGCTCTCATCTCTGCCACTGGCTGGATACATAATAAGCTCTCAGTAATTAGCACTTTGAGAATCAGGTAATCATGTATCCAGCCAGTGGTATGCTCTCTTGGATTTAACTATTTCCTACATCTCACCTCCTCATCCTGCTCCATATCTTGTAGGAGGAGGACAGAAAATGGCCACTATTGATGGCCAACTCTGAGGGACAGCTTTTGGGGCAATATATTGTGTGGCACTGTGGTATATGGTATTCTGTACTATGGTATTGCTGACCCCCCACCACCCTACTTCTGTTGCCCCATCTCCTGTCAATTTAGATCCTCCTACAACATGGGGTCACTCTTTTTTTCCAGGCCACTTTAGGTTCCCAATCTACCGCTGGAGTACCCCCTTCCAGAGGCCTTCAGCTACAGCTAAATTAAAAAAAAAAAAGTCCAGACACAATGAAATACAAGTCATATACACAAAGCACAGTAAAAGCTATCAATGTCAGATAAGTTTCCAGAATGTGGCCCCCATGGTGAAGGAGAGCTCACAGAACATGTGCGATGTGTTCTCCATTCATGACTATAATAGATCCAAAAATAACCAACTTAGCATACTCGACTGTTTTCAGGAGTCCCATAATGGTTAACGAAAAGCACACCGCACAAGCGCAACCAAGCCATTTCCGGATGCAACTAGCTTCCATGAGAATGAAGGATCGAGAATTGAAATCCACCATGCCCAATACTTCTTTCTCCTGACATCTGCCATTGGGGGAGAGTCGGCACATCCCCATATACATTAAATAGTTGACTGGTCCTGATAGGTTGGTGGGCTTATAAATTGGAAGCGTCCAACTAGAGTGATCATCTCTAAAATAACTCATAATAAATAATTTAGAAGTTTAGTTTGAATAAAGGATTGAAGTGGAAAACTAGTAAAATGTAAAAAAGAAAACATACAGCATTTGTTATTGTGATGGTTATATGAAATAAAAGTCATAAGAGTTTCATGTTTAGGTTGTGAGACATTTGGAGTACAACATGTGAGGTCTGTGTATTGTTTCACCATGAATTTATTATGATCAGTAAACTACATTACAATTGACAAATACAAACCACTGTGAATGTTATTACTGGTCTTTAGAGTATTGAATAGTCTCTTTTAGGTTTAGTGTCTTGAAATAATGAAAACCAATGTTGGAATACTGTAACCGTCTAATGTGATGAAGTATGAATTGCAGAGTGGAAAGCCACAAACTGCTGAAAGATCCACAGCCTGAAACCAGCGCAAGTGCAGTACTATACTACTGGTGTATTCTAATGAGTGTATGGCAGTCTACTACACTGTCTCTTAGGTCCTTGTCTGCAATTTAGTGTTCTGCTTCCCTATGCCAACTTTCTTGTGCCCAGTAGTTTAGTTATTGATACTTTAGGGTGAAATCCTGATGTCCAGTGATTGGTTCTTTGCCTCGGTCACCATTTCTGGTGGTTTCCCAGAGGAAGCTGTGTGAGTTAAAGGGAACCTATTAGCAGAAAAACTGTGGCCGACGCCGTTAAATAGGTCTGGGCATGTTAAAGCAGTATTCCAGTTGATAAAACTTATCCCCTTTGATAAGGACACAGCAGAGTACAGTACCCGGAACTCTCGTGGAGATGAATGCAGTGGCAGTGTGCATGGAGTACCCATTCTTGTGGTTGGTGGGGGTCCCAGTGGTAGGACCCCAGCAATCTTATAGTTATCCCCTATAACGTTTAACAACTGGAATACCCCTTTAGATGTAGAGATGTAATGCTTTAATGATCTTAATCTTCCCTGTGTCAGTAACGGTTTCATTAGTCTGTAGCATTGCACTGTACCTTGTGCTGGTGATTATGAGAAGGAGTCTTAGGTATTTCTGAAATTAGTTGGTTACTCCAATCTCACACCTTCCCATGCCTACAATTGACAGGTTCTCTCCATCGGCTCTGTCAGGAGAAATGTCAGTGGAGTGGAAATTTCCCTTTAAAACACACAGTAATGAAAACATGAGTAAACAAAAAAAAATTTTTCTACATATTTTATCTTGTATTTTTAGATTCTTCCATGTTACAGCAAGCCGTCACTTGCCCCTTGCAGTGAAGGGGCAGCCAATGGCAGGCAGGGACGGGGACAAGCCTCCCTAGCGTCACCAGCGATACTAGGGAGGCACGTCCCCGCCTGCCATTGGTTGCTCCCCCATCCACCAGATGTTTTCATCCCTGCACGGTGAGAAGCAGCAGTGGCAGTACGGGCAGGGCCAGTTTTAGACAAAGTGTGGCCCTGGACAAAATTGAAAGTGGGGCCCCAAATCCTGAAATATTGGACTAGCAGTCTGACAGGACTTTGTAGGCACGGACAGCGGTTGCAACCACAGCAGCTGATTGTAGAATTTCACGTTATCTCTCTTTAGCCTTTCCACTATAAGGCCCCTTTCAGAAGAGAAAGTTTCAGGCAAGTTTCAGCGAGACACCCGGCCTGAACTTCCAGCACTGCCGGGGTCGCATAGCATTATATTGATTTATGATGCTATGTAACCCTTACAGTTATGGAATGTATTGACTAGCACTGGATACATTGCGGACCTCCAAGTGTTACATAGCATCATAAATCAATATAATGCTATGCAACCCCGGCAGTGCTGAAAGTTCAGGCCGGGTGTCTCGCTGCGAGTCCAGAGCCTGACACTCACTCGTCTGAAGGGGCCTAAGCCGCCGATCCTGCAGCCTCTTTGGGTATATTCACACAGAGTATTTTCTGTGCTTAAAAAAACCTAATGCATAATCCGCATCAGGCTTTTTGGATGTGTTTTTTTTCTGATGCATTTTATAACACACTTTTTGATACAGTTTTGGCGTGGGTTTTCATTCGTGACTATTTTCAAAGGAAATTCTGGAAATAGAACCCGCATGAAGAATGGCCAGGGCACTTCTTTTTTCCCATGGTGCAGTTTATAAAACCACAAGCAGAAAAAAAAGGGTTGTCCCATCCGGGCCCTTGAAGTGAAGGGAGAGCACAGTGTACATGTATGGTGATCCTCCATTATGCTATGAGTGTATTGAAAACAGCCGATCACTGGCAATTCCATAGCAGTGAATGGAGATAATGCTGTGCATGCACACTGTTATGGAGGACCTGTGGAGGACACTGTTATGGGGGATCTGTGGATGACACTGTTATGGGGGATCTGTGGATGACACCGTTATAGGGGATCTGTGGATTACACTGTTATGGGGATCTGTGGATGACACCGTTATAGGGGATCTGTGGATTACACACTGTTATGGGGGATCTGTGGATGACGCACTGTTATGAGGGATCTTTGGATGACATATTGTTATGGGGGATCTGTGTATGACACATTGTTATGGGGGATCTGTGGATGACACTGTTATGGGGGATCTGTGGATGACACACTGTTATGAGGGATCCGTGGATTACACACGGTTATGGGGGATCTGTGGATGATGTACTGTTATGGGGCATCTGTGGATGACACATTGTTATGGGGGATTTGTGGATGACACACTGTTATGGGGGATCTGTGGATGACACACTGTTATGGGGGATCTGTGGATGACACTGTTATGGGGGATCTGTGGATGACACACTGTTATGGGGGATCTGTGGATGACACTGTTAAGGGGATCTGCGGATGACACACTGTTATGTGGGATCTGTGGATGACACACTGTTATGGGGGATCTGTGGATGACACACTGTTATGGGGGATCTGTGGATGACACTGTTATGGGGGATCTGTGGATGACACACTGTTATGGGGGGTATGTGGATGACACTGTTATGGGGCATCTGTGGATGACGCACTGTTATGGGGCATCTGTGGATGACGCACTGTTATGGGGCATCTGTGGATGACGCACTGTTATGGGGCATCTGTGGATGACACTGTTATGGGGGATCTGTGGATTACACACTGTTATGGGGATCCGTGGATTACATACTGTTATGGCAGATCTGTGATTGACACTGCTATGGGGAATGTCGCTGTGATACGGCCACAATATGTGACATAGCTTTACAGATACCTTTATTAACAGCCCTGGTCTACTCCCCATAAGTACTAAAAAAAAATGACACTGCTAATTTGGACCTCAGATTTTTAATCTATACGCCAACACAGCCCTTCTCCCAATAACAATGCAGACCACCTAAACAAAGCCCTCTATGGCCCAGACAGCCACGTCACAAGCACCACACAAGAATGCCATTTGGTGGTGTCCTAAATGCTGCAGATCTAACATACTGGAGTCACACAGAACCACAGGACACAGGGAGCTCACATAGAGGGAACACAGATAGCACACACAGCTCACACAGGGCACACACAGGGAGAACACACAACTCACACAGTGGGCATACAATGAGTGCACACTGCGAGCACAGAGGGCACAAGGAAAACACACAGGCGGCACAGGGAGCGCACATATAGAGCACAGGAAGTGCACACGGCGGGCACAGGGAGCACATGCGGCGGGCACAGCGATAGTACACAGCAGGCACAGGGAGCACACACAGCGGACACAGATGGCAAAGGGAGCTCACAGAGGGAGCACAGGGGAAACAGGGAGCTGACAGTGGGAACTCACAAGTCAGTGACCATCAGTACTTGAGGGCAGTGCAGGGCTGTTACAATGAGAGTGTGACCCCCAGCAGCCCTGCACCCCCCTCCTCCACAGATACTTACTGGATGGACTTACCAGCTGCAGAGGGAACAGGACAGCTGCTTTGATAAGAGGGTCCTGGGAGTCCCCTGCAGTCCAGCAGCTGAGGTTAGATGGCTGGGGGTGGGATGGAGCAGAAGGCCTAGGCATCCCAGTCTGATGTTTAGGCCTCCAACCTGGAGAAAGTGCAGGCTGGAGGTGTTTACAGGGGAGAGAGAGGCAGCCAGGGAGCACGTGGAGGAGGAAAATAAAAGGCTCCCACCCTCAGCCTAGGTAACAACAAACAGCAGGGGGCCCTTTTTGGAAAGGGGGCCCTGGGCAATTGCCCTGTTCCCCCCCCCCAACACTGGCACTGAGTACGGGGACCAGGAGCAGCGTAGGGAGCGGGTACCGAGGAAAGTATAATCACCATGAGGGGTCTGGCACATGGGGGGGAGGGTTATATAATCTCTGATTACCCCTTCAACATTCTTTAAGTCTCTCCTGATATGTTTTATTCTTCAGCAATTAATACAAATGATAAGACCTCCTACATAGATAAGTTTACATGCCGCTGTGAAGGGAAAATGTTATCTGCAAGGTTATCCTCATTATAATAGTAGTTATAGAATTGGGATACCAGTATGACAGCTCTATTGTTCTCTTGATAGGCCTAGATAAAGATGTCCACAGAAGAGCATTGCACTTATCCGTGTAATGTGTGATGCTCTAATTAAATCACTCATCCCCTTCCCTCTACAGTCCCAGTGAATGGTCTGACTGAGTCAAACGAGGCTGTTTGCTGTGCTCAAAGTCCAAACAAAGGAGGAAGTTAAAGAGCCAGGACAGGAAGTAAAATAAATGAAGTGACTTCAAACAATTATATCTAGAAAACATGCACCCATTTTATATGTCATAAAAATGTTTATAGAAATGCAGAAAATGATAAACAAGCCTTAACCCTAAATATCAGTTACTTAGAGTCATAGCTAGGCTTTCACCAAGGAAAAGGTTACATTTGCTGCCTTAGTTCTTTCTGAAGACAATTTGGCTTGTTTGTTTCCTCCTGGCATTTTGCACCTTCTACACCCCTATTTAACAAATTGTGCCTTGGTTGTTTAGAAATTCAAGTAATACAATTTTCTCACATTCTCATATATTGTTCCATCAAAATATTTGGGTAGCCTTTATAATGGGGATCCTGTTGTCATCCATTTTTATATTTCATACAGTATTTAGATGTGAGCAGAGGCATAGCTAAAGGCTCATGGGCCCTAGTGAAAGAGTTCAGCTTGGGGCCTCCTTCCCTCAGTGCTTTGTGGCCAGGGACAGGGAAGCACATAGCCTTCGTGCTGCCTGAGACAAAAACTGAAAACGCAAACCCCTCCTACACCCCCATGCCAAATTCTTGACCTAACCCCTTCTCTCCAGCCAGAAGTGTAACTTGACCTGTATGCACTTTCTATAATACCAGTCTATTCTTATGTGGCACAAGGGTCTTTGACTTCCCTCAGGCTCCTGGTCCCGGTAGCGACTGATACCTCTGCACCACCAATAACTACGCCCCTAGATGAGGGAGCACTACTGTTGCTGTGGAAGGAGGACACAGGTAAGTATAAGAATGTAGTTTATTGATAAATTAACCTGTTTCAAGGCCGAACCGGCCACTTTCTCAGATTACAATAGGGATTCAGCAATAAAGGATATTCTTATACTCACATGTGTCCGCCTTCCACAGAAGCACTAGTGCTCCTTCTTCACTGCTTCTTCTCCTCTTCTCTCCAACATCTGGATTTCCCACCCACCCAGGTCCTGGGCTGCGTCATCAAGCAGCATCTGAACTGGAACATTTACAGAGGCGTGGCCTGGCTGGGCATGTGAGCGGACACAGTGCAGAGAGGCTCCCATCCTAACTCCTACAATCATCCTCCATCCTCCTCCTGCAGTGGATTTTTTTTTTAAGTGGAACATTTGCAGCCTATTACATGCTCACTGAGAGTTGCGCCTCAAGTGCAACTTACCCAAGTGAGTACCTGACTTCTGTGCCATCCTCCTCTTACCGTGCAGTACTCCCTATATGCACTCTCCCTTCTTCCTCCTTCACAGTATATTTCACATTTAAAATTTCAAAATCTGGTCTCCCTTTAAATGACAAATATTAGAAATATGGATTATTTCAGCAATGTGTTTTAGCTTATCCTGTGATTTGTGATAGACAGCAAAGC
Organism: Rhinella marina; assembly: GCA_900303285.1. Lineage (NCBI taxonomy): Eukaryota > Metazoa > Chordata > Amphibia > Anura > Bufonidae > Rhinella > Rhinella marina. The sequence continues at coordinate 27,435 of ONZH01017280.1, read as the reverse complement.
AATGTTATTTAGGTCTGCAGACACTGCTGTGCAGGTCCGGGATGTCTCCTGGTCGTCTCCTTCAAATACTAGAAATCATGATTCTGCAAAAACACTGACAACAGCTTATGGGAAATGCTATGTGAAAAAGACAAACTGTACCCATTATATTTGCAAATATTATGGATGGTATAAAGCCAATTTACCATAGCTGTAAATAATACGGCTACATTTTAAAATCTACATTACCGATGCAACGCTTGGACTCTGTAGTACTATGGAACTAATGTAGAAAGGAACCATATGGTGACTCAACTTTGGTTGAGTACAACTGCGGAGGGTGCAGACGTTAATGTCTGTAATGGCAGCCCACTTGGTTACTGAAAGTTTGTCAACAGTAGAGATGAGCAAATCTTCAAAGATTCGCTTTGGCGAATTTATTCGGTCGAAGTTGCGTTAAAAAATATTTGTTATTCCGGTCGTGTACTGTGAACATTTCCGCACAAATAACGAACATACAGTCTAAGCGTTGTTAAAGGTACGTTACTTAACTGAATACGTACACATGAGCGTACAAAGTGCGTACGAATCCTTAGCGTACTATTGTCTCGTGATTGCGTAATATGCACGTACGGCGCTAGGCCGTGGCTTACAGTCCTCAGAGGCAGAGCGAAGTTTTCGATATGGCATCCAGGTGTTTATCAGCATTTAGCTCTAAAGAGCTTAAATATATGGTCAAGGTGATGGAGCGCTTGGATTATGATGGCACCCTTCTGTGGAACCCTTCTGTTTTCTAGTAGAACCCTTCTGCTTTCCAGTGCTAGACATTTTTACTTGACTGTGGCAGGCAATCAGGTCTTTGTGTCTCTCCCCCTTTCTCCTCCCTCACTCTCCCTGCCTGATTAATATTACTAGCCCTGATATCTGTAATGGTGCCCAGAACAACAGAAGTTACAGAACACAGGTCTTTCACAAGCTCCTTCTCGTCTCAGCAGGCGCAGCACAAGTGATGTAACTGGTTTACTCAGCCTATGGGCCAATCAGAGCAAGCCCTTCCCCCTAGGTCAGGTGACCAGGTTCTTCCTGGGCTTTTTGCCGCTCTAACCCATCCACCGCAAACATTTCCACACAAATAACGAACATACAGTAAAAGTATGCTACTTAACTGAATCCGTATGCATTAGCTTGCAAATTATCAGATGCTTAGCATTAGCGTACAAATATCAGATGCTTACGTAGCGGTAGCGTACAAATATTTAAGAACATTTAAGATTCGTACGAGCGAATCTGAAAAGATCCGGATTCGCTTCGGAGTAGGAAATAATGACGATTCGTAACGAATCTACGAATTGACGAATAGATTCGCTCATCTCTAGTCAACAGTGAAATAAAAAAGAAATGAAAAACAGGTGGTGACCTGTAATGGAGTCCTCCATTTGGGTTGACACTCCAGTCATCTATCCTGTCTTAGGGTATGGCCACACAGTGTGGTTGTGATGTAGTCATTATGAGGTTAGGAAACGCGGTCGGATGCGTTTTTTTGTCTGCCACTGTTTGTCTGCCACTGCATTCTGATTAACTTCAAATAATAACACCTGTGGTAAAACGTATTCCACGGTGCTGTCTCTGGCTGCTGCTGTTAGTTGGGTTTCAGTGGTGCCGGCACTAGCCGGCACATGCGCAGTGCGCCACTGAAGCCCGGCTAACAGCAGCAGCCGGAGACAGGATCGCGTCTTACCAAGGAGCGCACCACGCATGCGCTAGACTTCTGCAATCCTACCTGCACTCCAGGCTATCAATCAAAGAAGAGAGGGGACGGTTAGGGGGCGGGCTTACCTTGACTTGTAGCAAGGAAGCCGCTGCCCCCTTGACTTGAAGCTGACCAGCAAGATAGCGCTCATGGCGCTTAAAAGATCGTTTTTCTAATCTATTCAGCATCAGAGTACTGGAGGAAACACATGATTATGAACAGCATGGGGGCTATTATAAGGTAATACTGGCAGTATGCCTTTTTGAGGTGACAGGTTCCCTTTAAATATTACTTTATTATAAATATATTCTCAAATACCTTTCATTAGTTACAATGGCTCGTTTTGTCTGGGGAGAAATCATTAGGAGAAATAAAATTGCTGCTGTCCTATTAGTACACACAAAACCTGTCCTAATCACACAGGAGGACAAGTTACTTTACAACACTAAGGTAAAGAGCTGCATCACCCTCTTCTCTACTTGTCAGAGATTATCATCCTGAATACAGCTGATAAGAACTTTAGCTGAATCTCTGGGGAATTTAGTTCATGAAGAGACATGAAGTACAGAGAGGACGGACAGGACAGACTGTGGGGCTGTAGTAACCGGCACTATAAACAAGTGCTGCTGCTCATTAGCCACACCTCAACCCCCTCTCATGTCTTCTCCATTCCCACAGAGATTCACCTGTATTCAGGATCATGATTCCTGACAAGCAGAGCAGAGAGAGGCCATTTTATTTCTCCTAATGATTAATTAATAATTATCGCTCCCTACACAAAACAAGCCGTTCTAAGTAATGAAATGTATTTGTAAATATATTTATTATTAAATAATATTTAAGTATTTTCTTTTTTTAATTCCTGGAGAACCACACGAACAGTGGATATTAAGAGAATATCTGGACAACTAAGAAAAATTTCAGAGACAGCTGTTCGTAAAATTGCTGGAAAGACAAAATCCCACGCCCCTCTTGACTGCCCATATCTGAAATGTGACCTTGCTGTGTGTACTGTATATCCTTGTAGTGTCACATCACTGTGGTTACTATCTGTGTTCTGCGACCTCACTTTGTATGTATACCTATATTGTTACATCACTCTGGATTTTATGCCTGTATTGTGACATCACTGTTGGTATTAATCCTGTACATTGACATCACTGTTTATTATCACTCTACTGTGATCTCACTATACTATGACATCTTTGTGGCTATTATTTCTATTTGAAGGCATCCAGCATAAAACCACTAGAAGTTAATCAGGCTACATTCACACTTTGTTTGCAGTGTACATTAAGCTCAGAGGAAGCTCCTGGCACATATGTAGTACCTCAGACCTGGGGGTACTACAAATGGTTTAGTGTTATGTATTGTATTTCACTGTTTCATGGCTATTACTACCAAAAAGGAAGGCTGGCAGGAACCGGCTTAACCACCCTGTTCCGCCCCTCCTGGTGGGAGTGGGCTGGTCCTGTTTCCTGTCAAGAGCAGGGGTTCCTGTGTAGCTACAATATGGAGAGGACACAGACTGCAGTGCTCCTTCTCTCACACAGATTACTAAATCGTCTCTAGTAAAGCCCTGAGAAGATAAAGACAGCAGAGAGAACTGCTATATTCAGCTTCTACAGACACTGATGTGAAGTGAGGGTATATGGCTAAAGATACCCTCATCACCAAACGACCACTAAGTCAGTATCACCAAAATGCTGAATCACCACCAACCAACCAGCCTCAAGGCCACTCCCATCCTCTACACCGACTCCCACTGGGGCTTGCTGCACATATGTTAAATGTGTCCTCAGGCCACCATTCACCTGGCCAAAAGAGTATCTGGTGAGAGAGGGGGAAAACTAAATATGTTTCTATCTTGATGAACAAAGCTGTTTAATATTCTGAATTTATACAGTCTGCTCTGTTCTGAATTCATTGGAGGCCTGCTAGCACACAGAGAGGTTAATAATCAAGTAGAAACAGTATGCATATTGAGCCTACTCTCCCTAAATTAGAGATTGGTAGTCACATAGAGAGGAACCAAAGAGTAGGTTCCTATCCAGTAAGAGGTCATCTTGCTGTGGTGGATGGACACAAATAATTTTGATCAAAATACAGATATGTACCTCATTTCATTTTATATAGTGAATACAGTATTAGTCCACATATTCTGTGTTTGCAGAGTGCTATTGCATTGTGTTTGCTTTTATTTTTATACAGTTTTATGTCATTAGTAAAGTCACTTAGTGCAAGGCATTTGTATATATGTTAGATGTGTTAATGACAGGAACATAGAATTAGTGTACAGTACGTTTGACCTTCTACAGTTATCTATCAATGGCAATTAAAGGCGTTTTCCAGGAGAATATTTTGAAAAATGGGGCACAAAGGTTAAAAATAATAAATAATCATTTCACTGTTGTCTTGCTGCTGTTTCAGTTCCAGCTACTCTCCACTTCCTGTCCCCAGGCTAAACACACAGGGAAGGGACAGCCCCCACAGAGCTGACTCACCTTGGGCGGTGATTGACTAAGTGGACAGTCAAAGCCATTTCCTTATGGTCAAGGTCCAGAAAGTGGAGAGCAGCAGAGACTGGGACAGCATTAAAACAGCAGCAGAAAGATATAATTTAGGTAAGCAATGATTATTTTATTATTTATTTTATTTTAACCCCTTTTGCCCCATTTTATTAAATAGCTATTCCTATAGAAAACCCACAATGATTAAAACCTATGTTTGCCTTTCTTATTATCTGTGGAGTTCTTTCATCTCCTTATTATGATGTGCTTCTCATAAGGACTAGAGATGGGCGAATCTATCCACCGCTTCGTAGATTCGATACGAATCTTGGAAATTTTCCGCTGCGAAGCGAATCCGAATTTTTTGATATTCACTCCGTTAGATCCGAAAATGTTCTTAAGGCTTTTTACGCATTTGCTACGTACTTGTCTGACAAATTGTACGCTAATGCTACGTATAGCATCACCTGACCTAGTGGGCAGGGCTTGCTCTGATTGGCTCAGTCTCGGTAAGCCAGTGACACATCACTTGTGCTGTGACTGCTGAGACGAGCAGTAGCACTGTGTGTGTAGTTCTGAGAGACTGAGACCTGTTTTGTTAAAATTGAGGTGTAATTGTTCTAGGAATCCATATTAGAAATATCAGGGATACTGCAGGACAAGTGCAGGGCAGCACAGGCCTAGTAATTAATCAGGCAGGGAGAGAGACAGGGAGAGAGACAAAGACCAGCTGCAGGGCCGCAGTCAAGTAAAAAATGTCTGGAATGGATAAGCAAAAGGGGTCCAGTTCCAGCCAGACCTCGAGCTCTAAAAAAAAGGAGAAGGTGGCACAGGGCAGCAGTGCTAAAGGACCTGTAGCCGGAGCTTCTACTTGTAGAATTCGCAATACTTGGGGCAGTGTTCCACTAGGCTAACCCAACAAGGCGCAAAATTGTAGTGGAGGAGAAAGTGGATGAGGTAGTGGATTGGATGGCACGCTCATCTCAGTCACAGCCGGATGATCTGCTGTCATCTTCTGATACAGTATCCATAAGTAGCCAGGGGTCAGACTCAGAGCGTTCCTCCTGCTCCACCATTCCGCTCCAGAAAAGCCCGTTATTTTCGTACACAATTTGTACGCTCATGCGTACGTGTTCACAGAAGTTGCGTACCTTTTAAAACTGAACGTTTGTTATTAGAGCACGAATGTTCGCAAAACAGCACATAATAACGTATGATTTGTACGCAGATTCGCCGAATAGATTCATAGAATATACAAATCTTATGAAAAGTTCAACGAATATTCGGCGAGGCGAATTTTGGATGATTCGCTCATCTCTAATAAGAACAGGGCTGTGAAGATTGCTTCACTTGTTTACCTGGCACAATTTCACATAAAACCTGTTCCCTAATGTTCAAAGCTTCTCTCATTACAGTCTTCAGGTTCACAATGATGCAGGTTTACACATCAAATAAAGGAATGCACATCTCATTTACAGTATTTCCATGTGAAAGTTTTGAAAGCAACCTAACTTCATAAAACTTTTCATATTATATCAATATTTGTTCCATGATAAAATTATACTGGATACCTGCTTAGACTGGGTGAACATCATGTTTTTGCCCCATGTAAAAAGAATGCAAAAGCACAGTGCACTACACTTATCCATCCTGCAGTCTAGCAAAAAACATATACTTTAATGTATACATTTCTTTATGATGGGATCCTATGATGATGGATGCCACTGCATGGCATCCGTCTGAGGTATCCGTTTAACCTATAAAACGTGATCCCAGCCTTACTCATAGATGACTAATATAATTAAAGATTTATCAAGATTTAAGACATTTATCTCTAAAATAAAGACAAGAACTTGTAAATTGAAGTCTTTGTTATGCAGCTTTTCCAGGGTCCTGAATGACAATTCTACCTACATGTCACGAGGGGAGACAAGGGTAGGTGAGCCCTGTACTGAAACCCCTCCTTCTTTCCCTGCCTACTTGCCTCAATCGGCCGTAGGCAGCCGCGGACAACCACGAAGGCGGTCCCTACACTGGATAAGTGCGCAGGGAGGGAAAGGGAACAAAGGGACGGACAAAACACCGACGGAACAAACACAATGATAGATAGTCAGCAAGCCGGGTCAAACACAGGAGGTCATGTAAATACCAGGGGTGAAGCGAAAGAGAGGTCTAAGTCCAAAATCCAAAGTCCAAAATCCAAGTAACAATCCAAGCAAAAGGTCGCACAAGCACTGATCAAAGGTGTAACTAATCACAGGCATCTGAGTGAGGCAGTTGCCAACTTTAAATAGCCCGCCCAGGATCATGTGATGTGGCCAGCATCACATGACCTGAGGCGGAGCAAGCTGTCCAAACAAATGTAAACTAGCCATGTGGTGTGATCAGCACCACATGGCTAAACCCAAACAGTGAATTAATTCATGAAGTGCTGGCAGACAAGACCAGCACTTCAATTCCCTATTGCTCGTCTCTAGGGGGGCGGAGAGGTCCGGCGATGTCGTGCAGAGGGAGCGCGACGCCGACCTAGCGTGACAGTACCCCCCCTTCATGAGGGGCCACCGGACCCTTACCAGCAGGAGCAGGCTTATTGGGATGCTGCAGATGGAACTTTCGGATGAGCGAGTCTGCATGCATCCTGGTCAACGGTACCCAAGACCTGTCCTCAGGACCGAACCCCTTCCAATGTACCAGGTACTGGAAGGAATTCCGGACCCTTCTCACATCCACAATTCTGGCAATCTCATGCTCCATTTGTCCTGCTACCTCGACCGGAGGCGGAGACTGTTCCTCAGGACCAACGGGAGCAACATAACGTTTGAGCAAAGACACATGAAAAACATTATGAACACGAAGGGAGTCGGGTAAACATAACCTAAAATAAACTGGATTGATCACCTTGGTGATCCTGTAAGGACCAATGAAGCGAGGTGCAAACTTGTAGGATGGTACCCTCATGTTGAGATTTTTAGTCGATAGCCATACCTTATCCCCAACCTTAAAATTCACACCCTTAGAACGTTTCCTATCAGCCTTAGCTTTTTGAACTCCTTGGGCCTTTTCCAGGTTCGACTGAACCTGTGCCCAAACTGTGCACAGTTCTTGAGAAAAATCATTGACCTCTGGGACAACCGACGCAGATGGGGAAAAGGAGCTAAAGCGTGGATGAAAACCAATATTGCAGAAAAACGGTGACATCCCAGAGGATGAATTAACACGATTATTAATTGCAAACTCAGCCAGAGACAGGAATCTGGCCCACACATGCTGGTTATCAGAAACATAACATCTGAGATATTGCTCAACAGATTGGTTAAGACGTTCAGTCTGACCATTGGTCTCCGGATCCGGATGAAAGGCTGATGAAAAGGACAAAGAGATACCAATCTTATTACAGAACGTCCTCCAGAACCTAGACACAAACTGTACTCCCCTATCAGAAACGATATTCTCAGGAACACCATGCAGTTTGACAATATTATCCATGAACACGGACGCCAAGACCTTCGCAGAGGGTAATTTACACAAAGGAATAAAATGACACATTTTGCTGAATCTGTCAACCACCACAAATATCACGGTTTTACCCTCAGAGCACGGCAAATCCGTGATAAAGTCCATGGACAAATGCGACCATGGTCTGCTAGGTATGGGTAATGGACGTAGCTCACCCATAGGCCGTGTCTTGGGATTCTTGGACCTGGCACAAGTGTTACATGCAGTTACAAAAGCCTGAACATCCCTTGCAATCGATGGCCACCAATACTGCCTAGAGACTAACTCCTTGGTGGCATTAATACCCGGATGACCACATAATACCGAGTTATGGCACTCACCCAGCAGTTGCAAACGCAAATGAGCCGGCACAAACAATTTGTCATTGGGGGTACCAGTGGGAGCGAGATGCTGTCCTGCTGAGATTTCAGATGCCAGATCAGACGAGGTAGCGGCCACGATGATGCCAGCCGGCAGGATGGGCTCAGGAGGGACGTCAGGAGGCTGATACGCCTGAAAGCTTCGGGATAAGGCGTCAGCCTTAATGTTCTTGCTCCCTGGTCTAAAGGTAACACAAAAATCAAAACGAGTAAAGAACAAAGCCTACCTCGCCTGTCTGGGATTCAAACGTTTAGCAGACTCTAGAAACATAAGATTTTTATGATCCGTGAGGACCACAATGCGATGTAATGCCCCCTCCAGGAAGTGACGCCATTCCTCAAATGCCCACTTAATGGCCAACAACTCCCTATTACCGATATCATAGTTCCTCTCAGCAGACGAGAACTTGCGGGAGAAAAAGGCACATGGCTTCAGATTAGTTAAGGTGGAGGACCCCTGGGACAGTACTGCCCCTACCCCATCCTCAGATGCATCCACCTCAACTATAAATGGCTCACTCTGGTCAGGCTGGATTAACACAGGGGCATTAGTAAAAAACTGTTTTAGCTTCTCAAAGGCTTCAATAGCTGCAGGGGGCCAATTAACTAGATCCGCTCCCTTGCGAGTCAGATCTGTAACTGGTTTGACCACCAACGAAAAATTTTTAATAAATTTGCGATAGAAGTTCGCAAACCCTAAAAATCGTTGGAGCGCCTTAAGGGAGGAAGGTCGCACCCAATCAAGGATGGCCTTAGCTGGGTCCATTTTGCAAGAGAAAGGGGTCAAAATGTATCCTAAAAAGGCCACCTCCGTAACGCCGAAGATACACTTCTCCCCTTTGACAAATAATTTATTCTCACATAACACCTCTAACACTTGCCTGGTATGAGAAACGTGAGATTCCCAATCTGCAGAAAAAATAAGGATGTCATCAATGTAGACAATCATGAACCTCCCAATAAAAGGTCTAAAAATGTCATTAACAAAATTCTGGAACACAGCGGGTGCATTGCTTAGCCCAAAGGGCATTACTAAATACTAGGGATGAGCGAACCGAACCGTAACGAACCAGATTCGAACCGAATTTTGATCAAGTTCGTAACGAATCTGGTTAAAATAACGGCGACGCAAAATATACGCATATTCATTGAGAATGTACGCCAATGCGTACGCTATTGGGTACGCTAATGCGTTAGAATTCATAAAATGCGTACACATTAGCGAACTTTCTCAAATATGCGTATATTTAGGGTATGGAATATGCCGTATTCCTTACCCTAAATATACGCATATTTGAGTTTACATTTTTCAAATATGCGTATATTTTGCGTCGCCGTTATTTTGAGCGAACCGAACCGAACCGTAACGAACCAGATTCTTAACGAATCTGGTAAAAAAAAAAACGGCGACGCAAAACTGTACTTTTTTCACGGAATAGACCAGGTTACAAGGGATTATTACTCCTATAATCCCTTGTATCCTGGTTTTCTGTGAAAAAAAAGATGTGTGACGTCACCCACACAGACCAGGAAGTGCCTGATCGCGCCGACATTTTGTCAGTGCGTCTTCAGACTTCAAAGAGAAAGGAGCTCAGTAGATAGAGAGGAAAAAGAGATAGCTAGATAGATCGATAGATAGATAGATAGATAGATAGATAGATAGATAGATAGATAGATAGATAGTCAAACAAGTAGATAGATACAGGGAGAGATAGAGAAGAAATAGAAAGGTTTAGTGAGAAAAGCAGGAGAGAGGAAGAAAAAGCTAGATATAGAAGTTAATGTGATGATAGGGAAAGAGGCTGAGAAAGCAAGAGATAGGTAGAGATAGGGAGAGGAAGTCATATAAATAAAAAAAATTGTGTCATCTAGGGAGAGATAGGGTGAGAAAAAAAATTGTGAGAAAAGAGTCAGGACAGGTAGCATTCCTGTTCTGTGACCGTACACGCTACACGTTGCTGCTTAGCTGGGTGCTGTCAACCCCGTTAAGCCACAACAAAAACAGTTAAAAAAAAACTTCAAAAAAAAGTTATAAACAAATAAAAAAAAGGTTTTAAAAAAAAGATAAAAAAAAGTTATATATAAAAAAAAAAGTTTAAAAAAGTATAAAAAAATTTTTATCATTACATTTTCCCCCACACAATAAAAAAATGTCCAAGCGTCCTACTTCCAGCACTTCCTAGGCAAGGAGTGCAACAGGAGGCGGTGAGGGTAGAAGAAGTGGCAGCACCAGGCCCGGTGGCAGCCGGGGTAACAGGCGTGGCAGCAGGGTGCAGCTACCCCTGACGGCCACTGGTCAAGTAAGAACCACACAGCCAGCGGTTCTAGATTGGCTTACCCAATCCTCCAGTTCCACCGCCCAAAGCTCCCAAACGAGGAGTCAAGCATCCGCTGGATCATCTGACACCACCCTTCCATGGGACGGTCAGCGAGAGTCCTCTGGCCCATCCCCTGTTATTAGAATGCCACTCTCCTTTGGGGCACCTTCTGCCAGTGAACTCTTTGCAAACCTTGATCTGCCCTTGGAGTCTCTACCACTTTTTAGTGATGAGGAGGAGGAGGAGGAAGTCCACCAAAGTCAGCGGGTGGAAGGTACTGAGACTCCAGAGGAAGTTTTGGCTGTAAGCAGTCAACAGAGCCAGGGAGGGGCATCCAGTGCCACACCTGATATCCTGTCCCAGCCACCGGAAGAAAGTAGCAGTGGTCCTGACTTTGATGATGATGTCGCTGATCGGACGTGGCGCCCTCAAGCAGCATTATCATCAGCATCGTCGGTGGAGGAAATAGAGGTGCCACCGACACAGCAACATCCCACTATTGCAAGTAACCGAGGCACAAGAGGGAGGGGTAGAAGACAAGCTACCAGGCAGAGATCACCCTCTCAAAGCCTTGGTCCTGAGAGGGCACCCTCAGGCAGTAGTGGCAGTCAACAGCCAGCAAGACCCCCCGTGGCTGTCAGCAAACCACGGTCCTCAGTAGTCTGGCAGTTCTTCCGCCTGGGGACAGATAAGCATATTGCTTTGTGCCTGCTGTGCAATGAGAGGGTCAGTCGTGGTAGGGGTGATAATCTGGGGACAACATCCATGCGAAAGCATATGGAAAGGCAACACCAACAGGCCTGGAAGAACCGTGACCCCAATACCACCTCCTGTCATGATGTACCATACACTGCAGATCCCATCATGCAGCATCCTCTCACTGGAACTCAGAGCTCGTCAGCCTCAGTTGTCAGCAGCAGCACAGTGTCACTGCCATGTACACCGCTAATGAGGCAGCAATCCCTGACTGAGTCCATGGGCAGACGTCAGGTGTATTCCAGCAGCCATCCCATGGCCCAGAAACTGACCGGACACCTGGTTAAGCTGCTGGTGCTTCAGTCCCTGCCCTTCAACCTCGTGGACTCCCAGCCTTTTAGGGATTTCATGGTGTGTGCGCACCCCAGATGGCGAGTCCCCAGCCGCCACTACATCTCTGCAAAAGCTGTCCCATCACTGCACAGTTATGTGCAGAAAAAGGTGGGCGACTCATTGGGACTCTCGGTGTCCAAGAGTGCCTGACGTCTGGTCCTCAAATTATGGCCAAGGGCAGTACATGTCTGTTACTGCCCATTGGGTCAACATCCTCCCAGAAGACCATCAGGAAGTGGCCCATTCTTGCCACTGTCACCTCCACGGTGCTTTAGGGGGCCAGCAGCGGGAAGCAGAAGTTCTGCCTCCACCACCTTGCAAACATCCGCCGCTTACTGCATTACAACCTGCCCCGGTGTCTTACCACCGATGTCAGGCCCGGCGCTCTCAGGCTGTCCTCCATTTGGTGAGCCTGGGTGAAAGGAGACACAGTGGGCAGGAGCTCCTCCGGACCATCAGGGAGGAGGTAGATCAATGGCTGACCCCACGTCAACTAACGGTGGGAAGTGTGGTAGCAGACAATGGGAGAAACATTGTCTCTGCATTGCAGCAGGGAGGGCTAAGTCATACACCTTGTATGGCACATGTGATAAACCTCATAGTGCACAGGTTTCTTCGATCATTTCCTGCACTACAAGACCTTATGAGGATGTCACGCAGAGTGTGCAAACACTTCAGCCACTCCTACACTGCAAGGAACACCCTGCTCAGGATCCAGAGACAGCGCAGTCTGCCCCAACATCGGCTAATCTGCGACGTGCCAACACGCTGGAATTCTGCCCTCCATATGCTGGACCGCCTGTACGAGCAAAGGTCAGCCGTTACAGACTACCTCATGGGGCAATCAGGCAGCTTCACGCCACACTGCGACTTCCAAGTCACACACTGGCAGATGATGCGTGAAGTCTGCCAATTGTTGATCCCTTTTGAGGACACAACTTTGTTTGTGAGCAGGAATGACTATGGGATCAATGACATCATCCCACTCGTCCATGTTCTGGAAAGTGCGCTGAAAAGCATCATCAGCGAGGATTCCCAGGCCACCACTCCAAGGCTGAACATCGCCTTGAGCCCAGAGATGGATGAAGTTCAGATGGAGGGTGAGGAGGAGGAAGATGTCCATGCCCAGCCATTCCACACACCGCCACCTGGCTTCTCTGCCTCTCAATCACAGGAGGAGATGGAGGATGAGGTGGTAGAGGAAGCGGAGGAAGACCCCAGCAGACCCTGGAACTATACTGAGGACAGTGGAGAGGAGAGGCGCTCATTGTCCTTGGTGCAGATGGCAAGGTGCTTAAGGGAGTGTCTGAGTAGTGACAGCCGGATTGTGGACATCCGCCAGAGGGACCAATACTGGCTGGCCACCCTGGTGGACCCTCGCTTCCGCCGCAAAATGGCGGAATTTTTCCCACCATCAGAGAGGGAGGCAAAACTGGGGTACTACCGGGACCTACTCACCAGACAGCTGGTCTCTACTTACCAGCGAGACCAGCCAGGTTCCCAGACAACATCCGCTCGGGGGGAACCAGTGCGTTCCACTACCACCACCACTAGTCGAGGCGTGAGAAGTCGCTACAGCCTCCAATCGCTGATGAGCTATTTCATGCAGCCAGCTTCTGAAGAGGGGACACAACACCGGACTCATGGCGTGGACCAGCATGAGCTCACCCACCAGGTCACTGCCTACCTGGATTGTACCCTGCCCCAAAGTGTCACCAACCCCGTGCAGTACTGGGCAGAGAAACTGGACATTTGGCCTCAACTGGCAGAGTTTTCTTTGGCTCTGCTGTCCTGCCCAGCCAGTAGTGTCGCGTCAGAGAGGGTGTTCAGTGTGGTGGGTAACATTGTAACACCGCAAAGAACGAGGCTCTCTTGCCACAGTGTTGAGATGCTGACTTTTATAAAAATGAATCGTGCCTGGATTACATCGGATTATACCACCCCCCTGCCTGATGTGAATGACTAAGTCATCAGTCACCCGTCTTGCATGGCAATCCATGTGTCCAAGAAAATTACCTTAAGATCCCAAATATGTGCCCAATGTAAAAATCCGTAATTTAAATTATTAAGTAATGTTCCCCCCTTAGACCCCAAATTAAAAAAAAAATCACCTTAAAAATTCCCTACTTAATTCGGATACATTTAAATAAAAAGAACCCCATCTCCAAATTTCATGCCCATGGTGTGTTGGCCATTTAACATCTCCACACCAGCTTAATGCCTCACACCGGTGCACCGTCCAACCCATACCCCAAGAACAGTACCATCCCTAAAATAATCCCCACGACTATGCTTCACAAAGTGGGGATTTCACCTATTGTGAACTATAGCCATGGGGTTCTATCCCTGGCACCCGTGCCAAGGAACACTACTCACCGTTTTGTGAGCGGGTACTAACTGTTCTTGAGGTATTTTGTTGATATCATGAGAGTAGTAAAATCTTGCACAGCAAATCCCGATGGGGTTCTTCTCTGTGCGAATGATTTCACGCCTCTCATGCAGTCATGCGTGGAATAAGTCTGTCTATGGGGTATATATCACGGAGGCTGCTGTCCTTCAACTGTGATATAAAAAACCTCCACACTTAGTCACAGCAACAAATAGTTGCTGAATGGCAGGTTTACTTGCCTTATTTACGGGTGCCTTTACAATGGGATGCTTTTTTGTGGTTCTCTGCTGCATAAAATCCACAGCGCATCGTTGGCTGATTTTATGCCACCTTCAGTACTATGAGGCTGGACGCAAATACCCAGTTCAGCGCAGAACTGCGTATGTCCGGACAGCACCATAGTACTGAACGCCGTTTGGTGAATGGTATAAAAATGCCCTGTGGATTTTACTCAGCAGACCCGCAGCCCCATGTGAAGGTACCCATAGGGTGAGGTTTTTTGGGAGTGACCAAAGAGAGGGTGGGAAGGTCACTCCCATACCCCATCAGGGGTTTTTCCCCTACCCATTTTAAAAGATAAGTCCAGGCAATTAATTACTTTCTGTGCCCTTATTTGACCCAGAAACTTAGGCCCCATTCACACGACTGTAAGAGAATGGGGCCGTATCTATCCGCGATTTTGCGGATAGATACGGCCCCATTCACTTACGGTCGTGTGAATGGGGCCTTATAAATTGCACGGACTTATCCTTTAAGCCAGCTGGTGACAGCACTAAAAAAAAAAAATGCATACATCCATTGGTTTGGGCGCTGCACTCGGTTAGCACATCAAACTGGTGTAACAAAGATATATATATATGTCTTGCCAACAGCCATAGGCCCAGATTCAACTGGTTTTACACCAGAGTAGTTGCGTCAATTTGTAAAGCGAGTGGCAGTGAGGTGTCCATTTCATGAAAATTGGACACATATTTTTGTATAATGGAACTGGCATAAAGCCTTCTTGAATTTGTGCCTTTTTAAATGTCCTTTCTTCACCTCATGGATTCTGTGGGTGAGGTTGTCTGTCTATTTCACCGTATCCGTATCCTACTAGACTAGCTGTAATGTTAGAGGGTTTTTTTAACGTTGACTGTCCTGTGCTGAACTCAACATCAACTTTTTGTCATGTATAAAAACTGATTTTTACAAGCGTGCATATTCTTAGCTTCCAACTTCATTTCTCTGTACTAGGCCCTTCTGGGTCCAAAAGAATACTGCTCTTACTAATGCCCCCACCATCAATTGTCTATTTGGAAACATACTGGGTGCAATCAAGTGCTGCCTCCTCCTCCTCCTCCTCAACTTGTCTCTTCTCAACCCTACTGGTTCACCACCAGTCCCTCAAAAATAATGTTTTAGGGTCTGTTCACCACCAGGCCTTCTACCATAATGTTTTCAAGGGTCTGTTCACCACCAGTCCCTCAAAAATAATGTTTTAGAGTCTGTTCACCACCAGGCCTTCTACCATAATGTTTTCAGGGGTCTGTTCACCACCAGTCCCTCAAAAATAATGTTTTAGGGTCTGTTCACCACCAGGCCTTCTACCATAATGTTTTCAAGGGTCTGTTCCCCACCAGGCCTTCTACCATAATGTTTTCAAGGGTCTGTTCACCACCAGGCCATCAATCTTAATTTTTCACGGGTGTGACTGATGCCCTCCTTTATGTGTAATAAAAGGTGTATCGGAGTGCCTGTTCCTTGAAATTTTTGGCTGGACTTGAGCTTTACGTACAAGTCATCATATATTTCATAACAATATTTCTTCAAAGTATGTCAGGAAGGTGTTAAAGGTTTTAAAAAAACACAAAACACAGGTTTAAAGAAAAATATTTTAACAATTACAAATTATTAATAAAAAAACAAAATAAAATAAATATTAAACTGGAGGTTGACGACGCCTCGCCAACATGGCTTGCATCGCCGACACCTCTAATTGCAGGCTGCGTTGTATACGGGAGGCAGCATAGAGCCGCTCATTGACCCTTCTGAGGGCTGCCTCCAATTCGAAGTCTGTGGGGATAGCTGTAGGGGTGGAAACATTAATACAATTAGTATTATCTAGTTAAAGGGGTTGTTGCACAAAAAATATTCTACACTTTCAAAGCAGCACCTGGATTTGAATACTTTAGCAGTTACATGTCATTAAATATTTTGTATATCTACTCGAACTGACTCAGTTATTCAGTGAAATGTATTTTTATTGAGCCTTTTTTTTCTTATGTATTTTGAACAGCTCACTGACAAGGTCGCACATGCTCAGTTTAAATCTTCTCTGCCTCCTCAATCTTAAACTGCCTTCTGTCCTGAGCTGTGATAGGGAGAGATGGACACGAGTCCTGACATGCAGCAGAATAGACACTATTCACACTACCCTTCAGTAACCAGCTTGATGTAGCAGAGTAATTGGGGCAGATCTCTGGATCTATGTGAGGTGCAGGGCTGTTTCTCGCTTTGTTAAAAAGAGATTGCCAATGTACTATAATATTATGTGATGTATGTCACCTTTTTCTTAAATATTTTTGGTGTAACTCAAGTTTCTACTTCTTTCACTACGTTGATTTTAAAATTATTGTGATATGTCTGCT
Organism: Rhinella marina; assembly: GCA_900303285.1. NCBI lineage: Eukaryota > Metazoa > Chordata > Amphibia > Anura > Bufonidae > Rhinella > Rhinella marina. The sequence continues at coordinate 10,898 of ONZH01017280.1, read as the reverse complement.
TCACTAACCACTTGGAGAACATAATGTGTACACAGTCTAGTTATCATAACATGTTGGGTGACATGATCCTAGTGCTTGAGAATATTTCACTTATGTGAATTATGGCTTTGTACTTACTAGACCCATACGGCGTGGTCCTCCCAGGGTCCTGGGGAAAACTCAGCCTCCCTGACGGTTGGAGCTACAAAAGATAAAGCATAAATTTAGATTCTATTTTGAAGACAGAAGTTCCACCAATTACACTTTTGATTTTAGCGGACGCCGAGGTGACTAAGTGAAGGCGTCTATGACTGATGAGCGGTGGTGCATTAAATGGTTAATGAACTCAGCCTGCAGTAAGGGGAAAAAATGGTTCTGCCTGCGGGGGTGTTTCTCTTGTGGACACTGTTTCTAATTACCAGCAAGAGGGTGTTTCTTTTAACCCACACCCCTGCGTCCTGGTTGGCTGAGGTGGTGGTAGCGGCTAAGGGGTTAAAAGGATGGCCCTGATAGGGGGATGGCCTCTTTCTCCAGCATCTTCACTGAAAGCTTCCCACCCTCCCTTCCCCATTATTTCATCTTTTTCTTTACTTTTTCTGATTCATTTCTGGTTTGTTTCAGACTGTTTTACATTGCAAGTCACAACAGAGGTCGGTTGACGATTTCAGACGTAGAAGAAGGCAGACTTGCCCACAGAACGCTGTGGGGCATAGCACTTCAATACTCCGGGTTATGGTGTTTATGGTCAACAAGTTGAAGTTTTGGATAAGATAAGAAAATAAATCTGTGACCGACCCTTACCCAACTTAAGGAGTTGTGTGTTTTATTGGCCGGCTGCGAGGGTGGTTTGGTGGGGGGTTTAGAGAGGTCAGTCTTGGCAGTCTACCTACCTTCTACCTCGGGGGCTGTTGGAGTGGCAGGTGGGCTCCTCTGTGGCTGGGGTTCAGGCGGGGTAGAGGGCCCCTGTGGTGGTGCAGCAGCTGTAAAAAATCATTAAATAATGGCATTTCATTCAACTCAAATGAACAGTTGTAATTGCTGATGTTGATACATGTGAATAGTTTGGTGCTGGATCCCATTCCTAAACACTAGTGCTCTTATATCACTGCTGCTGCACTCCCACATAGCCTGGATAAAAAATTAATTAAATATGTTTACACTTACATGAAGCTGCAGGTCCTGCCGGGGCCAACTGGCCTTGACGTCGTTGACGTCGCTGACGTCGCTCTGCAACATAAATCCGTACACAATTGTTATGATGACCGTTTTTTAATACTAACACTGTATACTACTATGAAGATATTATGGGTGAGAGGAGGGCGATATGATGTGGAGTGGGAATTTAAAGTTAAGGGATCATAGAATATCTGGGATGCATATTTGATGGAGGGGGCATTTCTTGGGAGGGTTGAATGAATGAATAAAAGATGTCTGTGTGTCACATTCTGCAGGTACAAACATAACTAGAGATGAGCGAGTAGTGTTCGATCGAGCCGGTATTCGATCGAATACTACGCTATTCGGCATACTCGATTTCAATCGAGTATAACGGCGATGGCGCACTTAGAATTCGTTTCCCCTCCCACCTTCCCTGGCGCTCTTTTTCCACCAATCAACATGCAGGGGGGGTATGACAGGCACGCTGAGCACGCTGGCAGCGCGAAAACAGCGTCTACATGGATTGGCTGGAAAAACCATGTGACCTCGAATATTAAAAACTCAGCTCTTCCTGCTCGTACGCATATGCTGCGTGAACTTAGTCAGGGACAGAGGCTGGAGAAGGGACAGACAGGTTTTAGCAGTTGGACAGGCAGGAGCGTGATTAAAAGCCCTTATTAGGGCTACTATAGTGCAGTACAGTGATAGCTTTACTACAAGATACACTTTACAGAGAACGGCTGCCGTATTCAGGGATAGCTGCTGGAGTAGGGACAGAGAGAGGCATTAGTGGTGTATTAGGTGCTCTGCTACATACCAAAACTATATTTGGCACTACTGTTCAGCGTTCTTTTGGCTGAAAAACCCTGTTATATAACTAGTGTGTATATGCACCATCTGATCTGGCAGTATACGGCTGTGAATTTTATTTTATTTTTTTAAATACAGTTTATTTGGCTCTAGTGTTCTGGGTTCTGTGTGTCTGCAATACCCTTTTTTGTATACCAGGTGTAAATACCCACCGTCTGTAGTTAGTACACGGCTGTGTACCTTGAAAATATACAATATATAGGCCTTTTAATTGGCAACTGTACTGTGCGTTCTCTTGCAAAGTAATTTCTCATACCTGGTGTTCATACCCACCGTCTGATCACTTAGTACACGGCTGTGTACCTTGAAATATACAATATATAGGCCTTTTAATTGGCAACTGTACTGTGCGTTCTCTTGCAAAATTAATTTATATACCTGGTGTAAATACCCACCGTCTGTTCAGTTAGTGCACGGCTGTGTACCTTGAAAATATACAATATCTAGGCCTTTTAATTGGCCACTATACTGTGCGTTCTCTTGCTAAATTATTTCACATACCTGGTGTAAATACCCACCGTCTGTTCAGTTAGTGCACGGCTGTGTACCTTGAAAATATACAATATCTAGGCCTTTTAATTGGCCACTGTACTGTGCGTTCTCTTGCTAAATTATTTCACATACCTGGTGTAAATACCCACCGTCTGTTCAGTTAGTACACGGCTGTGTACCTTGAAATATACAATATCTAGGCCTTTTAATTGGCCACTATACTGTGCGTTCTCTTGCTAAATTATTTCACATACCTGGTGTAAATACCCACCGTCTGTTCAGTTAGTACACGGCTGTGTACCTTGAAATATACAATATCTAGGCCTTTTAATTGGCCACTATACTGTGCGTTCTCTTGCTAAATTATTTCACATACCTGGTGTAAAATACCACCGTCTGTACAGTTAGTACACGGCTGTGTACTTTGAATATACAATATTTAGGCCTTTTAATTGGCCACTATACTGTGCGTTCTCTTGCTAAATTATTTCACATACCTGGTGTAAATACCCACCGTCTGTTCAGTTAGTACACGGCTGTGTACCTTGAAAATATACAATATCTAGGCCTTTTAATTGGCCACTGTACTGTGCGTTCTCTTGCTAAATTATTTCACATACCTGGTGTAAATACCCACCGTCTGTTCAGTTAGTACACGGCTGTGTACCTTGAAATATACAATATCTAGGCCTTTTAATTGGGCCACTGTACTGTGCGTTCTCTTGCTAAATTATTTCACATACCTGGTGTAAATACCCACCGTCTGTTCAGTTAGTACACGGCTGTGTACCTTGAAATATACAATATCTAGGCCTTTTAATTGGCCACTATACTGTGCGTTCTCTGCTAAATTATTTCACATACCTGGTGTAAATACCACCGTCTGTTCAGTTAGTACACGGCTGTGTACCTTGAAATATACAATATCTAGGCCTTTTAATTGGCCACTATACTGTGCGTTCTCTTGCTAAATTATTTCACATACCTGGTGTAAATACCCACCGTCTGTGCAGTTAGTACACGGCTGTGTACCTTGAAATATACAATATCTAGGCCTTTTAATTGGCCACTGTACTGTGCGTTCTCTTGCTAAATTATTTCACATACCTGGTGTAAATACCCACCGTCTGTTCAGTTAGTACACGGCTGTGTACCTTGAAATATACAATATCTAGGCCTTTTAATTGGCCACTGTACTGTGCGTTCTCTTGCTAAATTATTTCACATACCTGGTGTAAATACCCACCGTCTGTTCAGTTAGTACACGGCTGTGTACCTTGAAATATACAATATCTAGGCCTTTTAATTGGCCACTGTACTGTGCGTTCTCTTGCTAAATTATTTCACATACCTGGTGTAAATACCCACCGTCTGTTCAGTTAGTACACGGCTGTGTACCTTGAAATATACAATATCTAGGCCTTTTAATTGGCCACTATACTGTGCGTTCTCTTGCTAAATTATTTCACATACCTGGTGTAAATACCCACCGTCTGTTCAGTTAGTACACGGCTGTGTACCTTGAAATATACAATATCTAGGCCTTTTAATTGGCCACTGTACTGTGCGTTCTCTGCTAAATTATTTCACATACCTGGTGTAAATACCCACCGTCTGTTCAGTTAGTACACGGCTGTGTACCTTGAAATATACAATATCTAGGCCTTTTAATTGGCCACTGTACTGTGCGTTCTCTTGCTAAATTATTTCACATACCTGGTGTAAATACCCACCGTCTGTTCAGTTAGTACACGGCTGTGTACCTTGAAATATACAATATCTAGGCCTTTTAATTGGCCACTGTACTGTGCGTTCTCTTGCTAAATTATTTCACATACCTGGTGTAAATACCCACCGTCTGTTTCAGTTAGTACACGGCTGTGTACCTTGAAATATACAATATCTAGGCCTTTTAATTGGCCACTGTACTGTGCGTTCTCTTGCTAAATTATTTCACATACCTGGTGTAAATACCCACCGTCTGTTCAGTTAGGTACACGGCTGTGTACCTTGAAATATACAATATCTAGGCCTTTTAATTGGCCACTATACTGTGCGTTCTCTTGCTAAATTATTTCACATACCTGGTGTAAATACCCACCGTCTGTTCAGTTAGTACACGGCTGTGTACCTTGAAATATACAATATCTAGGCCTTTTAATTGGCCACTGTACTGTGCGTTCTCTTGCTAAATTATTTCACATACCTGGTGTAAATACCCACCGTCTGTTCAGTTAGTACACGGCTGTGTACCTTGAAATATACAATATCTAGGCCTTTTAATTGGCCACTGTACTGTGCGTTCTCTTGCTAAATTATTTCACATACCTAATTATATACCCAAATATTGTATTTGCAACCAAAAAAAAATAAAATGCGGAGGGGGGCTAGCGGAATCGGACGTGGACGAGGACGGGGGCGCGGAAATGCTGTTGGTGGCCTTGTTGAAGCCAGTGGGGATACAATGCGTGCTGGTGAGGGTCAGCCAGGATCCCACTCATCCAGAATCCCTGCCTTTATGGGACAGTTAAGCAGGGGGCGAGTTACACCGCTGTTGAGGCCTGAGCAGGTTGAACAGGTGGTGCAACGGATAGCCGATAGCGCTTCCACACAGTTGTCCACCAGCCAGTCATCCACACAGTCTCACTCTGACCCTCCTTCCTCCACACCTGGCCAACAGAGTCATCCCACCCTTGACCCCTCCCAGGAGCTCTTTTCGGGTCCTTTTTCAGATGTGCCGGAAGAATACCAGGAGCTAGCAGAGGAATTTGTTTGTAGTGATGCCCAAACACTTGAGTTTTCGCCATCTCCTGCTGATGTGGACCCTGAACCAGCATCTGTTATCATGAGCGATGATGATGATGAGACGCAGTTGCCATCAAGGGAGGCTGTTGGAATGTCCAGTGGGCAGGAGGAGGAGCAGAGTGAGGAAGAGGAGGTGGTGGATGACGAAATGACCGACCCCACTTGGCCAGGGGTGAAGTCCAGCGGGGAAAGCAGTGGAGAGGTGGTGGTCTGCGCAGCACCGAAAAAGGCAGCAAGAGGCAGAGGGATGTTCACAGGCAGAGGGATGTCCACAGGCAGAGGGATGTCCAGAGGCAGAGGGATGTCCAGAGGCAGAGGACAGTCCAGACAGAGTAGTGAGGCCACAGCCAGCACGGCCGAAGCTGTTCCCGGCAGCGGGCAGTCGCGCGAAGCTCCCCCATCGAGGCCTCGTACTTCTGTGGTGTGGAGATTTTTTAATGTTTGTGCGGATGACAAACTGAGCGCGGTTTGCACACTCTGCCACTCAAAACTGAGTAGGGGCTCTGAGAAGAGCAATCTGACCACCTCAGGCATGCGGCGTCACTTGGAAGTCAAGCACTGGGCTGAGTGGGAGAGAGCAAACGCAATACAACCTGCGCCCGGTCCTGCTGCCACTGCCTCTTCCCCTTTGTTGTGTGCTGCCACTGCGGTCCAGACCTCCAGCCAGGACACCTCCACATCTGCCTCTGCCTCGGCTACTTTGGGGCCTTCTCCTTCAGCCTCCCCTTCCCCCGCCTCTTCGCCTGCACCTTCACACTCCTCGTCCCATCAACTGTCCATCTCGCAGGCGTTCGACCGCAGGCGGAAGTACGCCTCGAGTAACCCCCAAGCCCAAGCCTTAAACTGCCACATCTCCAAACTGCTGGCCCTGGAGATGTTGCCGTTTAGGCTTGTGGAGACGCAGGCCTTCCGCGACCTGATGGCGGCTGCCGCACCTCGCTATTCCGTCCCCAGCCGCCACTACTTTTCCCGGAGTGCCGTCCCCGCCCTGCACCAGCACGTGTCGCGTAACATCAGGCGGGCCCTGAGGTACGCAGTCAGCGCAAAGGTCCACTTGACCACCGACTCGTGGACAAGCGCTTGCGGCCAGGGACGCTACATCTCTTTGACGGCACACTGGGTGAATGTAGTGGAAGCGGGGACAGGGTAGCAAACAGAGACGGCCTACCACCACCCCCGCCCAAGAATTGCCAGCATGGGTTCTGATAAACCCCCCTCCTCCTCCTCCCTCCTCCTCCTCCTGTGCCTTAACATCGCCTCAGCCGCTAGCTGGAAGCGTTGCAGCACTGGCGCGGGGAGACGTCAGCAGGCGTGCTTAAGCTCATCAGCTTGGGCGACAGGAAGCACAGCGCCCCAGAGGTGAGGGGACGCCATATTGCAGCAGACGGAGATGTGGCTGTCGCCGCTGCAGCTAGGACCAGGCATGGTCGTGTGCGATAACGGCCCGTAACCTGGTGGCGGCTCTGGAGCTTGCCGAACTCGATCACGTACCATGCCTGGCCCACGTTTTTAATCTGGTAGTCAAAAATTTCTAAAGACTTACCCCAACCTGGCAGAGCTTACTGGTGAAAGTGCGGCGCTTGTGCGCTCAACTTTCGGAAGTCAACTGTAGCTGCTGCTAGCTTAAAAAAACTCCAGCAACGCCTCCATTTGCCTGAACATCGGCTGTTTGTGCGACCTGCCGACTCGCTGGAATTCCACCTATTCCATGTTGGCCAGGGTGTGTGAGCAGCAGAGAGCATTGATGGAAGTACCAGATTCTGAATCCACGCGTGCCTCCAACTCAGCTCCCTCAGTTTTGCCAACCACGAGTGGCCATGGATGGCAGACATATGCGATGTACTGCGTATCTTTGAGGAGTCCACCAAGAAGGTCAGCAGCGAGGACGCTATAGTGAGCGTAACCATCCCGCTCCTATGTGTCCTTAAAGAATCGCTCATCGCAATAAGGGAGAACGCATTGCACGCAGAGGAGACGGGGGTAGGAGGAAGACGCAACGGAGCTACACAGTCAGACCACACTTTTGTCTGGCTTCTCAGGTGGCAGTTGCAGAGAGGAGGAGGGAATGAGGAGGAGGAGGACGACGTGGAGGTGGCTGTGGAAGAGGAGGAGGATGCTGGCGGCGAGGGTAGCAGTCAGGCTGTGTGCGTCCCATTGGTTCAGCGCGGAATGGGGCGGAGAGGAGGCGGAAGAGGAAGAGGAGGAAATGGCAAGTGATCCTTCTGGTGGGGCAGGACGTCATGCCTATTCAGAGTCTGGCACACATGGCTGACTTCATGCTGGGCTGCTTTTCCTGGGACACACGTGTTGTCCGGATAGTGGAGAACAAACTGTACTGGGTTCTTCTCACTCCTGGACCCCCGGTATAAAGATAACCGTCTCCTCTTTTTATTCCGGTAGAGGAGAGGACGAATCGATTGCTGGAAATACCAGAGGGAACTCGTGCAGAACATGATGGAGATTTTCCCACCACAATCGGCTGGCGCAGAGAGGAGAGGGTCTCCCAGAGTCCCACAACATCTATCAGGCGCCACAGCCACCAGGGGAACACTCTCCAAGGTGTGGGACACGTTCATGGCACCCCCTCGTGCAACTTCCATCACTGCGGGGCCCGCTATCAGCAGGAGGGACAAGTATCGGCGGATGTTGCGGGAGTACCTGGCAGACCGTAACCCCTGTCTCTCCCCGATCCCTCGGCGTCCTACACTTACTGGGTCTCCAAGTTGGACACGTGGCTGGAACTGTCCCTGTACGCCTTGGAGGTGCTTGCCTGCCCTGCCGCCAGCGTGCTATCAGAAAGGGTGTTCAGCGCAGCCGGGGGCATTATAACCGATAAGCGCAGCCGCCTGTCAACCGACAGTGCCGACAGGCTGACGCTAATCAAAATGAACAGCAAGTGGATTGACCCGGACTTTGCTTCTCCAACCGTGGAAAGCAGCCAAAAGTGAAGTGCCATCTGTATGAAGTGCCATTTCCTCCTCCACCTCCTCCTCCTCCTCCTTAACCGCCGTAGAATTGCTCCGTAAATAAGAAAAATTTATATATTTTATGGCTCACCTCTTGGGCCTCCACAAATTTTTAACTCTTGGGCCTCCACAAAATTTTAAGAGGTCTCACCTCTTGGGCCTCCACATAATTTTTAACAGGTCTCACCTCTTGGGCCTCCACAAAATTTTTAAAGGTCTCACCTCTTGGGCCTCCACAAAATTTTAAGAGGTCTCACCTCTTGGGCCTCCACATAATTTTTAACAGGTCTCACCTCTTGGGCCTCCACAAATTTTAAGAGGTCTCACCTCTTGGGCCTCCACAAAATTTTAACAGGTCTCACCTCTTGGGCCTCCACAAAATTTTAACAGGTCTCACCTCTTGGGCCTCCACAAAATGTTTAAGAGGTCTCACCTCTTGGGCCTCCACAAAATTTTAAGAGGTCTCACCTCTTTGGCCTCCACAAAAATTTTAACAGGTCTCACCTCTTGGCCTCCACAAAATTTTAACAGGTCTCACCTCTTGGGCCTCCACAAATTTTTAAGTTAACAGGTCTCACCTCTTGGGCCTCCACAAAATGTTTAAGAGGTCTCACCTCTTGGGCCTCCACATAATTTTTAACAGGTCTCACCTCTTGGGCCTCCACAAAATTTTAAGAGGTCTCACCTCTTGGGCCTCCACAAAATTTTTAAAGGTCTCACCTCTTGGGCCTCCACAAAATGTTTAACAGGTCTCACCTCTTGGGCCTCCACATAATGTTTAACAGGTCTCACCTCTTGGGCCTCACCAAAATGTTTAAAGGTCTCACCTCTTGGGCCTCCACATAATTTTTAACAGGTCTCACCTCTTGGGCCTCCACATAATTTTTAACAGGTCTCACCTCTTGGGCCTCCACAAAAATTTTAACAGGTCTCACCTCTTGGGCCTCCACAAAATGTTTAAGAGGTCTCACCTCTTGGGCCTCCACAAAATGTTTAAGAGGTCTCACCTCTTGGGCCTCCACAAAATTTTTAAACAGGTCTCACCTCTTGGGCCTCCACAAAATTTTAAGAGGTCTCACCTCTTGGGCCTCCACATAATTTTTAAGAGGTCTCACCTCTTGGGCCTCCACAAAATTTTAACAGGTCTCACCTCTTGGGCCTCCACATAATTTTTAAAGAGGTCTCACCTCTTGGGCCTCCACAAAAATTTTAACAGGTCTCACCTCTTGGGGCCTCCACAAAATTTTAAGGTCTCACCTCTTGGGCCTCCACAAAATTTTTTAAAGGTCTCACCTCTTGGGCCTCCACAAAATTTTAAGAGGTCTCACCTCTTGGGCCTCCACATAATTTTTAAGAGGTCTCACCTCTTGGGCCTCCACAAAATTTTAACAGGTCTCACCTCTTGGGCCTCCACAAAATTTTTAACAGGTCTCACCTCTTGGGCCTCCACAAAATTTTTAAAGGTCTCACCTCTTGGCCTCCACAAAATTTTTAACAGGTCTCACCTCTTGGGCCTCCACAATAATTTTTTAAGAGGTCTCACCTCTTGGGCCTCCACAAATTTTTAAGAGGTCTCACCTCTTGGGCCTCCACAAAATTTTAAGAGGTCTCACCTCTTGGGCCTCCACAAAATTTTTAAGAGGTCTCACCTCTTGGGCCTCCACATAATTTTTAAGAGGTCTCACCTCTTGGGCCTCCACAAAATGTTTAAGAGGTCTCACCTCTTGGGCCTCCACAAAATGTTTAAGAGGTCTCACCTCTTGGGCCTCCACATAATTTTTAAGAGGTCTCACCTCTTGGGCCTCCACATAATTTTTAAGAGGTCTCACCTCTTGGGCCTCCACAAAATTTTTAAGAGGTCTCACCTCTTTAGCCTCCACACAATTTTTAAGACGTCTCACCTCTTGGGCCTCCACAAAATTTTCCATGAGCCTCTGGCCAGCCCACGGCCTCTTCCTGCCTTTTGCGGTCCTACGCATCCCTCAACATCCCCACTGCTTTACCTGCTAGACATGACACTGGGCCAGGTCGGGTCACTGACATCTCAAGCGCCAACAATTTGGGCATTTTAAGGCTTCTGCATGTGTTTGAGTTGTTTTTACATTTTAAAGAAGACATGTCTGACCACATCTCACACACACACACAATGACAATTAGGGGTGGGGTCTATTTGCTTTCCCCCTTGCCTATGCCATCTGTGGTTGTCATAGGCAACGTGATTTTAAGGGGTGCAGAATTTCATCTTCTTTTTTGTCTAGTTTGGCTTGGGGTCCATGGCAATGTAGAGGAAAGAAGGTTTCCTTGTATGGTCTCACTTTACAGAGAGGTTACATTGTCTTTGGAGTGTATTGTTGAGAGGCTGTGATAGTGGCGTAATAGTGCGACTTGGGCGCGTTATATGCACCCAGACATGCTTCCCCTGCTGTCCCAGTTGCATTCCAGCAGTGTTGGCATCCTTTTCTGAGGTTTCAGGGTGGACTTGGTGACCTCCAAGTGGTCGAATTGAGATTTCCAAGTGGCGAGCATTTTTTTCCCATAGACTTTAATGGGATTCGATATTCGGTCGAATAGTCGAATTTCGCGGTCTATTCGAATCGAATTTCGAACTTTCGAATATTTCACTACTCG